>LPNX010698558.1:17495-56360 GCA_001517045.1 Pseudotsuga menziesii
TAATGCACAGTCTTCTCAATTGTACTCAAATCCCCTTTTCAGGTGATTCACATGGTTTATATAATAAAGACTAATTAACTAATCTCATAAATTTAAGCATCTATTTTCTAAAAATAACATCTATCTTTTAACAGTTGTCATATAAATAATTCCCATTATCACTTTGTTGATCAAAATCCTTCAAAGTAAAGCACCTGTCATTCAAATCATTGCATAGGGTAACTGCTTCAACACCTGGTAGTAAGACTCACTTGTCTCCAACAACGACAACATCAAAACGTATCCAAATTGCCACGTGTAATAACCAATTAGCAAAACATTAATTTTTAAATTAAAATTGCATTCAATAATGAAGCATCAGCAAACTAAATTCAGGCATGCCCATAAAATCTTCGATTATGTGGGTATATGCTCATCAAATTACTTATTACCTGTCAAAATTAAAAGCATGTTTAACTATAACAAGACAAACTTTAAGTTGTAACTTGCAATTTTACAGCTCGCCTCGCTTTGGATAACCTGGCTTGGAGTTTTATGATTTTAACTTTTTATTGCTCTCCTTGCTTAAGTAATCGTTCATTGGATACAACCAGGGATCTCTTGACAGCTTTATATTTAACCTTTTTTAACTTCAGTTCCTGCCACCTGTTTACCCATATGAGCAATTCTCCTTTAAGCACTTTGATTTCTTCTTGTTTACTCAATGTGTTGGCACGTGATTCTTTCACTTCAGCCTCTAACCGAGACACCTTATTTTTAAGAACCTGTTTGAGATTTTGTTTAAGGTTTTTCCCACTTCTTACAGGCGAAGAGTAGCCTGTAGATGATGGCATAGGATCGGTTCCACTTGGAGATAGTCCTTCAACAAATTCTTTAGGTGGGTCAGCTACAAGGTTATTCATATCCACAACTTGTTCATTATCCACATCCTGGTAGATCTCACGAATGGGAGACATATTATCCTCGTCACTTAAAACTTCAATCATTAGGGATTCTCCCTGTTGTTGAATTGTAGCAGGATTCATAACCGTAGCCACGCTCCGAGTAAATCGTCGAGTAGTCACAAAAATAAATTCAACTTAATTGAGTTTCAGTTCATCAAATAGATTTTTAAATCTTCATTCTGGCTCTCGACTAACCTTTTGTGCTTTTGTACTGGTGCTTTATCAATTTGATCAGGCTGTAAATTACCCGAAAGTCCAATCACAAGTACGATATTATTATCTACTAAATTATTCCCTAAATCGCTCAATAAGGTAGGGTTATTATCAACCACTGTATTAGGGTTTGAATTAGAAATAATCACAAGAATTTCACTAGCAGAATGCTTCCTTCTCTTCAATCGAGATCTAGATACAGCAGGAGGCCAAAACTCGGTTGGCCCAAAACCATTCTCAACTAAAAATTGATCCCAATTTTTTCCAATTAACGACAGTTGATATTGAATTGATATTTTAATCAATCCATGATGAAAGAGACTTTGATCTTGATTTCCTAAGGTATTCTGGACTGCATGCGCCATTTTTTCTAAGTTATTGAATAGATAGCAGGGTAAATTCAATTTGGACCCCCTAAATTCCATTAACAGCCTTATATGATAATAATGCATAGAGGAGAAACACCCATCACATGTTATGTACTTGGTAATCAGTTGAAGCAAGGGTTTCCACTTGGGTTTTAAATATTTTGTAGGGAACCTAAATTTGTCATCAAAATTTCCAGGCAAAGCTAATAAAAATTGCTTCCATTTAGTCGTTTGAACCACTTCTCACCAGTCTATCGTAACTTTCTTGCTCTAGCTACGAAATCCTCAAAGATAACCAATCGTAAATCCCCAATCTATGCAACATTTTCCTTAAAGGATAGGTAAAATCGACGAGTTACCTTAATATTATGTCCATCGAAGCTCCTGAAAAATATCCCCACCTCACTTTGTTAATTAACAACGCGGCTTCAGGTTCAATGTCAAGCAACTCACTACCATCTGATTCAAACCTGCACAAAGGAGCCACCGTTGCTATACTAAGCAGACCATCAAGGTAAGGGTAATCCCAAATGAAGATTGTGAACCAAGTTAACCCTTCTTCTTGTAAAAACCCTACTTTCAACAACCCACGCCTCCAAAACATTGCCCAATTCATTCTAAGCTCTGGTGAACGAGGAAAATGGTACAAAGCATGAAACCATAATGATACACAGAAAATCGAATCATGATTTTGTACATATATCATAAATGGAAATCACCCTTGAAATCTTCGTGGATGTGACGAAGTGACACTATTTGTACTTTGATCAACAAGTGTCTAAGGATGCAATGATTCATGTTTCAAATCCCAACTAGGATAGATACCATATTTTGTATAATTTTAATTTGCATGCATGCTTATCATATCCAAGGTGTAATTCGAATGGGAATTTGATCATTTGTTTAAGCATAGTTTGATTATCCTTTAACCATTAAGGTTTGAAAATTTGATTTGCATGGATTCTTTTTAATATTAGACATATTTTTTAGGGTTTCAATGTTTTAATATAAATGAATTAATATCAAACAATATATAAAACATGAAATTCTTTGCCTAGTATTATAAATCAAACCATTAAAACCTTAATGAAATTCATATGGAGATTAAGTAAAACAAATGAAAAATCATAGAAGCCAATTCGATCTGATGATAAGATTAGCAGGTTGTAAATCATATGAAAATAAATTATCTTAAACAATATATAATCAATAATAAATATGTGTTAATGAAAAAAATGATTATATATAAAAAAAAAAATTCATTTAACAACTACTAAATGAATGATGAAATCGAAATGCTTGTGACGGTCTCTGCTTCGAGCAATTGAAGATTTTTTTCTCAAATTGAGAGTACCTTTATAATCATAGATTCTGAACGAACTCTTAATGATGTCTTCAAAGATTTATTAAAAGGAGAACTCATATAATTTTCTTAACAAAAACATAAAAATGTCAGGAGTTTGTTGGCAGCCAACAAATGGCGACATACCTGGGAGAACCAGTTATCTATGTTTACTTTGCTATAAAAAATGAAGTATGATACAGTCCAAAACTTACTTTGAGAAATCAGATAACCCCAGTCTGATAAAAACCTGTGTTTAATGATTTTTATAATCGCAAATACCTTCAGGATCTCCCTTCATTTCGTTAGTAAAGATTTTTGTCTGAAGATAAGTTAAGTAAGATTGCCTCGTCAAAACTAAGTATTCGAAAGAAAAGATAATCCAAACTATCATTATAAAGATGTAACTATTTACTTCTCTAAAAATATCTGAAATTTGTTCCATATAGTTTATTTTATTTTATTTTTTATTTTTTTTTAAATAATTTAAGTTTTATGAAATAAGGAATCACTTCCCTAGCTTGGTAACCAAACAACAATATCACTCACAAATATCATCATAGATGAATCAATTGTCTCATTACTGAGACCCCCTATCTCTTGATCATAGGATCAAGAGCCACTACCACGGACTGATAACTGAATTTAGGTAATGCCATACTAGTGATATTCATGATCCTAATCATACAGGCTCATTACTGAGACCTTCCATTCCTAATTTTATAAAACAAAAATTCAAAATGGAACAAATCAAGAGACTTTCAGATAGTAAATGAGTTTTAAAGGTGACTGATAATTCAAATCCATAAAGATTTTCCAAATACAAGGTTTTGACGAGGTAAATCACTAATTATCCATACTATAATAATGAAATGAACTGTAGAAGGTCTACCCTAACTGTATTTACAAATACTAAAATTTTAACAAATTCATTTCAGATTTAAGAAAACCTTATTAGACGAAGCAAGATGAAAGATTATACTCATCTTACTTACTTAGAGAAAATAAACAAACTAAGATTCAATCCACAGATATTTATTTATTTACAAACTCCTCCTCTAATCAAATATATACATGCAAGATTGCAAGTCTTTTTTTTCTGAAAAATAGACATTTTTAAACAATATTTACAATTATTCACAGATGGAATGAATTTTCAGAAAACCAAAACAGAAAATCAACTGAACTTGTTAAAAAAGATACTCTATTGATTTTCATAATTATGAGAAAAGGATGTATAGATATTAACAAATTATGTACAGATTCAAAGATTTGATGAAAATTAGTGAAAGTATTTCTTAAGAATCGACCCGTTAACCGAAAAGGTTTCGAACTGACCTTTCAAGGTTTGAAGTCGAAAGGTACTTGGACTCATTTTTTCTTCAATGATATACGGTCCTTGTCAAAGACACTGAAATTTTGTATGTTCACCTTTATCTTCATGAGCTTTGTCCCACTTTAGTACTAAATCACCAACTTGTAAATCTCTATTGGAAACTAAGCCTCGATCAAACCATGATTTTACAATTTGTTGATGTTTCTCAAAGTGTTGTTTAGCTTTTTCCCTATCCTCCTCTAATTTAATCAGAGTATTGATTATATTCTCCATGGAAGAATAGTTTTCATCTTGGATGGACTGTGCTAACTGTAAAGAAGGTAGAAAAAGATTAGGAGGCAAAATGGCTTTAGTACCATAAACTAGGAAAAAAGGTGAATTTACAATTAAGGATTTCGGTGTTACTCTATCTGCCCAAAGTGCATTATGTAGGGCAGTGTGTCAATTTCGATGATGTGTGGTGATAGTTTTCTTTAGAATCTTTAGTAATTTTTTGTTGGTGGATTCATCCAAGCCATTACCTTGAGGATAATAACTTGCAGAGTACCTGACTCTAATTCCTTTATTCAAAGTAAATTTTGTTAATTCAACTTAAGAAAATTAAAATGTACTATCGACAACAAGAGAATCAAGTACACCAAACCGAATAATAATTAAAGATTCTAAGAAAAGAACAACTTAGCTAGTGTTAAATACAGGCAAAGGTGTATCTTTTGCCTATCGAGTAAAATAATATGTTGCAATAATAACATAGTTATGTTGCAATGGATGACGAAGGATTAATTGGCCCTATCAAGACGCAATTGTTGGAATGGTCTTTCAACAGAAAATTGGTTGAAGTGGAAATCCAAGTTTTTTAACCCTTCTTGCAGTCGTTTGACACTCTTGACATTTTCTGGCATGTGCATATGAATCTCGGAACAAAGTAAGCAATAATAACTTGCTCTTAATATTCTATGTGTAGTAGTTTTTCCTCCAAAATGACCACCTACTGGACCAGAGTGTAACTCCTTTAAAACTATTTCGGTTTCATCCTTATCCAGCCAACGCAATAGTACACCATATGAGTTTTTTTCTAAAAAGGACATTATTAATCAATTGATAAGCAATTGGTTTTAGACTTAAGTCCCTTCTCTTGTTTGGTTCTAGATTATCCAGGGTATCACAAATTTCAAGAAGAACTCTCATGTCAAAATAGCAGGAGTCTTGTGAAGTAGGAAAGAAATATATTTCATTTTTTAGAAAAGAATCATCTATGTTATCATCGGTATTATCTTCCGGCAAATGAGGTGACTCAGTTGCAAGCCCGCAAAGGCCTTGTCCTCGAACCACTAAGGAGGGTTTGATCTCAAGACCATATTCTTATAAGGTTGTCGTCCAAGGGGCTTTTTTATCTCCTAAATATTTTTGCATCAAAAGGTTTCTTACTGCAGAATATGGAACAACTACTTTAGTTCTAGATTTTAAGAGATAAAGTCGAAAATGTTTCAATGCTTTACAAACAACAAATGCTTTCTTATCAACTTCATGATAATTCATCTCGACTCCTTTGAAATTAGAACTCGCAAAAATATAGGAACTTCATAATTTTGTTGATTACGTTGAGTTAATAGAGCAGCGTATGAAATATCTGAGGCAAAAGTATAAAGTATAAAATCCTTACTAAAGTCATGACTTAAAATAGAAGGTGTTTCAAATATAGCTTCTAGAATTCTTTTAAACGATTCTTTTTCATTACTACCCTAACTAAATTTTGCATCCTTTTTTATCATGTTTTGCAAAGGACGAATGATTTCAAAGAAACTAGGGATAAATCTTCTTACAAAATTATTTTTTCCTAGAAAATACTACATAGCCTTTTTACTAGAAGGATACATAATTTTAGATATAGCCTAAGTTCTTTGAGGTTCAATCATTATCCCATCTTTGGAAACTATGCAACCTAATAAAATTCCTTGGGTCACCGCAAAGATTGTTTTCTTAGGGTTTAATGATATCCCATATCTTCTACAACGTTCAAAAACCTTCTTAAGATGAGAAATATGGTCAAGTCGGTTTTTAGAGAAGACCATAATGTCATCAAGATAAACAACTACTGAATTATTGATTAATCCCCTAAAAGTTATATCCATTGCTCGTTGAAAGGTGGCTCCTGCATTAATCAAACCAAAATGCATCTTTCGATACGCATACATTCCCCATGCAGTTTTAAATGTGGTTTTGAGTTGATCATTAGGAAAAAATAAAATATGGTTATAACCTAAGAAACTGTCAAGTAATGACAACATCTCATATCCAAAAACTTTTTGGAGGATTTGCTCCATAGGAGGGATTGGGTAATTATCCTTTTCATAATATTTATTAAGATTACAAAAATAGACACAAAGTCGAATATCCCCATTCTTTTTTCAAACTTGAGCCATGTTGGCCACCCACTGAGTATGGCGTACTGGAAAAATTATTGTGGCAGCCAAAATCTTGTTCAATTCTTTCTTAACTGTTGGTTCAAGTGTTGGAAGCATTTTCCTAAGTTTTTGTTGAAAAGGTTTTGCAGCAGGCTTCATCGAGATAATATGTTGCATGATTTGCAGATTAAAAAAATTTAGGTCATCATATGTCCATGAAAAAACATCTATGTATTCCTTGAACAACTTGATAAAAACTGATTTTTCTAAAGGAGTACAATATGTTCCTAGATTGATAGGTCAAGGATTGGAATCTATCCCTAAATTTATTTTCTCATACCTTAAGCAGGAACTATTCGTTTTACAATTGGGGACTACTTTAAATTTATCATGAAGATCATAAAAATTTTCTAATCTCAAAACAAAGTGAGGGATAACTTTTACCATGTCAATAGCTTTTTCTATCGGGAAATGAGGACTTATCACCGAAAATTTGTGTAAGTATTCATCGTGGGTGATTTCATCAATAGCAGATCCTTGAAGGTATCTTCATTTGTCAATAAATTTAATATCTGTGAATCATCATCGAAAACATGTCAGTTAGTGATATTATCAGGAATCGATGGTCTAAAAATTAACTCAATTGAAAAATTATTAAGTGAAATCTCTTTAGGTGGAACTAATTTAGAAGCTACATTAGCTAACAAATCAACATCTTGATTTTGAAATCTATGAATGGATTTAATATTAAAAGCTTCAAAATTTGAAATAAGGTTCCATACCTCCTTTTGATAATTCTGAAGATGTTCAAAAATGCAATGAATTGAGTTACATACATGTCTTACGATTATTTAAGAACTACCATATACCACTAGTACCTTGATGTTTAGATCTAAAGCTTTATTCAGACCTTTGATAAGAGCTTCGTACTCAGCTATGTTGTTAGTGCAATCAAACTCTAATATACAAACTATACATGTTTTTTTCCTTTTGGGTCAATTAGAAGACAACAATCTCCTGCTCCTTCTTTTGACTTTGACCCGCCAAAATAAAGTGTCCAAGGTAAATTATTTATAACTACCTTATTGTTACTAATATATACATAATTCTGATTTTCTACATTATTGACAGAATTCTGAAATGCAGAATTAGGCTGAATATAAGTGAAATTTAAAATTTCATACTGTTGTTTTTTACCTGTAAAAGGAGAATTTTCAGCCTTAAAATTCCCAAAATTTAACTCATAAGTGTAATTTCCCGTGATTGAATAAGAAAACAACACAAGTTCATTTGGATCATGTAACTCTGTTACTGTATGCTTCAAGTATCTTTCTCTTCCAATTTTGATATGATTGGCTTTACCATTTTTGGGAAGCCATAAGGTTGACCAATCAGTCGAAAAGAAACCATTCAGATTTTGTGACCAATCTCTGCTTAGAAATAACCCATAAGCATCGGGAATGTCAGCAACAACAATGTCTATGATATGATGAATTGATGGGTTCCTTGCTAACCTAACTAATACATCTTTTATCTCTCCTAAAACCCTAACATTTGAATGATCTCACTATGTAATTTGAGTTTCACACAGAGTATATTTTTCATTTAACCTTCAACAAATAGACAAAGGCTTTACATTGGATGATGATCCGGAATCAACCATACAGTTATGTACATTTCTGTTATAAATTTCAAACGTGAGAAGAAAGGGAGGAGTGGTGGACTTGGAATTTTTACCTGTCATTGAACTTTTATCAGCTGCTAATTTTCCTTTATTTGCAATTAAAACTCCATTAGAATTAGGGTTAGCAGTTGTATTACCTTGTGTATTTTGAGTAAGTGAACTCATTGAAGGAGTAATAATAGGACCATTAGGCATAGGACATATGTGAAGTAGATCATCCATACTGATATTTGCACTAATATTTTTCAAATCTTATATAATATCATATTAAAGATCCAACTTTTGTGTATTTTGAATAGGAAGAGATTATTTGACAAGTGGAAGAGTATTATTTCCTTTGGTTGAATTTGAAATTGATGCTCCATGAGTACTTGCTAATCATTTCCTTCGAGTGTTATAAGCATGTTGTCCTGAAGAAGGATATTTACTTTCATCAATTTTTACTATGTTATCCCAAAAATGACCAACTAACTGTTGTTCTTGTTCCTAAGGCTCATCTTCAGTTTCATAATTTTCTTCTTCTTCCTGATCAACAACTTCTTGATTTGAAGAGGATTCAGGCATAGACAATACTACAAGAATAATATTAAATATCTCCATATTGACTACTACATCAGGAAGAGGATTTGTTCTGTTATTAGTAGTATTTTGCCTAAACTGATTTCTAAAGAACCCTCTAGAAGAGGATGCTTCCGAATTTTTCTTTAACCCTACCACTTCATTTGTTAATGTTGTGATATCATTTTGAAGTTGTTCAACATCAAATGCCTAAATATTTGATTTTTCATTTCTTTTCTGAGGAAAAGTGTCAATTTTCCCACTTCTTTCATGTTCATATGTCAGAG
Organism: Pseudotsuga menziesii; assembly: GCA_001517045.1. NCBI lineage: Eukaryota > Viridiplantae > Streptophyta > Pinopsida > Pinales > Pinaceae > Pseudotsuga > Pseudotsuga menziesii. The sequence continues at coordinate 26,633 of LPNX010698558.1, forward strand.
AATTTTTCTCAACTTTGATAGCTTCTTCGAAGGTTTCAACAAGTGTAACCTCGTTAGCTTGTTTAACAAACATGCCTAAATATTTTGGTAACACAAAAGCATAATTTTCTATAATAATATCTTCAAGCGGTTGAGAAGCAGCATGTATTTTATTTTTCAAAGTTAAAAATCTCTCATTGAAATCCTTAATTCGCTCCTTACTATCTATTTTTATGCGAGATAATTCAAGAGTTAATGCGGCATGTGTTTTATCTTCTCCTAATTTGTCTATAAATTCTTGACTAAATTCTACCCAGTTTGTTATAGATCCTTGAACGAAATAAAAATACCAGGCTTATTCTTTTCCTCCAAATGTTAATGGGAAGAGACGACAAACTACGTCTTCATGTTGCACATTCATGGTTTGAACAACAAGAATAAACTTGTCAATATGATTTTTAGCAGGTTCCTTATTATCCAGGTTGAACTTAGGGAGAAGTTTATCTGGATGTTCAGGCAAATGATGTTGTACTCTAGGGAACGCAGTTGCACTCCTCCTTAACCAAGGTAAAGGAGGATTGGGAGGACTAGTTGGATTACCTCCTCCTTCTCCTACCATGTTGTCTTCTTCAAAATCCGAAGAATAATTATGATCACTAGGTCTTGGACTATTAGGTGGAGAATTCGGAGGAGATGGTGGTTGACCAGAATTATTGGAAGAAATAAGCCTTCTTGGAGTCTTGGTTTCAGTAATCCCTCTGGATGAAGGATTAAACTGATAATTTGGGCTTCCCAGTCCTACCTCTTGAGCTGTAGAAGATGATGCGTTATTTCTATTCCTATGAGGTTAAACGAAATCAATAGGGGGTATGTCGATTTATTGAGAATAAATCCTAGTGAGAACTCTTATAGATTCTCCTAATGCTTGTTCAATTTGATGTGGAGTATAAGAAGAAGAAGCACCCTTTCTAAGATCTCTCTAACAGCATTTGCAAATGGAGAATCATTGATTTCGATTTGTGGATAAACTATAGTCTCTGAGACACCAGAATTATTAGGTTCGTTGATTGGTAAAGGATCTAAACTAGCTATAGGGTTGTTCTGAACATTATCAGCCATTAATAGTTATAGGCCCTCTTTTTAGTTCCATTTGTTGGCCGGATTTTCAGTCTATGGCCAACTAAGAAAAACTAACCCACACAAGACGCTTATTGTATCCCCCGGTATGTTTAGTATGGCTAATTATCACAGGTTATGGTCATGCTACCATCTAAGTTTCACTCTCTTAAGGAGATTCATATCACTTAAACTTAGAAAAAGTGTGTCCTAAATTAATTAACAAATTAAAAACTAAACTAAACTCTAATGAAACTACTAATTTAAAACTATCTATTATCTACAGGTTATATGAATCTATTAAAAATGAAATTTCTATTTAACAGCTACTAAATCAAAACTAATTATCTATATATAATCTATGTTTTGCTCTCTTAAGGAGAGTCTCTATTTAAGTTTTCAAGAAGTATTATCAGAACTGCTTAAAAGGATGAAAGATCTTTAATTGTAATATGAAATCTATTTAACAACTGCTAAATCAATCTAAAAAAATCAAACTAAAAATTGAAATCCAATCTAAACTACTTAATCCTATCTTGGCCAAGAGGAAACTATTAGCCATGTTAAGATTCTATTGACCATATAAGTAACAGAAAGTTTAAAATTAACTATGAAAGAAAACTATCACAGTTAATATTATAATGACTTTCTATTCAATGATAATTTTATGATAAAAATGCCATAAATAAGAAATTATTTATTGTCCTAAAATATAAACCGTCAAAGAGCAATTAACATTTAACATTTAAATATTTGAACTTAGGAATGATTAACTACTTGATCTAATATCAGTAAAAATACAGATATATCAACTATGTAAGTTAATATAATGAATATTGCACAATCAAGTTTAATTAATGAAAATTAACTAACATGACAAATATAATATTAAAATCAAATACATAAATGCATTTCTGATTTGAGTAATTATGTAACACACCGGTTTTGACCCCGTTGCATTAATGTATATGATGTAAATCATGACAAGGAGCTCAAGGCCAAGGCCGTGTCATTGATTAATGTTTGGTATATAGGCGATCGTGGTTAATGCCTATGGTTTATGTGCTAAGTCAAGCACGTTTGTAAACATCATGTAAATATGCAAATTATTGAAAACCCACAGCCAACTATGTCAATGCAATGAATGATGAGATGGGGGCATGCTTTTCCTAAGGATAAGGGGTGGGAATGATAACCTTGAGCCAGTTTGGGGAAAAACCATGTGTCATGGGGAGAACCCATCAGAACTATCAACTACCCTCTTTCTTGTCTTCCCTTCCCAACCGTTTATTTTGCCAAAAGGTGGTTGAGGTAGTTATTGCTTAGAAGGGAAGAGTATGGGCAATTTTGAATTGGGCAGAGCACCCAATTTTGGAATGTCATGTTTTCCTTGCATGAACAAGAAAACATAAGAACCGTACGCCAGTCTTGACCCACACATTCATGTTTTGAGAGCTGGGGGATGTTTGGAGGCAAGGGGATTCAATTATAGTTCATCGTTCACCACCACCTTCGTTTTTCCAGGAGAGTGACATTGTGGTAGCAGTGGATCTCTTCCTATGTGTGTATCCTTTGCGTTCTGCGAGTGTTTTTCCATCGAAAAGACTATGATTGATGTGTGGCAGCGTTGTTCCAAACTACATAGTGTATGAGACCCTGTTACTCATGTCTCAGAGTAAAGCCGATGTTGTGGAGTCTCCATGTGGTTTTTGTTTTGTGCACCCTGGTTCGGGTCTGAGCTATGTACAAGACTTAGGAATGGGAGAGACGTAGAGTGTGCTTGATAAACCTAGTGCGGAACCTCATGATAAGATGAGAGTGGCTAGTAAACCCACTATGCATATCTTGAAGAGCACTGGAATGGAAGGTGTAGCCTGAGGGACTGTGGAGCAGAGAAGGGGACACTTCCTTGTGTTGGGTGTGTAGGCAGTGGGGAAGCCAGGCCAGATAGATCTTGTGAAGGTGTTCTTAGCTCTGTAGATGAGCTCACTAGCTTAGCAGTTTTCCATGCCCATTGCTTTAGAAGCCTGATAAACCCAACGGGAAAGATGGCTTGGCTAGTAGCCTTATAAACCCATCTATTGGCTTGGCTGTGTCTTGTTGTGGTTGACCTGGTGAGTAACCTTTTCCTGGACAATCTGATAAACCTAGCAGTGAGATGGCTTGACTGTGTATAGTCTGATAAACCCATCTGTTTGCTTGACTAGTCCTTAAAGGTGATTGTTGGCTTGACTGTGTTCAATCTGTGATACCCAATTGTTAGATGGCTTGGCTGAGTGGTCTGTGAAACCCATCTGTTGGAATGTTTTACCCTGCAGCCTGAGAAACCCAAATGTGTTGGCTTCGCTGAGTGTCATTGCACCTTGGCTATGTATGAGTCTATTGGTGTTCCCTTATCCCTTGAGGAAATCATGCCCAGCTCGGGGGTGGCGATGTCGCTAAGAAATTGATGATCTCACTAGCCTATGGTTGGGAGGAACATTGCAGCGACATAGCTAGTTGCGGGACAAGTTCTGTTCAAGATAAGTGTTCTTGTCTATGTTATTCTCTGCAATTGTATTTCTTGTATTGTAAATTACTTGATGGAGTGTCATGAACATGTTGTTGTGTTGAATTAAGCATTGTTCCTTTGAATAACTACAATTATAGGCATCTGTGTATGTTTTCCATCAATATATTTAAAACTAAGTTGCAGGGTAGATTGGCCAGATTGGTAATGGCCTGAAGGATCATATCGATCCAAGACTTCAGTGAAAAAGTTGAGTTTCCTACTAGAAATCGCCATTTACACAGTTTGCGGGATGCGGGATGCGAAATGTCGAATTCGCAGATCATGGTCTCCACAATTTTCCCTCCGCAACTTGTAGGATGCGGGATGCGGAATCGCGGTGTCGTGATTTCCTCAATTCCCAATCCCGCAAGTCAAAGATTTCGCACCGTCGATCTTCGCGAGATGGTTGTCCGCCGTTGATTTGTTTCCGATGCGGGATGCGGGTTTCGAGAAGTGAGATTGCAATTTTTGTAACTTCCGACCCTACAACTCGGGATTTCCACATCGTTTATTTTTGCAGGTTGATTCTGAACCGTTGATTTGGTTCCAATTTGCGAGATCGTTTGGGATCGTGGGTTTTCGTCACGTCTTCTCTTCGCCGTCCGATCTCCTCTAAGATCTTTCCTTGCAGATCGTCGAACTGATCAATGGAGGACGAGAGGGAGCATGACATTATTGGAAATGTCGAGAAGTGGTACACATCCATACCCTGTGATTATATGAACAGTAAAGGTTCTCGATGAAATTTTTAATTTCGCACGATAATGGGGTATGGGTACATGACAAATTCAATCAAAATTCATACAATTATATCAAAGTATAATCATAAGTAAATAAGGAGAAGAAATTAAATATGGAAAAAATATATATATATATTCTTAAAAACTGAACCAAAAAATTATGATACCAGTTTTGGAACAAGTGCTAGACAAAATCACAAGAACAAAATTCTAATAAACTTGTAACACGCTTATGTTTTTACTCCATGCACAGTCTCCTCAATTGTAATCGAATCCCCTTTTCAGGTGATTCCCATGGTTTATATAATAAAAACTAATTAACTACTCTCGTAAATGTAAGCATCTATTTTCTAAAAATAACATCTAGCTTTTAACAACTATCATATAAATGATTCCCAATATCGCTTTGTTGATCAAAATCCTTTAAAGTAAAGCACATGTCATTCAAATCATCGCAAAGGGTAATTGCTTCAACACCTAGTAGTAAGACTCACTTGTCTCCAACAACAACAACATCAAAACGTATCCAAATTTCCACCTGTAATAACCAATTAGCAAAACATTAATTTTCAATTAAAATTGCATTCAATATTGAAACAACAACAAACTAAATTTAGGCATGCCCACAGAATCTTTGATTCTGTGGGTATGCTCATCAAATTACTTATTACCTGTCAAAATTAAAAGCACGTTTAACTGTAACAAGACAAACTTTAAGTTGTAACTTGCAATTTTTCAGCTCGCCTCTCTTCAGATAACCTAGTTTGGAGTTTTATGGTTTTAACTTTTTGTTGCTCTCCTTTCTTAAGCAATCGTTCATTGGCTATAGCCAGGTATCTCTTGACAACTTTATATTTATCATTTTTAACTTCAGTTCCTACCACCTGTTTACCCATACGGGCAATTCTCCTTTAAGCACTTTGATTTCTTCTTGTTTACCCAATGTGTTGGCATGCGATTCTTTCACTTCAGCCTTTAGCTGAGACACCTTATTTTTAAGAACTTGTTTGAGATTTTGTTTAAGGTTTTTTCCACTTCTTACAGGTGAAGAGTATCCTATAAATGATGGCATAGGATCGGTTCCACTTGGGGATAGTCCTTTAACAAATTCTTTAGGTGGGTCAGGTACATGGTTATTCATATCCACAGTGTGTTCATTATCCACGTCCTAAGAGATCTCACGAATGGGAGACATATTATCCTCGTCACTTAAAAATTCAATCATTGGCCATTATCCCTATTGTTGAATCATAGCAGGAGTCATGACCGTAGCCATGCTCCGAGTAAATCATTGAGCAGTCACATAAATAGATTCAACTTGATTGAGTTGTAGTTCATCAAATAGATTTAAGTATTCATTCTGGCTCTCAATTGACCTTTTGTGCTTTTTTCCAGGTACTTTATCAATTTGATGAGGCTATAAATTACCGAAAACTCTAGTCACAGGCACAATATTATTATCTGCTAAAATATTCCCTAAATTGCTCAATAAGGTAGGGTTATTATCAACCACTGTATTAGGGTTTGAATTAGAACTAAGCACAAGAATTTCACTAGCATAATGCTTCCTTCTCTTCAGCTGAGATTTAGATACAGTAGGAGGCCAAAACTTAGTTGGACCAAAACCATTCTCAACCAAAAATTGATCCCAATTTTTTCCAATTAAGGACAGTTAATATTGAATTGATATTTTAATCAATCCATGATGAAAGAGACTTCGATCTTGATTTCGTAAGGTATTATGAACTACATGTGCCATTTTTTCTAAGTTATTGAACAGAAAGCAAGGTAAATTCAATTTAGACCCCCTAAATGCCATTAACAACCTTAGATGATAATAATGCACATAGGAGAAACGCCCATCACAGGTTATGTACCTGATAATCAATTGAAGCAAGGGCCACCACTGAGGTTTTAAATATTTTGTAAAGAACCTGAATTCCTCGTTTGAACCACTTCTCACCAGTTTGTGGTAACTTTGTTGCTATGGCTACGAAATCCTCAGAGATAACCAATCGTGAATCCCCAATCTGTGCAACATTTTCCTTTAAGGATAATGAAAATCGACGAGTTACCTCAATATTATGTCCATCAAAGCTCCTGAAAAAATCTCCCCACATGACTTTGTCAATTAGCAACGCGGCTTTAGGTTCGATGCCAAGCAACTCACTACCAATCGGTTCAAACCTACCCAAAGGAGCCATCGTGGCTATACTAAGCAGACCATCAAGGTAAGGGTAATCCCAAATAAAGAATGCGAACTAGGTTAACCCTTCTTCTTGTAAAAACCCTACTTTCAGCAACCCATGCCTCCCAAACATTGCCCAATTCATTCTAAGATCTGATGAATGAGGTAACTAGTACAAAGCACGAAACCATAATGATACACAGAAAATGAAATCATGTACAAATATCATAAATGGAAATGACCCTTAAAATCTTCATGTATGTGATGAAGTGACACGATTTGTACTTTCATCAATAAGTGTCTAAGGATGCAATGATTCATGTTTCAAATCCCAGCTAGGATAAACACCATATGTTGTATAATTTTAATTTGCATGCATGCTTATCATATCCAAGGTGTAATTCAAACAGAAATTTGATCATTTGTTTAAGCATAGGGTTGAGCATAGTTTGATTATCGTTTAAGCATTAAGGTTTGAAAATTTGATTTGCATGGATTCTTTTTTATATTAAACATAGTTTTTAGGGTTTCAATGTTTTAATATATAATGAATTAATATCAAACAATATATAAAACATGAAATTCTTTGCCTAGTATTATAAATCAAACCATTAAAACCTTAATGAAATTCATATGGAGATTAAGTAAAACAAATGAAAAATCATAAAAGCCAATTCGATATGATGATAAGATTAGCAAGTTGTATATCATATTAAAGTAAATTATCTTAAACAATATATAATGAAGAATAAATATGTGTTAATGAAAAAATTGATTATATATAAAAATTTCATTTAACAACTGCTAAATGAATGATGAAATCGAAATGCTTGCGACGATCTCTGCTTCGATAAATTAAAGTTTTTTTTCTCAAATTGAGAGTACCTTCAAAGTCATAGATTTTGAAGGCACTCTTAATAATGTCTTCAAATATTTATTAAGAGGAGAACTGGTATCATTTTATTAAAAAAAATAGAAAAATATAAGGAGGTTGTTGGCATCCAACAGGGATACGCAACATTAGGGGTGTTTCCATATACAAGAGGCGTCATGGGGGGTAAAGGCGCATAGGGTATGATGACAGATGCAACAATGTTGATGAAACCATTTGCAGCATGAGATGCCCCTAGTGGATCCTTTTGAGAGGAGTCTCTATGAGGGATGTAAGGAAGAATGTTGTCGGGTAACTAGACTGTGCGTAAATAAGGTCAAACTATTGAGCTTTGAGGATATCCTCTTCCTTGGTTTGTGGATGTTCAAAGGAAACATCAATTGCAATGGAAGGGATTAAGGACTTTAGGAACTAATCAATAAAGATATGGTCATCAAGTTTGATCTTGGACAACCTACACTACCTATGACACTCATGAATGTGGTCCATGATGTGGCTGGCGCTAGTCTATCTGCAAGAGAGGAGGATTTTTGCTCTGGCATCAGAGCGAATGGGAAATTGGAAGAACTTTAGAAACATGGAGGCTAAGGACATGAAGGTGGGATGCACCCCATGTGGCTAGTTGATGTACCACTTAGTTGCAGCAGCAACATAGATTCTCGGTAGAAAGCGTATTCTAATGGAATCACCCACTATAGAGTTCAAGGGACACCATAAATGGAAGGACATGATGTGTTTATGGGGGTCTTCCCCAACATTCCCTTCAAACTTAGGGATGTTTGAGGGGAGTTTGGTGGGCATCAGACGCTAGTTTGGATCCTGGTGGATCAAATCGTTGGTCATTCTATCCAAATCTAGAAGATTGATACTAGCCATGAAGGGAAAACTAGAACTCAGGTACGACATAGTGGTACTAAGAACTATTTTGGACATGGATGCGACCATGAGGCCTCCTCCATCGAAAGTGGGGGGAAATATGGACCCAATAATTTGGGTTGTTGGGACTGCTTTCGTGGCTATGCTGCCACCCAGAATTGGAGTCACTATGGAAATAAGGATGGTGGGTCCTATGGAACCAATGATTGTGTTGGTCATGGCAACAACTGTCGGGTTGCCACTACTTCCACCACCAACGATTCCCTCAATGAAAGGATTTGGGATGTTGCCAACCATTAGGCTATGCATGGGTGAGTGTGTAGGTGATTTTGATAGATAGAGGTCAAAATGAGACTCAATATTTTGTAAATTGGTCCCAAAGATAGTGGTGTGTGCCAAACTAGTGTGTGACAAATGTGGTCTAGGAAACCATACTGATGCGACTGCCCCCAAAGTATATGATAGTAACTCGTAGAAGCAATAGCGACGGGAGTGTGAATTCTAAATAGGTGTTGTCGATCTCAAAAAATAGGCTCAAAAATCCTAATGTAACCAAGTGTGCAAGAAGAGAGCTCTCAACAAAAAGGCACTCAGGCCAATAGACCCAAAAATCCTAATGCAACTGAGTGTGCAATAGGAGAGCTCAAAACAAAGGGGCGATCAGGCCAACAACAATATCGAAAAACCTACCACAAATGAGTGTTACAGTAAATAAGCAACAACAAAGTGGCCACAAATCCAACAAGCAGCACCCCAATAAAAGGAAAAGACATGCTAACCTATTAGACAAAAGAGCATGCAAACACCTAACTAAAATATGGAAGCCCTAACAAATAGTTTTTCCTCCAGGGTGATGAAATATGCAATCAAACAAAACAAAATGGAAGACCAATAAGGCTCAAGAATATCCCCCTACTAAGAGGGATCTCGGGTACAAGAGTGCTAAAAATAATGGTTTCTAAACTACCTTGTTCAAAACATGTCGGGGAAGGTTACCTGCAACTTCTGTCCAAAGACAAAACTATGGATGATCTACAATACTGAGTGGAGAGAGGTATTCCACTCAGCCATTTGGTTCCATTCTTACCACTTGCTCTCATCAGACAAGAGGCCCCACCATAAATTGGTCTCAACAGTGTTCATAATACTAAAGAATTTTGGTACCCTAAAGGACAACAACTATGTCTCAGATGTAAATGGCAAAGGGAAATTATTTGGATGCATATCCTCAGTGTCTTACCTAACTACAAAATTCTTTTATGTTTCGCAAGTGAGGTTAAGATGTGTTGAGTTAGGGTAAATTTTAACGCTCAGCTTGGGGTCCTGAACCAAGCATGTAATATTTAAGGTGTGGGATGTGTGCATGTGTTGTGTGTACCCAGATATACAGCTGAAAAGTAAATGTTGAATGAAAATGGAAATAGAACTAAGCAAAAAAAAAATTCTTTAACAAACCATTTCAACTAAGGCTAAGCATTTGATTTTCAACGTAAAAGAAAGCACAAAATTTTCAACACTCAACTTACTAAGAACAAAAAAACAAACAAAAAAACAATGCAGTTAAAAGAAATCTCTAACATAACTAATGAAACAACAAATACTCAGAAGCAAGTTTTTTTTCTTTGCTACTAGAACTAAAAAACATTAACATAAAGACCACTATAGTGAGCAAATGATTGCACACATAACAAAAAGGAGACTTTAATCAATCCTAAATTGAAAAACCAAGGCTGTCTGTAATGGGCAAAAGTCAAACAAAGGGTTTGAAAGTTGGAAATACTATTGAAAAATTAAAATTTTGGATTAGGTTTCCCTTAATTGGGGAAACTATCCGACCTAGGTCACCTAAAACATGGAAAAATGAATTACCTCAGCATAAAATGACTAGGTTTCACTTTTCAAATGAAATAGAGTGACTTAGGTCGCTTAAATAGGAAAAATAAGCGCAACTTCAGCAGAGAACAACCTGGAATAGGCAAGTCACACTTATTGGGAAAAAGGAGGCGACGAGATCGCTCACACCAAAAAGAACAGGGCAACGGGGTCGCACCTAATGGGAAAACAGGAGCAACCTGGCCTAAAGGGGGCAGGTCACTCTTATCGGATCAAAGGGGGCGATTAGGTGGCTCACACCATATTGGAAAGGGCGACTAGGTCGCATCTAATGGGTGGATAGGAGCAACTTGGCCTGGGAGAGACAAGTCACCCTTATCAGGAAGATGGGGGAAACTAGGTCACTTGGACTAGTTGGACATGTGCGACCTCGGCTGGAAGGAATTTTTTTTGAAAAATAAAGCACTGGCAAGTGTCGGACTAGCAGGCTCAACCCGGTTCTCAGGTTTGTACCTAACAGACAAAGATTGACGGTCTACAAACAACAATAACTAAACAAACTAAACCAAAAATGCAAAACAAACAAGAACCACAATGTATGGCCAAACAAAACCAGAGATCGGTAGAGATCGAATCCGATGGAGTCACCAAAACTGTAGCTAATGTTTTCACACTAGCATGTGCTAAAAGAACCTACTAAGACTTAGGAAAATCTTAGTAGCAGTTTGAGATGGAAAAGAAAACAAACTAAATTAGGCCCAATCAATGATTGTAAAAACAAAATATAAACTACATGAAGCATGTGCATCGAAAATAACTCTAAATTAATATTTTTGCCTTTTTTCACAAATAGAGGTGGAAAGAAACATTTTGCTTTTTATTATGTAAAAGAATAGGTTTTTACAATAGAGACAAAGAGTACATCAAAATAGTGTTGATGGGGGCCCTTGTAGTTGTTCGAAGTACCAGGTCCTTGGTTTCCAAGCAATTTGGTGCTCTCCAATCACACGTCACAAGGTAGGGAAATCTCCACAATAGGTGAAACAAGAAGGTGCAAAAGGGGCTTCAAGGGTTTCAGTAGAAATTTTGGCAGAGTGACAGTAAGAAAATGTATGGAGAATGTGTGTGTAAAATGAGGGACCTTCACCACTAATATATAGGAAAAATGGACCCAAGTATTAGCCTGTGGTATTAGGTATGCCTTGGTATTGGCTTGTGGTATTGGGTAGCATTTAGGGTTTTCCTGCTCTTTTTGACATTTTTGAATGTTCCCCCCCCCCCCACCTTTTGTTTTGCTTTTTTGGGGGATTTATCCCTATTTTAGGGGGTTTTCCTTCTTTTTGGGGGGAATATGCCACATTTCCTTGTTTTACGAAAAGAGAAATAATAATTATGGGCTAATTTTGTCTTAGACTTTAGGATTTTTGGACAAGTGAAGGTTTAATGTGGGAAAAATGAAGAATGGGATGATGTGACTAAGGGATAAGCATGGTGTGCAACATTTTGGTGTTAATACTTCCCTTGGAGCATCATCTCCATCAAATCCAACCTTGGGCCAATTTGGTCTTAGACTTTAGGATTTTTGGGCAAGTGAAGGTTTAATGTGGGAAAAATGAAGAATGGGATGATGTGACTAGGGGATGAGCATGGTGTGCAACACTTTGGAGTTAACACTTCCCTTAGAGCATCATCTCCATCAAATCCAACCTGGACCACAAAGAATGCCAATAGTTTTTAGGTTTAACTTATCGCAATAGTTAATATATTTTCAACTCAATATAACTACGTATATCAATGAAAAAAATGGTTGAAGCTAATAGCAATAGGACCAGATACACAATGAGACTAACCGATCCATTTTTATAATATATAAATTGACACGTTAATTTTCTCACATGTAGTAGATAGACTCACCTTGATCAATCCAATTTCATTGTCACATACAAGGGGATGAATATCCTCTATGTCGGCCATCTTAAATTAAGTTTCAAGATAAGTCCAGACTATAGAGGAGAATGTCAACAAAGATTAGAGTTGAGTCCATGAAAAATCACCAAAAATGAAATTCCCAAAACAACATAATAGAAGATGAAATGCCACTCTAACGAAATAACAAAAATCATCTTTAAGAAACCTACTTTGAAATATTGATTCCCCCCCAAAATTAATTGTATTCAAAATTTACAACTCAGAAAATGTCATTCTCGCAAAATATTGTCATCATCATTAACTCATCATTAAAAAATATTCAATAAGTGATACTCAACCATTACAAGAACGATATCTAAGGGCCTACAATAGAAGAAACCAAAACTTAGAAGTGGTGAATCTGCTTTACACCTAGGAAATTGTTTGGTTGGAAACCACAATTATAGCATGTGGTTGTAAACATAATCAAATGATCAGACTAAAGTCGTTGCATTAACAAATACGAACGTAATCGTGGCAAAGAGTTCATGAAAAGACCAGATTGCATATACTAAGTATGGAATGGAAAAGTATTGCAATTGTCATGGGGATTATTGACCAAATGCACATAGTTTAGAAAACCGCAAAGGATTTAGTAGATAAAATCTAAATTATGTAAAAGCATCAGCTCTGAGATCACTAACATTTGAGTAGATAGACAATAAACTATATGGAAGGTAAGCCCAGTGGGTTAGATCAAGTGATTGAGTGAATGGTGTGAATTACAAGTAGGGGGTCATGGGTACAAGTCCCTAGGTTGGTTTCCTCTGAAAATTATGGGCCCCACTTGATGTCCCCATTGGGTTAGCTAGCAAAACTACAACTGAGTGGTTTATCCTAGCCCCTGGGCACCATCTCTGGAAGGAGGGAAATTTTTTGGTGCTAGGATGTGCATTTCATTTAAAAAATATATAGATAAAGGGATACATTAAAAGTCTACATGGCAAGATAAAGAAGTGATTGATAAAAAATATTAGAGATTACATTGTATGGAGGCATACATTAGCCATGTGCCTTCAATTTTGAGGGCAAATTGTTAGTAAGAACATTTCCCTCAGTACCTAGCTTTTTAAACAACAAAGCACACTAAAACTATCTAAGATCTATTTTTTACAACAAATAAAGGAAGATATAGCATACCACACCCATGGATTTGATTTTAAGGGGAACACCATTAGTAAGAAGTTTGACATTTCTATCAGTAGCTAATTTTTTAAACAATAGAGCACACTTAAGAATGTGATCTTTTGTTGTCGATGACAAAATGACCATAAAGTTTCCGTAATAAGAGAAAACAATTGACGAAGAAACATCATTACTTCCATTACTTAAATGAGAATGGGGAGATCTAGGGGGGAGTGAAACTGACTGACAAACTCTTTGTTGATTTTTGTACATGGATCCACCAACCAATTTTAACCATACAATCCTCTATCCATCTCAAAATCCCTTGAACCTCTTTATGTTTCTTTGATGTCTTTTGACGTTTCAAACAATCTAGCTCTTGTTTAGTTGCACAAGGGAATAATTAAAAACCCAAATTGTAGAAAAATGCTTCAACCAACTAAACATCAAGAATGAAGAAAATAAAAAGATACCAATTCTAGGGATGATCAAACGAGTCCCTTTGATTCCTTCAAGCTACTTCAAATCCTTCCTAAATTCCATATCTAGTAGCATCTAGTATCTATGATTATATGCCATTTCCTTTTTTACTCTGTTATACCAAATCCTAAACCCTTCCAAACACATGGTCAATATTGTGAGCTTTAAATGAACATGTCACCAAAAATTAGCCAAGAGCAATCCATATTTTAGTTAGTATTGCTACAATTCTATCTTCTACGACAAACAAAGAATAGGTGTTTCGAACAAGGATGCATAAAGACATACTAGAGGATGAACCAATTTGCACTTTTCTAAGAATCCATATAGTATCCAACACCTAGTTCCAAGCATAATGGAAATGATCAAAGGTACTAATCCAAATAAAAACATGGTGATCATGTTAGGTGCACATAACAATCCATTGTCTATATATTGGTGATCAATTAAAAAGACACACATAACAATCCAAAGTGTATAATATTGGTCCATTACTTAACAAACCTATTTTTCTCCTCTACTTGCACAAGGCAAATAATTCCCCAAGGATACACCATGGTAAAGGTACTCCCCAATTCCTAGAGAATTATTTATTCATCATAAATGGAGGGCCAATTATTTTTCGCTTCAAATGAAAGGCAATGATTTAAAGTACAACATCTCTAGAACTTAGCAATCCAAACTTCAGTTAGGATAGGGATAAGAAAATATATCGACTCTCTTGACATTGGAATTAAAGAGGATATGTTGGCTATCCTTTTCTATATATAGGGAGGAGCGATTTGCATGCTCCAACTTGGTCTCCATGCCATATATTGCAAGATGCATTGTGTTTTGTTAATTAATAAAATCCAGTACCCTCTCCAATAAAAGAAAGGAACAAAACCAAAACAAAAAATACTTTCGACTAATCTTACGTGATTAAGGAAAGGATTTCAGGTAAAAAAATTTGAGTACCTATAGTATCTACAGTCAATTTTAGATTCTTTAGAGTAAAATCCAGGCAAACAACAAGGCTCAAAGTCATTACAACAATATACCTCATGTACATTAATAGAACATGGGTGGGAAGGTTAACACTCCATCCCACAACCACTAGGGTTAGATCCAATTGACATATATAAATTAAATACCCAGCAAAACTCATAGAACAAAGCAATATTTTGAAAGTAAGCATCTCAATTTCATAAATTATGAAGTTTTTTCCAAATCATTCACAACGAAACAAAACCCAAAATTCATCATTGCTTGTAGATATAAAACATGAAACATGTTATTTTTAGCCCATGTAAAAGATTTGGAATGTCGTGACTCATATACAATCACCGCTTCAATTACATACTTCCTCAATTACAGTAACTAAGAAACATGAAATTTTAAATCAATGGATCATACCTGTGGTGTCCTATATTCAAAAAGCGACACAAGAATGTAATTAATGACTTGTTGGATACAACCTATACTAAACCCTCACAAATTAACGTAATAGGAAAAAATTGACATATGTGCTTTAGTTATATTCTTAAACTTCATTAGATCTAAAAAACAATTTCACTTAATACGAAAGAGTAAAATCATGGTGCTCCACCATGATAACAATGATTGCCATATTCTAAATAGTTTTAGTCTGCTATTGCAATTAGTTGAGTAAAGGATAAGAATAAGAGAAGACAAAAGAAATGAGAAATACATCTTTTTAGTTTCAATTAGTTTGTCCCCCAACACAATTTTCTTTCAAGAGATCACCTCCATTTAAAATATGCTCTACAAATTGCCATGAACATTTTGCATAAACATTTGCACCTTTAGCTAATATAAGGCACAAAGAACACACAAACTTGAGTGATTTCACAAGGATTGGCTGACTATTAGTAAACAACTTAGGTCTACTATACTGTCATGTTTTAATATTGATTTGCACCTTCCACTGATATGAGACAAAAATAACACACTAAGTTTAGTGATTTGACAATGATTGATTGTCTATTAGTACACAACTCATGTGTGTTATATTGTCATGTTTGAGTATTGTACTATTTACAAGATTCCAAAGGATTGCTTTAGGGATTCTTCTGTGGTTGCTTTTAAAGTGTTTTGGATGGGTGTTTTGCCGGTGGAGGTGCAAATTACTAGATTCCTTTTAGATTTGTCTTGTTAGAGTGAATTGGTTCATAAATGGATTGGAGCCAATTGCCACATGGACCTATACATATAAGATGTATCAGTCTTCCCATTTCCAAAAATGGGGACAAGTTTTGGCTGTATTAAGTAATACTATGTAGAGTGTATATGTCCCTTTAGAACCAACAATGGAAGTAAATTTCAGTAGTCTTTGAATCCAAAATTAGGATTAAGGATTTGAGAACTTTGTAAATTTTTCTGCTATGAATATATTTTCACCAGTCTTTTATGCACAAGGACAAAATAAAAAAATGTGATTAACTTATACTAATTATAGTTTCAATTGGTCATTGATACTTTATACTAAATTCAATCTTGGTTTTTTGTTTACTCAAATCCTACATGTGATGGGATGTCCCCATCCTATATTTTTTGCGTGAAATAAATGGAGGCAATTCTCTATGAAACACAACAATAGTTGGTAATGATAAGAAGAGATAGAGGTTTTCCAATACAATGTTTCATGTTCCCTGGAGATTTGAATTAGTGAGAGGATTTTGGTTATTCAACTCTATTTCATAGTATTTTTATTCCCTCATACTTTGTTTTGAAGCATTGTCATCCACCTCAAGAAGCTATTTCTAGGGAAACCTTGAAGCCATAACCCAATTATCATGCTTTAGATCAAGACTAGATATGGAAAGAAATTATCAAATTTAAACCACTTATCTAATACTATTAGAAGGCTTATAACTTATTAGGTTATTATCGGCCTTATGTAGAAGTATTTTTTGAATGCCTCTACTGAAAACTCAGTTTTGATTGTAAAAAGCATCATAAATTTTTGGAATAGTGAGCTTCAAGAGTTTTTTTTTAAATATTTTAGTATTTCGTAATTGTTTGTTAGTTCTATGAAAGAGACCTCATACAAAATTATGGATTCTTCTATACCAAGAGCATTACATATTGAACATAAAAATGTGAACTGGCATATAAACATTCTTGCACATGATTATAATGCTCCAACAAGAAACAAGTTGAACATTACCTCATACAAGTGCAAAATCCTAATGACTTTCAATACTCTTTTTTCAATTCTTCAAGAAGACACTAATGGGTAGTCTGTTTGGTCCTAGGAAAGAGATTGAAATGGTACTTTCTCTACATTACTTCTAGGATGCATCTCTTGATCCGTTATACTACAATTTTCTATTTTTCCTTCGATACTCTACTTGAAACTAGAGGAGTAAAAATATCCTTGTCATGCGGATAATATTCATCATCTTCTAGCCAAAATCCAGATGAAGAGGACCTGTGATCACTAGTTTCTTTGGAGTTTATCTTCTGGAGTTAACTGCATGTAAATTTATGAGTTCGACGTTTCGAGTGGGAGCTCCACCTATATTCAAGGAAAATTAGTTTCTTTCTGCAATTATTGTAGTCTCTTCCCTAGTGCCAAAATTTTATTTTATTTTTTATACATCACATTGTTTTCCTTCGATATTTCAACACTATAATTCTTTTTTAAAATTCTAGTTTTCTTGCCCAACTCTACCTATTTTTCTGGAATATTTTTGCTAATTGAGTTCATGTCACTACGATTATTGCACAAGAAAACAAGAGTACCATTATTTTGTCTTCTTGACCAGATGTTAACTAATCTACCTCTATTTATTTCCCTTAGAGGACTCTAATTTTGTTGCATTTGGGTCATATTGGCCCACTTTATTTCCCTTCGAGTAATATGGCTCTCTTACATTTGGGTCATATTGCACCCCTTTATTTACCTTGGAGTACTCTGGATCTCTTGTATTTGGGTCATATCATTCGCATTTGTTTCGCTTAGAGGACTTTGATTCTACGAATTTGTATCATATTGGCCACTTTATTTTCCCTTAGAGGACTCTAAGTCTCTTGCATTTGGGTCATACAAGAACCATTTGTTCCCCTCAGAGGACTCTGATTCTCCTACATTTGTGTCATATTAGCCCCATTCCACCCCCTTAGAGGGATATCATACTCCTGCATTTAGGTCATCTCGGCCCAATCTTTTTTCATTTAGAGGACTCTTATTCTCATCCGTTTGGGTCATATCGATCCTACTTGTTTCCCTTGGAGGACTCTGATTTCCCCACATCGACATCACATTGGCCTCATTTTTCACTAAGAAAATCTACCATTGGGAAAAAGGAGAAGGGGATCCTAGAAATGGAGGTGTTGTTGGTTGCACTAGATTCCATGTGATTGATTCAATTGCTTCCAAATATCCATCCTCCTTCAAAGCTAGTATGTTTTTGTTTTCATTGTCAAATCCAAATTCCTATTTACTCGTTTCAATGGCTAGAAAGATTGGGGCCTATTGGCGAAAAAAAACAAAATAGACTATTTATCGAAATGAATCAAACTTAGAATGAAAATACTAAGAGAAAATTGAAATATTATGTGTGTAACATATGATCTTCGACACAATCCTTATAGGTTTAGCACAAAATAGGAAACAAATCATCTCAAAGAAAACAAAAAAATGGTGAATAGTGATACTACATTAACATGAAACATAGTGATTTATGTGACAAGCAATGGCATAGAACATTTCTCAATGCCTTATTCAAAAAGGAAAACCCTTGCGAAATGCATGTATTCACAGGATACAAGAGATCAAAAAGGAAAACCCTTGTGAAATTTACAAACCAAAATCTCTAAATATTGATGGAAAAGGAGAAAAAATACCTCGAAAAGGAGATGAAGATTGACAGATACAATGCTTGTCGTCTAATCTCTTTCCTTCGTTCATTCTTTGTTTGCATTCTTCATTGGATTAGGCAAGAACAAGAAGTTAATTAGAGATAGGGGATAATTAAAAAAAACATTTGTTGTGATAAACTGTTTAGTGGAATATGTGCTACAGTATACACATCACAAAGTTCAAAAGAGATTTGTGCCTATTGTTTTTTTCTATGGCAATTTAATTATTCCTAGTAAATATATATATATTCCTTCAAAAGTAAATCCCTAAGAAACCTATGACTACTTCCTCTCATTCCGAGGATGGTATCCAATGTAAAGCAGTGGCCTAAATTGTTGTGTGCCTAACCTGATAGGAGCATAGAGTGAGGCCTAGAAATATCCAGAATATCACAGAGGCAACCAGCTTGAAGACTTGACCCTAAGACCTCATGTTTGTGATTCACAACACTCAACCACCCAAGCTAAAACATCGAGCTATCAAAAATAGTAAATGTATCTTTGGAGGAAATTTTTACAATGAATTTTTTTGTTATAATTTTTCATTTGTTCTCATTAGTGGTGAGGATCAATTGCTTGACTTTATTTTGGAACTTAACTCTACTCTAAAAGTTAAGATGGTTTAGATGTTGGATACTTTTCAAAAATTAATTACATTTGTCCATATTTTAACCATAAAGTGATATAATACAACCCACAAGCTCTCTTTCACATTCCATTCTATATACGGGGAGTTTTATGTACCCTAAAAACATCTACCTCAAAAATGTACGAAGCTAAATTATTAACAAAAAAATTGAAGGTGGGTCCTCCTTCAACATGATGACATCTTTAAAGCAAAGTGTTTGTTGTGAGGCAGGGAGAAACCCTCCCTAATATATCATGAAAATTTAACATCAAAGCTTTGAAGTGAGATATTGATATCCAAGATAATTATACAAATTGTCTTATGAATACAAGTTACTTTCATGATTAAAAGCTAATATCCTTCAACATGAACCATAGCAAAGTCTAAAGCATGGATGGGAGTATTACATGACTAGCACCACCCACAATCAGAACCTATGTCTTATCTTCCTATCAAACTGCACGTTGAACAATCATTACAGACAAAGTCATACGTTTCAATGATGTAAAATCCAATGATTTGAATGAATCATATAAAAATTTTGTTTTATGCCTAGACTTGAACATTCCAAAAATCAAGACACTAGGCAAAGACACAATTTCTAAATGCATAAAAACACTAGAACTTCTCCTGTACAATGTAGACAATATCATAAAAAAAATATAGCCTTGGAGGAATGTGTACTCCAATAGAAGGTTGATATGCTACAACCCATCATTCTTCAGCTGCACTTGCAACACTTAAGTCAACAGTTAGGTCGAAGACTCGCAAGAAACAATAAACAATAAGGATCGATGACATAATACATGGGAAAAGAAATAGATGTGGCTAGGGAAAGCACAAATCTTTAGAATGGGCCAAACAATTTGTAAGCAATTACTTCATACCTTTCCATTCATGTGGGTGTACATAGAAAGAACATCCATACCTTTCCATTCATGTGGGTGTACATAGAAAGAACATCTTGCATTGTTGTCTCGAAATGTGTTGTTGCATCATAGCTTCGAAGCAATCACACTTTTTATCAATTGAACTTATATGCCCCAAAAATTAGCAAATTCAATATATGTAAATGCATTCATCATTAGAAAACAACGAGCCGCTTACAATGGATATGAAGCAATTGTCAAGAGAAGGTTCATTAACAGGAACAAATATGGAATATGTATAAAAGAACATTCATCAATAGGTCCAAGCAGAGCAATTCCTGGTTGCAATTCTACTTCAGGTTGATTAATATTTGCCTCAGCCGAAACAAAAGCAATGCACTTCCTTTTGGGAGCAACATTATGTGAATAAGAAAAATAAATAAATATATGCATTGGAGACAGAACAACACTTAGTTTAATTAATAATAAAATGTTGGCATTTGCAATATCATAATATGTGAAATACATTAATACACGACCATATATTTCCAGTTTAATTAATAATAAAATGTTGGCATTTGCAATATCATAATATGTGAAATACATTAATACACGACCATATATTTCCATATCAAATATTGTTCACGGTAATTTGTTAATATAATTTTATTTATAAGTTATCTTTATAGAAGGTAAACAATCTAATTTAAATAA
Source organism: Pseudotsuga menziesii (assembly GCA_001517045.1). NCBI lineage: Eukaryota > Viridiplantae > Streptophyta > Pinopsida > Pinales > Pinaceae > Pseudotsuga > Pseudotsuga menziesii. The sequence goes on from LPNX010698558.1 coordinate 47,458, forward strand.
TTAAGTTTAGCAAACCATAATCTGGCTTTAATTTGAATGAACAGGTGGCCATATAGTGAGAGATAAGGCAAACCACACACTCAACAGAGAGAGTAGTTCAATAGAGAGAGTAGTGGACATTTTTTTTTTTTTTAACAAGTGAAAGTGATGGGCCTTGAACTTACATTTCTTTTTGTGTCAATGCCTGCCAAAATGCCCGGCCAAAATTGAACATTGGTCCATCCAGACTCACTGGTACACCGTCCCATTGGAACGAACTTACATACCAGCCAAAGTAGGAGCAACTATTTGCTTTATTGATGGAAGGAGGGATTGAGAAGGAACGACAAAATGGCAATTTGAATGCTCATTCCTTCCTTAAGAATCATATCAAAACATCTCATCTCATCCCATGAGAACGACTCTGCAAATGGCAGCTTCCATCTCATTCCATAAGAACAACTCTGTAAATGGGGTTCAACATCTCATCCCATTAGAAAAGAGCATAACCGAACCCTCAATCAAAGGCTAGAAAGAAATAAAATGAAGGAGATTTGAGAAATTAAGCTAATAATCAAATGTACTTAACTCCCGCAGGCAGGCCGCATCTTTAATTCCCTTGAATTTGTTCTGTCTAGCATCTGAATTTGTTGCCCCCACTCCACTACAACCCAGCAAATGGCAGAAAGAAATGAAGGTAATGAATGACGAAGTATCAGATTTCCATCTCGTCCCATCAGAACAACTCTGCAAACGAGGTTTTCCCTCTCATCCCTTCAGAACAGAGCGTAGCGAACCCTCAAGGGAAGGCTCAATATTTTTTCGCAAAAGGAAGGGAATGAATAAGGTTTGAGAAATAATTGATTAATAACGCTTAAATGAAGCACCGTACCAGGGTTTCTAAGGGCATATGAGATGAAGCAACCCTTCGAAGTAGAGTAAATCAGAGGTAATATATGGTAATAATAAAATGTCCCTGACGCCTACTGCTTGGCCATGTCCTCAATTCCCTTAAAGGTTTTTTTCAGAAGAAAAAATACTAGACTTTGTTATTCATATTTGAATCAAAGGACATCATATACATACAGCCAACAGAGGGCTTTCAAGCTTTAACATGAGCAAACTGATATGTGGATCCCACTAAAAACTAAAAGATCAAAGACACCTCCAAACAGTCAAAATCAAGGAGACAAAGAAGCATGAAGTCTGTCTTGGACAGACTTTCTCATCATTCCTGATAAACAGGTCAGAAAATGTTGAGAAAAGATCGAGGCAAACCACCAAACAAACTAGTCCTGAGCAAAACAAGAAGGCTGAGAGTCTCTTCAATGTCAGCTAAGAACTAATTCAAGTCAACATGAAAATAAGTGCCAAAATAAACATGAGCAAATTGCTCGGCACAAACTAGAAAAGTTTATAATTCCCATTATCAATGATCACACCATCCAAAGTTTCAGTAAAGTGCCCGAGACCCTGGTCCAACAACAAAGCCTGCTTGGAGAGACCATCAGCCTGCTGGTTATGCTCACGATAAATGTGTTTAATGGTCACCGGATGGACATATTGAAGCAAAGAAAGAATCTCATCACACCAATGACTCAGAGATGGTACATTTAATGTTACTAATCTGTTAACCCATGAAATAATGACAAGAGAGTCACCAAAAATAGTAATTAATGGGATCCCCATCTGTTTGCTCACCATAAGGATGGCCCACAGAGCCAGAAGCTCAGCTCTAGTGTTTGTACTTCTGCCACAGCCCAAAGAAAAATTGATGGAATAAGAAGCATCCATAAGTATCACAAATCCAGCACCTCCAATATTCTTTGCAGCCGCCCCATCAAAAAATCCACATGGGTAACTGATCAATGGACCTAGACCAACAAGCCTCATACTTCTCTTTTTTTGTGGGACCGGATACAAATGAATGAGATCCTCAATTTGTTTTAGAAGAGCACGAGCAGAGGGTTGTTTATTGTAAAAAATGCATCTATTTCTTTGTTTCCAGATACACCATAAAAAGAAAAGAGGAAAATATATGAAGTATGAGCAAACAGAGATACCTCTGAACCAAAAATCCAAAGAAATGACATTACAGTGCTGAACAAGGGGAAGCTTATAGTGGTCAGCAAAAATGGAATAAATGCTTATGGAGAAGGAACAGTCCATGAAGAGATGTTGAGTTGTATCTTCACCCTTACAGCATAGTACACATAGACTCAGGCACTGTCTACCACAACGTTGAAGTTGATCCCAGGTCAAAATCCAATTCCTTAACATCAACCAAATAAAGCAGCAAACTTTTTTTTGGGATTTTTAGATTCCAAAGTAAATCTAGGACCCGGGACTGTCCCACCGAGCAAAAAGAGGAGACAATACATTCATATCCCTGTGCAACAATAAGAACGCCCACATATTGATAATGAGACCATAATAAAGAATCACAATTTTCAGAAAGACGAATCCTTCCATACTCCAGCCCAGCTATATAATTCTCCCAAAGGGTCTTCCAATCACCATCCAAATCTAAGTCTGCTGCCGAGAACCAATAATTTTGAGCAAATGTGGTAAGGTTTCTGGCTTGATCCAAAGTACTAATACCATAATCCTCCATGTATTCACGTAGGTCAAGTGGAAGCAGGAGTGTTGAACCCTGACCCACAATCGGATCCAGTCCCAGTCGTATGGCCCTCCCATTGCCAACCTTCCAAATGAGTCCGCCTCCCAGCCACGGAAGAGTATGGAGAAATCCCTTCCAAATCACAGAAGCACCTCTAGAGATGAAGGATTTCCTACGAAGCCAAGATACCAATGGAAGTCTTTTCATATACTTTACTGTCAATAATTTAAACCAAATACCATTACTATTTATTGCCTGCCAGAAACTTTTAAGACGCAGAGAGAGGCTGAACCAACACAGCTGCTTTATACCCCAGCCTCCTAGAGATGTCGGAAGTGCCAAAGAATGTCAATCTGCAAGGTGGTATTTTTTTATTTTTCGCAGAAGAACCCCACAAGAAATTGAGTATCATACTTCTAAGCTTATCAAGAATGGACTGAGGAACCGGTACCAGGGCCATCCAATAAACCGGCAGGCTGGTAAGCACTGCATTGATCAAAACAAGTCTACCTCCAATGGATAAAAGACGATAGGTCCAGTGATGTATTATGTTCTCAATTTTTTTAAGGATCCAGTGCCAGTCCTTAACCAAGTACCCAAGGGGCTTTAAAAAATATCCAAGATAGTTAAAACCCCTATTAATGTACTCAAATTTTAAAGGGAAGAACCCAGAGATCCTGTTCAAAGTATCAGCATCCAAATCATTGTGGAGGAAGCATGTTTTGTCCATATTAATAAGCATACCATAGGCATCACAGAAAGTGTCCAAGATAACTTTAAAAGCAACCCCTTCCTCAATACATCCAAAACCAAACATGATCACATCATCCACAAAAATTAGATGTGTAAGAGAGAGCTGAGGGGAAATTTTGATGCCTCTGATCTGGCCATTAGATTGTGCATCCTTTATAAGAAAACTAAGCCCTTCGATGACCAGGATAAACAGTAACGGGGATAAAGGGCATCCCTGCCTGATGCCACGGGTTGCAGTAAAAAAACTGGTAGGAGAACCGTTAACAAGAAGAGCAAAATTTGCCGATGACATACAGCCCAAGATCCAGTTCACACCTACCAAAGGGACTCCAATTTGTAGAAGGAGGAGTCTAAAGTAAGTCCAATTCACATGATCGAAAGCTTTTGAAAGATCCAGTTTTAAAATGAGAGCACACCTACTTTTTTTTTTTGACAGTGTGAAGTACTTCTTGCGTAATAGCCAGGGGTTTAGTAATTTGACGGTTCTTTAAAAAACCAAATTGCTAAGGAGAAATGCACTTGTCCAAAAAGGGCTTAAGTCTCAAAGCAACAACCTTAGAAATCAGTTTGTAGACCAGGTTACAAAGGGAAATAGGGCGAAAATCAACAAAGGAGATGGGTTTTTCCTTCTTGGGGATAAGTGCTATGAAAGTAGAGTTCATTAGGGGAGCCACCCTACCTTCCCTCCTAGATGATTCCACCACTCTAACAAGTTCAGGCCCTAGAATGTCAAAGAAAGCCAGATAGAATTCAACTAGCCATCCATCAGGCCCCGGAGATTTGTCTTTTTTGAAAGATTTAAGGGCTTCCTCAACTTCTGCCAGAGTGATCTATCGAGTGAAAGACACCTTCTCCTCAGGACTAATGAAGGAGGAAAATAAACGAATGACTTTAAGTTGTGCATCAATTTTGGTCAACTTATCATCTGCAAAGATATTCTTGAAATACTGAACCCCCGGTGCCTTAATGCCCAAGTCATCAACAACTTGTTTACCCTCCTCATCCTCAAGACCCCATATAGCATTATGGTTTTTTCTAGCTGAAGCAACCGCATGAAAAAATTTAGTATTAGCATCACCCTGTAATGCCCAAGTAACTCTGCTTTGTAATCTCGCAGATTGCATCTCATGGTCCAACCAACTCTTTAACTCCATCCTAAGAGCAATAAGTCTAGAATGATTTGAGAAGACTAGTAATTTCATCCTCAATAAGAATGGATTTGTCTTTCATCTCCTTGGATTTGATTTTAGTCCAGTCTTTTACTTTACCTTTAAGTAAACGAAGTTTGGCAGAGAGATCTTCCATAACATCCCCTGAGTTACCAGAGGATATGAGTGCCCATTCTGATCTAATCATCTGGACAAAGTCCTCATTTGACAACCATGAGTGATTGGACTTAAATGGCAAAGGACATGAGACATGATGATCCATCCATTCTAAAAGAACCGGATAATGATCAGATACCCCGGAGTGTTGTGCCCATACTTGATGTCTGGTCAAAAGACTAATAAGATTAAAAGAGAGCATAAATCTATCCAGCCTTTTACATATACCTTCATCCCCCATCCTTCCATTACGCCAGGTTGGCCCTGCACAAGTAGGAGCCACATCAGCCAAATGATGATCCAAAAAGAGTTTTGTAAAAAATGGACCTAAGGGATCTGGTTGAGCCTTTGTACCCCAAATATTAGACCCATTCAAAGTAAGATTCAGATCACCTGCAAGAATCAAGTTAGGCAGAGATAGAAGACCACCCCTAGCCACCGAATTCCAGAAGACATCCCTATGGTGATAGGGACCATAGCAATTAAGGATGGAAAGAGAGATAGATGACCCCCTGAACTGAGCTTTGAGGAGGAATTCTCTTAAAGTTGTTTGCTCTAGCGGGATGAATTTGCTACCCTCACTCCACTCCAATGTAGCAAAAGGTGGTTCCCAAATCAAATTTGGGAGCAAGAAATGAAGTTAATGAATGAGGTTTGAGAAAATGATTGGTGAACTCTTCCAATCCTTCTCCTTTATCAAATACAATACATAGACATGACTAACATTAAACCACATAGACACATTGGCACAACCTCAAACACCTAGGCTCATGCATAGACACAGGAAGAGCGTGTTGGTATGAAGGTTCGACTCCTTGGGCTTCCATGCAATGATACACAAGAGAAATGCGTCGATTATCAGTTCGGTAGTGATAAGATAAAAAAGACCACTCACCACCCCCACCAAACCGATGCTATAATGTTAAACCATCACATTTTTATTTTATTTTTTAGATCAAAAAAATAATATTTATCTAAAAATTGAACGATAAAAGTTGTTACGTCATGACAATCTAACTGCTTAATTGACCCAAAAAAAAAATTAAACATTACAAACAAACTTTATGAAAAATAAAATTTTAAAATTTTGACCTTTTGTGTTGATACCTATTAATATAAAACAATGGAACATATAGTCACAACTAAGGTAGGGACTAATAATGGAGAGCTCATATTATTTTCGCGATGATCGAAAGTATTTTCTCTCTGAAACGCGGCTAGGGTTTCCCTAGCCGCCGCCATTCTCCTGCTGATCATATTTCTGCCCGATGGTTTTCTGCCTACTGTCCTGGACGACGTCCAGGCTGGACTCCTGCTTCCTCATTGTTGAGATTTTTGCTGTCGCGTCGTTTCAACGAGGGCTTGCTGGCTGCGACTCTTCTCCCTGTGGCCTCACGACTTCCTGGTTATGGAGACTCACGACCAGCTTCAGGCCTTTAAGGCCCTAGCTCAAGTTGTCTCTCCTTAGGCTGCGTCTCAGACACCCTCCAAGTTTGTGAAAAAAATGGACAAGATCCCCTCTCCGGAGCTCTCTCCTACTGATCCATGCCAAAAAGCGCTCATTCTCTCAGAGAAATCCCTCATCGACAAGTTTATAGGGTTGTGGCCCAGCCCCAAGGCGGTGGAGCTATGGATTGCATAACACTGGAACCCTTTTTGCAAGGAAAGGTCTCACTCTTCGCAGCTGGTAGGGGGTATTTTGTTTTTCTGTTTCTGAATAAAGAAGAACAAGATTTGGTCTTTCGATCGGGTCCCTTTTTCATGGGCTCGACTCTGGGGTTTAACCCAGAAGCAGAGATTACAGCTTCTCCAGTCTAGGTAAGACTACATAATCTTCCACTTCATCTTTGGGGGAAAAGCACTCTTGCGGACATCGGTAATAAGCTAGGGTGCTACCTAGATAGTGCAGACCCAAAAGGAGGCCAGTTTAGATGTGCCTGCATTTGTGTAGAGGTAAATCTAGAAAAAAGGATTTCAGAGGCCCTACAACTTACATTAGGAGATTGGAGTCACATCCAAGAACTGGATTATGAGCAGATTCCATTCAAATACAACTTTTGTCATGTATACGACCACTTCGCCAAAAGCTTCCCCAAGCTTGAAGAATCACATAAATTAACAACTCCCCCTCCTCTTATAGAAGCAGAGTTCCAGACGGTCACTAATCGATGCTGACCTCCCTGACGAAAGGAGCCTCAAGCTTCTCAGCATAAGGACTCACCTCAAGATCCTACTCCTCCTCTCGTAGAATCTCCTATGCTGGAAAACAAAAACAACTTTGAAGTTCTGCAGGAAGTCGAAGCTCAAGAATCTGAAGCAGCGGTAGATCCGATGTAGGGCGAGTTCCCCCTAGGTCCCTCCGGCCCCTTGAAGACAGTTCCTGTAGCCCCCTCCATGAAAGAAGCTTTTCTAAGTTCTGCTCCTTCAAGTCCCAAGAGAGATTGCCAAGCGTTAGACCACGAGACTTCAGCCTAAGCAGGATTGGCGTCCTTAGTCCCTTCCTTTGGGTCTGAAGGAAACTTTGATCCTAACGATTTCTCAATGCCTTCTCCTCCCCTCACCAGAGGGCGAAATACCAACAAAGAACACAAGGAAAAGGAAGCAGCCTCAAACATTTTTTCGGGCCCCCATAAGCAATTGGACCCTTTCATTAAGGGGCATTTCACCTCTTCTTCTAATTAATGTTTTGCTTCTGCAGTCTTCTCTGCTCATAGTTCATAAGAGTTTACTCTTGCAAGCAATTGTCTTTTTCTCGAAAAAGCCTTAGAAGCACGTGGGACTTACCTCTCAAAGTATTCATAAGAAGGTTGACAACACTGTTAGAGGTCATCAACTCTCTTTAACTGAACTCCCCCCTTTGTATGCTTTGTTGGGCCACAACTTTTTTAATCAATTACAATATCTTCTTGGTTTTTGTTAAAAGAAAAAAAAGGTAGGGACTAATAACCACATGAAAAACAAATACACTTCAAGCTCAAGCACAAATGTTTGCAAAGTTCCTTAATTCAACTCACACATTAAAGTTAATTTTTTGTTTTTTTTTCGCTGAAAAAACTATACTTTATTAGTAAAAAGTATAAGTACATGGTAGTCAAAAGGCCACATCAGTACAAATTGGCTAATAAAACCAGCATAACCTCCAGAAGACCTAAGCAAACCCAAGAGGGGACTCAGAAACACTAAAGAAGAAGGAAATCCCACAAAGATATAGCTGGGAAACACTATCCAACAATAAAGACACAAACCAAAACAAGAGATCCAGTGTAGACCCATCACTATGTAACAAAAAAGGATCCATGGTAGGTCCAGTGAAGATCAAGCCCCAAGACACAAGAGGCTCCAAGAAAAAATAAAAATTGAGGATCACCAAATGCAACCACAAGTCACAAATAAACAACTAACACAAGATGATACAAGGCCAATTGATCCACAGAGAGAAGAAGGCCATCTGCCCAAAATTCCAAGTGAACAACATCTCCCAGACTTGCAAGAGCCCGCCGAGATAATACATCTTCTTGAACATTGAATTCTCAGAAGATGTGTAAGAAATAAAACGAAGGAAGCGCCGGCATCCAAGCCCTAGCATCCTTAAGCCAAGCTTGAAGCTGCAAAGTTTTAATCAAGCAATGGCCCTTTGTTCAATTTATAATAACCAATGAGTCTCTAACCACTTGAACTGAGTGGATTATGGCGCTTTGAAATGAAAAGGATTAGCCACAATCCCAAAAGTTTCCATCTAGTATTCGTCCCTGACCCACAGTTCATCCATATGTTATTAGATCTGGAATTTTCCAAAAAAATAACAGCTCCAACACCACATTTTGTACCATATTCTTGTGAAGCCCCATCAAAGTTTGCTTTGCACCCCACCAGATATACCAGAGGGTCTCTAAGGGATTTTGTCCTATTTAAATCATGATTTAGAGTTGAACCTTTGAATCAAGGAAAGTTGATATAGCAAGACGCACAACCTTCACCAGAGAAGGATCCACATTTTCAAAAATTACCTCATTCCTCATCTTCCATATTTCCCAAAAGACAAGACATGTCAACTCATCCCATTGAGGGACATGTTTGATCCAATTGATAAACAATCTAATAGAGTAAGATGAGACTAAACAAAATGAATGTGGCATGTCTCACAGACTATCGACTAAACATGTCTGGCAAATTTACAATTGATGAAAAGGTGCATAATTGATTCGGGTTCCTTTCGACACAAGAGA
>LPNX010698558.1:56388-86731 GCA_001517045.1 Pseudotsuga menziesii
TTACTCTATCACAAGCTTTTGCCAGATCCAACTGTAGTATCATGGCACTGGTGTTCTTGGATTTAATACTGTTGAAAGATTCATGAGCAATGTCTATGACATCTAATATTTGCCTATTCACAAGAAAACCAAATTGCTCCTCTGATATGTGGCTTGATAAGAAAGGTTTAACTCTCGAGGCAACTACTTTTACAATAATTTTATAAACCAAGTCACACAATGAAATAAGCCTATTCATATTAAAGTTTAGGTAATAAGATAAGAAGTAAGCTAAAACAATAGACAATTTATACTTTACGATTTTCTCGATTACCCATGGGATACCCTAAATATAGAATTCCAGCAACCCAAAACAACAATTTCATCAATTTCCACCATAATTTAATTGAGAATATCACCGGAAAGGAGTGCAAATTTTCCATGGTTTAGCTTATAGCTCACGTCATAAGTTTAAAAATATAGCGAGAGCCAAAATTACACGGGAAAAAGAAGCCATTAACATGGATGACCGAAGATTTTTGCCTTGGAAGGTGACAAAACTTTCCTCGAATTTTAATGTAGAAAGTATACCACACGATAAGCAATGTGGAGAGATCGAGCAAAAATGAGTATACTGGAGATTTAAAGATGAGAAAGATTTGCGCACCGTTGAAAGTATTTTCCGAAGGAAATCAGTCGGATGGCCAGATTTACGGTCACTTGCGGTGCTTTAATTATGCTTTCCGTCTTACATTTCCATCCATTTTTTCCATCTATTGCCGGAAAATCTCTCGCTTCTCACAGTCCACGATTCCTACTTCGCCCAACGCATAGAGCCCCGCTAAATATAGCGGGAATTAGCGCCAAGGTCTCCGGTTCAACCGTCAAAGACGTCGATCCCGCTAAAATTGCCGCCAATTTGGTAGCTCTTCTGGGAAGCGAGGAGGAGGCTCGTTCAGTGGATCCGGATTTAGCCAAGGAGCTGCTAAGCTGTCTCCGGTTCCTCGTACCAAGGGTTGTATCTCGGCGAGGGTTCGAATTCCGTGACGGGGAAATTAAGGATGGAATTGTGGAGACCCGGCAAGGGTTCGAATTCCGGAAGTGGATGGCGAAAGTGCAAGATGAGAGGGTGAACAAGCTTATCTGGTGGCCTCCGACGTCCGTGATGGAACTTGCGAGGAGCGCAGTTGAATGGGGAGGCGATCATTCGATAGTTGAACGAGCTTTAAATTCAACTCATTATCCGGTCAGTCTTCTGCTTTCCTTTTTTTTTTGAAAGATTTATGAATTTTTGGTGTAATAATTTTTATAAATAATATTGTAATATCTACTTTCTTGTTTCTTGTCATGAATTTGTACTCGTGCATATATTTTCGTGTGTACCAAACATATGTTTCCTTGTGTATATTCTCAGCACATCTCTGAATGGGCTCCAGTTGAGAACCACCGAAACGACTTCTAGCAGGAGTTTTGATTTCGTTCCGGGGAAAAATTGGTTGGTCCCTTCAGAAAAAACAGATTTATCGAACCTACTTACCACTCTTGGAAGCGTTGGCCTTTATTTGACCAGGAATGTACTGGGTTGACTGTCTTTGTGTTGGAACATGGGTATTGACCTCTCTGCTCTTTGTTTCACGGGGAATTTATTGCAGTAGCCTAAACATATGCATAGTCTAAAAATTCGACGATGATTTGAGTTGGAATAGGCGGAGATTTTTTGCATGATTTTGAAAAAATCCGGTCGGATTTTTTCAAAATCCAGGTTACAATTGTCAAGTTCTGAAATTTTGAGTGCCTCAAAAGTTTCTGAGGATGTTGAATCCATTTCTACCATCAAAATCCTAATGAAAACAAAGTTACATTCTGATTTTGCAAAATAAAAAACGCCGGGTTCTGGGTAAAAAATGACCGAAATCGTAGAAATCTCCCTAAACATATTACAATTTGGACTTTTTCCTGTCCTATCTTTCTGACATTTTTGCTCGAAATCAAGTAAATTCCATTTATGCATTTAGAAATACAATTTCAACAATGGAAAATTACAATTTGACCAAAGATTGTATAGCCAAATTTCGGTGATGATGGTTGAAGAAAGTCCAAATCGTATAATGTTTAGACTACTTTGGGTTAACTTTACTTGCTTTGGAATAGTTGACCTTTTGTTTGGCCAAGAATTTACATGGTTCATTTTGTTTTCCTTGGAAGGATTGACCTTTTGTTTGACGAAGACTTTTATTGGGAATCGGGTTGACTTTACTTGCCTTGGAAAGGTTGACCTTTGTTTGATAGGGTTGACCTTTTGTTTGAAACTTTGACAAAAGCTTTTTTGAATTGACTTTATTCCATGCAAGGGTTGACCTTGTTAAAATTCCATATGCTAAGCTAGATCATCAACATTTAATTTCAATTTCATAACAAAAGCATATAAACAGGATCATTGAAAGAAACAGTATCACAAGAACAACGCAGATTTATCCTGGGAAAACCCTAAAGGGAAAAAACCCAGCAAAAGCTTCCTCAATATAAATGCCCCAAAAAGATAAAAGGTAAAACCAAAAGACTGATCCTCCTCCTTCTCCAGCTACTTCTCTCTCTTTCACTAATGCGCTACACAAGTGAGTGTGTGTGTGTTCCAAATGAGGAGCGCCACACCTCTATTTATATTCATTTGTTCACTTAATAATTAATTCAGTCATGTAGGCTCCAGTAATCCTAATTTAATCATGCAGGCTCGAGTAACCACAACTGGGGTGCTAATGACCCAACTTACAATTTGAGGGGACTTCCTCATGACTCATATTAGTTCTCTCGATTAGAAGCATCGGGGTATAAAGAAATACAAGTGGTTCTCCTGGTAGGACCATCGGGGACCACAAAAGATACATATAGAATATTCTTCGAAGTTACAATATTTCAACACTCCCCCTTAACGAGAAGGGTATTCTACAACAACATCAACAACAACAATAGTAGGAGAGAGATAGAGGACATCATCAACATCATCAGGGTAACACATCTATAAATCATTGGAAGGTTTTCAACATCATATAGTCTTCATCTTCAATCTTCAATGACAACAACACTTTGACCGCTTGATTGATAACATCATTAACAACACTTTGACCTTTCGATTAGCAACAACATCTTCAGCACTTTGACCTTTCGATCAGCAACATCATCATCATCATATTATGATCTTTCGATCAGCAATATCAGCAACATCATCATCATACTTCGAACTTTCGAACAACAACATCATCATCACACTCTGATCTTTCGATTAGTACGTCATCATCATCACACTCTGATCTTTCGATCAGTAACATCATCATCAGCAACAACCTGCAATCCACAACACGAAGACGAAAGTCTTCGGATCACTTTTGGACCTAAGTCCAGGGATGATACAATCCTACCACATTCTCGACAACCGAAGTCACTGGATTGATTACGGGATAATTAGTCCCTATCACTTTAGGACTAGGTCCAAGGATGATGCAATCCTACCACATTCTCGGGGACCGAAGCCTCCGGATACCATTCTGAACCGAATTTCAAGGATGATGCAATCCTGCCGCATTCTCGGGGACCGAAGCCTCCGGATACCTTTTTGAACCGAAGTTCAAGGATGATGCAATCCTGCCACATTCTCGGGGACCGAAGCCTCCGGATACCTTTCTGAACCGAAGTTCAAGGATGATGCAATCCTGCCACATTCTCGGGGACCGAAGCCTCTGGATACCTTTCTGAACCGAAGTTCAAGGATGATTGAATCCCACTACATTCTCGAGGACCGAAGTCACCAGATCTATTTTGGACAGATGTCTCGGGGTGATACAATCCCTCTTCATTCTCGAGGACCGAAGTCACCGAATCACTTCTGGACAAATGTCCCGGGATGATACAATCCCTCTTCATTCTCGAGGACCAAAGTCACCAGATCACTTCTGGACAAATGTCCCGGGATGATACAATCCCTCTTCATTCTCGAGGACCGAGGTCACCGGATCACTTTAGGGCAAGTGCCCAGGGATGATACAATCCCACTGCAACATCACTACTCCCCCTTTTGAGGAAGGTCTTTCCGAACAACACCAAGCTTGTCTCGAAAGTGTTCGAACATTACTCGAGACAGAGGCTTCGTCAGCACATCAGCAACTTGTTCATCAGTACTCACATACTGGAGCTTTATGGCTCCCTTCTGCATCATATCTCGAATGTAGAAATACCGGATTTCTATGTGCTTCGATCTGTCGTGGAACACTGGGTTCTCTGTCATCTTTATACAACTTTGGTTGTCACATAGAATCACGGTAGTATCCAACTCTAGGTTGAATAACCTTGACATCAGCTTTCGAAGCCATATGGCTTCACAACTAGCAGAGCAAGCTGCTATATATTCTGCTTCGGTTGTGCTAAGAGCAACACTGGACTGTTTTCTACTAAACCATGAAATCATAGCAGATCCCAGACTATAACATCCACCTGATGTGCTTTTCCTGTCTGAGATACTTCCAGCCCAATCTGCATCTGTATAGCCATACAATCTGTACTCATGGCTACCATCATAGTATAGACCAAAGTCTATAGTCCCTTTCAGATATCTCATCACATGTTTTGCAGCTACCAGGTGAACTCGTCTAGGTTGAACTAGATATTGACTCAAAGTGTTCACAGCAAAACAAATGTTAGGTTTGGTGTTTGTTAGGTACATTAATGACCCAATGATTTGTCTGTATTGAGTCACATCCACTAACTCTGATGAGTCATCAGCTAACAACTTCAGGTTGGAATCCATGGGTGTGGCCGTGGCTTTGCATTCCAACATATCGAATCTTTTCAATATCTCTACTGCATACTTTCCTTGGTTGAGAAAGATTCCTTCCGAACTTTGCCATACTTCCAGACCTAGGAAATGCATTAACCCAAGGTCTTTCATCTCAAATTCTTCTGCGAGTTTCTTCTTGCTTTCCATAATCTGTTTCTCATTACCTGTCAAAAATAAGTCATCCACATATAATAGTAGTATGACAGGTTCATCTTCTATAACCTTGAGGTAAAGGTTAGGATCAGCTTTACTCTTGGCAAAGCCCATGCTCGTCAGGAAACTATCTATCCTTCCATACCAAGCTCGAGGAGCTTGTTTTAGGCCATACAGGGCCTTCTTCAACTTGCATATGTGAGTATGTCTATCTTCAACTTCAAATCCTTGTGGCTGTTCTATGTATACTTCTTCAATCACACCATTCAGGAAGGCTATTTTCACATCCATCTGGTGTAAGTCCCACTTCATCATGGATGCAAGTGCCATGATAGCTCTAATCGAAGTATACCGTGCTACTGGGGCAAATGTCTCTTCATAATCAATTCCCTCTTTCTGAGAGAAACCTCTGGCCACAAATCTTGCTTTATACTTCTTAATACTTCCGTCAGCTGCATACTTTATCTTGTAGATCCATTTGGAGGATACTACACTCTTTCCGTCTGGTTTGGGAACTATATCCCATACATCATTCTTCATTATGGACTGGTATTCTTCAGTCATTGCTTCTACCCATTCTTTCTTCTGTATCGCTTCTTCGTAGTTTGTAGGTTCTTGATCTACAAGATCACACATCAAAGCTACATAGTTGGAAAAAGTCTTAGGTTTCTTTCTTGCCCTTGTGGAGCCTTCAGGAGCTCCATATCTTTCTGCCTCTTGTATAATCTCTCTTGTCCAAGCAGGCCTTCTCTTTCATGACATCTCCATTGTAGGAGGTTCTTGTGGTTCTGCCATGTCATGTTCTTCAGGAGTTTCTTCTTCAGTGAGACATGTAGTTTCTTTATTTCTGGGAGGTGTCTCTTCTTCATACACTTCTTCATGTTGGCACTTCCTGGATCTCTTGAGGGCTGCTTCTTCATCGAATGTCACATCTCGACTGATTTCCATGTGATGGAATCCAGGAATGTAAATTCTGAATGCCTTGGATACTTCACAGTGTCCAACAAATATCCCCTTCTTTCTGGAAGGGTCCAACTTGGTTCTTTTCACTTTTGGTATATGAATATATACTGGACAACCAAATATTTTGAGGTGACTTACCTCAGGTTTCTTTCCTGTGAACATCTCTTCTGGAGTCTTGAATCCAAGAGCACTGTGAGATATTCTATTATGTAAATACACAGCAGTTCTTGCCGCTTCTGCCCATAGATGCATTGGAAGATCTTGATCATATATCATTGTCTTCATTGCCTCCATGATGGTTCTGTTCTTTATTTCCGCAACCTCATTCTGTTCAGGATTGTAGGGAGTAGTTAGTTCCCTCTTGGTTCCAGCATCTTTGCAAAAGGCTTCAAACTCTTTTGAGGTATACTCTCTGCCATTGTCTGATCGGAGTGTCTTTATTTTCTTGTCTGAAAGATTCTCTATCAAGGCTTTGAACTCTTTGAATTTCTCAAACACTTCACTCTTTGCTTTCAAGAAGTATATCCAAGTCTTTCTTGAATAGTCATCAATAAATGTGATATAATATTCAAAGCCACTTAAGGATGTAGAAGACATTGGACCACATACATCTGAATGAATCAATTCCAATGTACCTTTTGTTTTTGTTTCGCTCTTCGGAAATGGATTCTTGATGTTCTTTCCCTTCGCACATCCTTTGCAAATGCCTTCATGCTTGATCTTCATGTCTGGTAATCCCGTCACTACTTTGTTCACATGAGGTAGAGCCTTGTAATTAATGTGGGCAAGCCTTCAATGCCATAGTTCACTAGGGTCAGTGGACTCATGAACAAAGGCTGTTTCTAAGTGCCCCTTGAGTTTATACAAGCCTCCTTCTTCTTCACCAATGATGACTGCATCTTCAATATTCTTTCCTTTGGGCCACATAAGTACTTGACCATCTATGAAAGCAACTCTGAATCCTTTCTTATCTAAAGCTGAGATAGAAAGTAAATTCTTCTTTAGACCAGGTACATATAATACATCTTTCATCTTTAGGGGATCACCTGAATCAAGTTTGTAGCTTGCTTCACCAACTCCTTTGATCGGATATTGATAGTCATCTCCTAGGGATACTTTCTGAGGAGAGCTCTTTTCTTCAAGTTTGGACAGAGTTTTCTTTTGTCCCGTCATGTGCTTTGAAGCACCACTATCAATAGGCCATACTTTTAGGGTCAGATCTTGTCACTAAAAGGACAAGCTGCCAAAAGGAACGGATGACATATCTTGAGAGAGAGAGTTAGAGAGCTCTAGGTTAAGGTTAGACACATACAATAGTAAAAAAGATACCTCAATCATCAAGTGTGAAGACCCTTGTCATTTAGGGCTTAACACAACCACAACTCAGTTCAAAATAGTTTGCAAACACGTCAAGGACAGAGAGGTAAGGTCAAATCAGCCATGGCTTAGCTAGGAGAGGTTACCACAGTTCACATTAAGGCTGCGGGAGATCATCACAGTCTATAACCCAGCTAGGAGAGATCAACACAGTTGCAGTCACAACCCACTAGTATATACAGTCACAACTAACTAGTTTACACAGTCACAGCCAAAACTTGGAAGGACACGCAGTCCACAAATCAGGTGTATAAGGTCACGGCTATTAGGATACATAGTCCACGGATCATCCCTTAAGGTCACGGCTCCGCAGGAAGACAATACACAATCCATAGATCAACCCATAAGGTCACCTAAAACAGTCATGGACTATTCCATAAGAAGATAGGAGCAACAAGAAATCAAAACGTCCACCCAAAGCAACAAACCCTAGGCGTCAAGCACAAACTAACAAAGGATCAGATCTGAGCTTCTTCTCATGTCAAGATACTTGCTAGAAATGGAGAAGTGAAACTTATTTATAATCTTGACAAGCCTTCTAGAAAGGCCACTTAGGAAATCCTAGGTTTTAGGATGGTCAAACATAAAATAAAGTTAAGTGAACTTAGGATAGGGAACCGATGGTCCAAAAATAAAAACCATAAAATTAAGTTGACTTAGGATAGGGTACCAATGGTCCAATGATCTTACAAAATAAAAACCATAAAGTTAAGTTGACTTAGGACAGGGTACCAATGGTCCAAAAATAAAAACCATAAAATTAAGTTGACTTAGGATAGGGTACCAATGGTCCAAAAATAGAAAACCAAAAAATAAAAGTCATCATGCTAAAGGTACACATAATAAGAGTGCTAGGATCAAGTGAGATAAAGGACCATAAGTCAACCAAAGGAGTCATAAAAAGAAGGTAAGACAACCCTCATACCCACAAGACCAAGGTGTACTGTTATCGGTTGAAATGGCAGTCCAAGACACCGGTAAGCATGTGAGGAGGAAGCGACCATTGTCACCTTAGTCAACTTCTCCCAATTGCTTCGGAAGCCTAAGCCTCCTAGGGGAGAGCCCTATTACAACTCTGAAAAGACACTAGAACACCAAAAGATATATCTTTCGAGGATGTTAGTGACCAGTGCCTAATGGAGTCAAGAAGATGAGTGAAGGAAAGATGATATAATTGTGCATATGAAACATATAAGTGTAACTATAAATGCGGTTACTCAGTTATTCAATGATAAGAAAATGACCAAGTCTCACAATAAGTATGTAATGTCACACAAGTGTGGAGTATCATCAACTTAATGACCGACCAATATGTAATGTTATGAAACAAACGTTATCTGCAATATATTCACGATATATCAGATCTGAAAGTAAGTTGTGAGCCCCTTAGGATTACCATCAGTAGCATCACACAAACAAGTCACTCACCATTATGATGTATGTGTTCAAGTTGTAGTACAAAACAATATATAGTAGTATGCATCAGTTATGCTAACGTAATGATAGCAGTAGTATTAGTATAGCAACAGTTCAACAAAATTTGAAAGTTTTAAACAATACTACTCTAAACTAAACGTGCATACAACAACGAGCAGCAGTATATATCAGTCATCACCCACAGTAGTTATTATACTAACATTATTGTATTAGTTACCAACAGTTTAAATTATCGTAAACTAACCCTTCATTTGTCACTGTGTAGGTGTTGATGGAGGGACAAAGTTTGGGCAAAAGGAAGGCCTGCCACTGTAAAGGGACGCCCTGTAGGATAGGAGAAGGTGGTCACAACGAGGGACCATGAGTTGTAGCAGCATGAGGGAGGAGGCCCTAAACCTAGCAGCGAAATCCCGGATAGTCAACAAGGTTGGGGATAAAGGGTTGCTATTATAACAGCTCCAGACCCGACAGTGAGAAAGATGGATAAGGGAGGCATCCGAGGGTAGGGACACAGGCCAAAGGGTGCTTTAAAACAATCTCGAGGGTCCAACAGTGTTTTGGAGTAGGCTGCGAGGTGGAAACAGGGACTAGGAGAAGTCTGCGAGGGGAGGAGAAAGGGCTTACCGGCAGGATGTAGGGCGATTGAGGGGTAGAATGGTGGCTTGGAGGATTGTTTAGGGAACAACGAGGGTGTTGGGGTAACGTAGGGCAGACTTAAGGCAAACCTCAAGGGTGGAAGATGACATCGAGGGTTTTAGAGAGGGTAGCGAAGGTCTAGGAAAGGAGTCGGATGATAGCGAAGGTGGGAGAGGTCCTAGGGAGGGTTAAGGTGGAGATAATAGCAGGCTGCTTGGGCAGCGCTGGTGCAAAAATAACTAATCCTAACCTAGACTTGCACTGACCTAATCCTAAAACATAACCTAAACTAACCCTAGACTAGGTTTCAAAGGAAAGAAGAAGTTTGAAGCCTAAGGAACTACCCTAGCCCTACCTTACCCTAACCTAGGGCGTCTAAGAAGAGACTAGCAAACCCTAGAGAAGACTAACCTAGGTTTACAACTACTGCTAGAGTTCTAAGGATCTAGCCCTAGAGGTACCCCTGGGGAGGACGTACTTCCAAAGCTAAGGTGCCTAAAAGTTGAAGAAGACCTAGCCAGGGACAAAATGCAGCTCTAATGGCTACCACTCAATCCATAAACATAAAATCATTCTTCAACAGATAACAAAGAGCAATCAAGATGCAATCCTAGATAACCCCTTGTGCATGTGTTAAGCAAACAATTTCAACATCACCTTAACGAAGAGCATCAAACCAATATAAACACCAAGCCTCGTCATCAAACCCAGAAAAAGATCTTCCTCTAAAGGTGCAACTCCCTTCAAAGAGCCCCAGAAGGGTAAAATAGATGCATAGTGTATTATCCCATGAGTCTTGTCTCTAAAATGAAAGTGAGGAGATCTATCTATATGATCTCACACTCACTTTTTACAAAATATCCAAGCCTACATGCCTTAAAACATGGCAATTTGAATTATAAAATGCCAACTTAAAATTAAAAGAAAATAATAATAAAATATGGCCTAAGGTAGGCTCAAGGTAGGCTACCTGGGGTATTTGTACCCCTAGGTGCCAAAATGTGCTCAAATAAGCAAACCACTCCGAATGAAAGGTTAGAGTGAGCTGGCAGGAGGGCGTTATACTCCATCTAACCCTAAGAATGCTTTAATATCCCTCAATGCCCTCAAAGCATCAAAAAGGTCTGGCATGAAGGATACCTTCCTCTGACGATATAAGGCCAGGGAGATTAGGTGCCCAATGACTGAAGGGCCAAGAGGGTGTCCAAAGTGGCTGCGAAAGGAGATGGATGTCTTGTAGCTGAAGCAGAGGCCACTAGAACACATAAACAAGATATGGAGCCATGTGACCCAGTGGTCAAGCCTTAACAGCCTCGAACATCAACCTCGAGGTTAAAAACCCCAACAAAGGGCAGTCAACAGTGCCATTAAGCCATAATATTCCTAAAGGATGGATCAAAGGGCCCAACCATGACCACCATTGCTAAATAACACCCCTCCTAGTCGAAAAAATGGCCCTTTCTCCTTGGGGTACACCTGAAGGTGTGGTGGGTACAGGTGCAACGTAACAATGTATCATAAAGGTGGACAAACAACCTCTGTTTCCTATAGGACCAACAGGACCAAGGTGTACAATAAAGGACCAAGGACTTTAATCTTTTCTCTCTCAAGGTATATTGTCGTGTGTGTTCCATACATCTTTATCATCACTGTATAAGGAGAAAATCCAAACAGGATGATGTGATCCTCTGGTCCTCAGTATTGCTCCTAAGGGTTAGGTGCTAGTGACATTATCAAGGGGTGGCCAATCTCTTGAGAAACAACCTAGCAATAACAGAATAGGAGATAATATAATATAAGATAAGATAAGATAAGATAATTTTATTTATGTCCACTAATGACCACATAGTAGGTCAACAGGACTGTCGGTTACAATGATGTTCGTGCATGTGGGAGGACCAAACGATCCCCCTTTAAAGGGAATACAATGCAAGAAGTAAATTAGAAGTAAAAGTGTACAAAGCGAGCTGGACTGAAGTATGGGAGAACTCTCGGCCTAGTCATAACACCATAACCCTGCATAGGGGCGGAGAAGTTCTGGTGGACAGGATCCTGGAGCCAAATCGACTGAGGAAGGTCTAGTATTCCTAACATTCGATGCTGAAAGAGGAAAATTGAGGGAAGTCCAATAGTGTCTCCTGGCCTGAATAGGAACTGGTGGGCGTAGGGCGTCCTTTGGAGTTCTATCGGTGAGGTTTGGAGGATCTTGTACGCCTCTGGGAGGGATGTCTGGTACGAAGCTTCCGCTGGGATTGCGTGGGTCGACATTCGCAAATCTTTACTGATCTGGAAACTGGATCGGAATCTAAGTCGGTAGATCTCTTGGTGCCCCTCGAAGGTGGCAGCACGCTGAAGAATGTCGTGATCCTCTGTGTGGTATCAGATCTGGTGGGGGGTTGAAGGACCTACGCTCGAAACTCGAGAGCCTCCTGGATATAAAGTTCTAAACATCTCTGGTCGATGTATCTGAAGAAGGCGGCTAGAGTTTGAGGCCCCCTAAACAAGCAGTGGAAGTGTCCTTTGATCTCGTAGTATATAGGACATTTGAAGATAAAGTGTAGCTCGGTTTCCACTTCCTGTAGATGACAAAGCTTACAGATCCTGTTCGATTTATCAATCTGGTGGTTTGTCTCTACTCGGAGTCTATGTGATCCTACTTTGAGCTGTCCGAGAGGAATCTGAAGAGCATGCAGCCAATGACAGAACGTGTATTGGGGTCGGACAATGAGCCCGTCTCTGATCTCCAAGAAGTGTTCGGCATAAAAGGCCATCTTTGGGCGCAACACTCTCGGAGGATTAACCCATGTAAACTGGATGAACTGCTTGTAAATATCCTCCCTGATGATCTTATTTAAGTCCTGTCGTGTCGGTAGAAGGTGGCTGGGGGCATCCAGAGAATACCGAAACAGGGGGAGATGATCTAACTGGATCCCTACTGGTGTAAGAAGGCTCGAAACCCCCGTGAACCAACATTTAGCTTTGCCTGAGTGGGTGGCGCGGGCAATGGTCTTAGAAGAGCAATAGGCTAAATAAGGATACCTGTCGCGACCTTTTGACAAGTCGACAAATCCCCGGATCCGATGCAAGAAAGAAACCAGTCTGAAGACCGTCTCGAGGCGGAAGGGCTGAGCCCCAAACTCATTTAGGATGGTGTGCTGCGACACTATCTGCTTACATCTGATGATACGTCGAAGAAGGATCTGGACTCTGTCAGCTGAGGCCCAATCCGATTTGAGTAGAGAGGGTCCCCAAATTTTTGATCCGGATAAGATATCCAACAGGTTCATCTTGGATGAGATATCTTGGAAGTGGTGGCGAAAATATTGTCTCTCAAGATGGGCTAAGGACTCGTACCCCTTGTTGACTCGAGGCTGGAGAGTTGGTCGTAGACTGAACCAGGGACATGAGAACTGCACTCCCAAGTAAGTATAAGTATCAGTGATCTCGATTTCCTCCCCCTTGAATAGGAAACGGAAGTTCGTGGTATTCTTCACCTCGTTGAAGATCATAACCTTTGTTTTGCTCAAGTTCATCGTCAGCTTCCGAAGATCACAAAACAGGGCTAAGGCATCAAGCTGTCTCTGCAAACCTTCCGGGGAGGAGGATAAGAGTACTACATCATCAACGAAAAGTAGAATAGAGATCAAGACATGGTGGAGGAGGCACTTGTTTGTTTCCTGGATATGCTCATGGAGAAAGGCTTTTGACTCATTGATGTAGATTCCAAACAGGGTAGGAGATAGTGGGAAACCTTGTTTCACCCCAATGGTGCTTTGGATGAACTTAGATAATCCTCGAGCCGTGCGAAGGAAACCATAGACGGACTCATAAAGGCGCATAATAGCTGTCAGTAGCATCGTCGAGATGCTGATGTCTCTAAGCCGCTGAAATAAATTTTCTCTCGAAACCGAGTCGAAGGCTTTTTGGAAGTCTACAAAGCAGCAGTAGACTTTGGAGAAACGATGGCGTGCCTCCTCAATTACGACCCAGAGAGTAAAAATATGGTCGATAGTCTGATGTGCTGGCCTGAACCTTGCTTGGCCCTGGGCTCTAAGGTTTCTCTGCTCGAGATTGTTGGAAAGCTTCCTATGGAGGACGGTGGCATAACACTTTGAGAACGTGTGGCCTACCATGATTGTTCTATAATTGTTGGGATCAGAGGTGGATTTTGACTTATGAATAAGATGTATAATATGATGTGACCATACTGGGGGAAACCCTTCACGCACCACATGGTTGAAGAGATCAGTCAAATAGCTAACCAGGGTGCGGAGACCATGCTTGAAGAAATCTGCTTGGTAGTCTTCCTCATCTGTTGATTTGTTGCTGTTCGTCGCCCGAATGGCCTCCGTGACATCGCTGTTAGTGAAGAGGTGGCAGGAGGAAGGAGGGGAAGCAACATGAATTTTGGTTTGGTCAGGAATGTCATAGAGATTGGAGGTTTGGGAAAACATGGAAGCAGGGTCTAGGTTAGAAGAGGGAGGAGAGCGCCGAGAGAGGATGGTACACCAGAAATGCTTGGGGGAATGGGCAAGGAGGGCTGAGAGTTCCCGTCTTCTATGAGAAACAAATTGTCGTTTCTTGCGGCGAAGGAGGCGACAGTAAGAATTTGAATGTTAGGATACGTAGAACGGGAATGGAAGAAGGCATAACGGAGTTCTCAGTGGAGGGTCATGCATTCTTCATCTTACCACTTGTTCATAGGACAAGAGCCAGGTTTAGGGGTGGTAGAGGTGGTACGAGTGTCGTGGGGGAAGGAATTAAGCGCAGCCTCCTCGTTGGCAGATGAGAGGCATTGGTACTTAGCAGAGGCAGAGTCAAGTGAGGAGAAATGGGTCTCAGAGGGAAGAATCTGGCGAAGAGCAGACAAGAAGATGTCGGGGTCACCTTTGTCAAAGCGAAAGGTGGTTCGAGCTAGGTAGGAGGGGCTTTGCGGGGAGGGATGGGTTGGAAGAGGAGGGTCAAACTGGAGGGAGAGCAAAAAAAGTGTGTGGTCGATTAGAGGGATAGGGGATATAGAGAGGTCCCGAATAAAAGGGAGCAAGTACTAGCTGGCTAGAGCATAATCCACCACACTGGCCCCACCTCCATGTGGCCGGCAGGTGAAAAAGTGAGAGTTCAAAAAGCAGGGGAGGCCGTTCAAGATAAGCAACTCGTGAGACTCCCCTAACTGTAAGAGATGTTTGCCATATGCTGTAGTGGGCCCCAAGGCATTCTATGAAATCTGGTGAAGACCTACCGAGACTGGGTCGATCCCCTCGGTACAGAACACGTCTTTCGATCGGTCATGGAGAAGGATCTGGAGATCTCTTGTGCGAGCATTGAAGTCCCCCATAAGTATGACCTCCCCGTCAGTAGAATACTGGGTGATGCTAGTGTACAAGTCCATAAAGGGGTCCCCATTCGCTCCATTGTTGATGGAAAAGGGTGAGGACGTAGGTGGAAAGTAGCAAACTGCGATGTAGATGTCTCTCAAGGGGGGAGATCCTGGTTTTGGCTCAAATCCACATGAATCTGGCGTACTCTTCGGCGGCTACCAATGAGACCCTGGTCTGGAGAGAGTCTCTGACCAGGGAAGTAACTCCTCCTGACCCCTTGACTCCGCCTGAACTCCTGGTTTCCTGCCTGCAGACTAAGAACCAGTGGTAACCTATAATGTCTGGCTATCCGTTGCATTTCAGAATCTGATAGAGGGTGGAGTTGTGGCCCACCCAGGCTCTGTCCAAGTTTGTATCTGGTATGCCAAGGGTATCCTGCAGGAACCTGATTCCTAGCTCCATAGGATCCGAAGAAGGGTGAGGTAGAGGAAGACCCCTTACTTTCAGGTTTAGTTCTTGAGCCTGTCTGGTCCGTTCTTCTATTAGTTTGGCTTGCACTACCTCCTCAACTGCTGTGAGAGGTGGAGTACTTTTTTCTTTCCCTCGAACCACCTGTGCCCATGAGTTAAAATGTGACTCTGTTTCTTATTTGAGAGAAGCTTGTTGGGATCTAATTGCCTCTTGTTCAGTCTTGAGGTCACGAATTTTTGCTTGTAAGGCCTCATTTGGAAGGTAAGGGGTTTCGTGCTCTTGGTTCTCTTGTATTAATTTCCTGAGGGATAAATTGTCCCCTTCAACCATTGAGACTCTTGCAACAAGGGAGTACCTTTGAGCGAAGTCTGCTATTTTCCATTTTCAGGGATTCTGTTTTCCTCAGTAGTTGTTTGACTTGGGATGTCCAAAACGCAAAATCCGACTCCATAGCAATGTTCGTGGGACTGTAGATCGAGTCTGGAATGTCGTGGCATTGTTTAAGGTATCTGAATTGTCCCTTGTCGTTGAA
Organism: Pseudotsuga menziesii; assembly: GCA_001517045.1. Lineage (NCBI taxonomy): Eukaryota > Viridiplantae > Streptophyta > Pinopsida > Pinales > Pinaceae > Pseudotsuga > Pseudotsuga menziesii. The sequence continues at coordinate 72,083 of LPNX010698558.1, forward strand.
ATCCCGGGTGTGGGCGTGTTGGGTTTGAGAATTCCTTGGTCTCCTGTTTTTCCTTTGGGTTTTCCATGAAAGGACCCTACATTCAGAGCTAGGAATTTGAGGAGGGGGTTGGGTTGGTAGGGAGGCGAAGGGGTGGTGCAGTCGGTCGAAGTGGTGGAGGGGTGAAGGGAGGTGAAAGGTCGTGGCGTAAGGTCGTGGCGCAAGGTCTGCAGGCGTCGGGAGGCTAAGGCGGCGGGATGGAGGAGCCAGGAACCCAACCGAGCGGAAGCAGAAGCAAGAGCGAGGGTAGAGGAACTGTTCGTGGGATCTGCGAACAGGGGGTGGGCGAGGAAGGAAGGAGGGAGGAGAACTGGAGTTGCGGGTTGGAGCCGGAGTGTTTGCGGACGGGCGCGAGTAGAGGAGCTGCGGACAGGTGCAAGCAGAGGGCTGCAGGGTGCGAGCAGAGGAGCGCGTGTAGAGGGCTACAAGCGGGGAGCGAGCAAAGGGGTTGCAGACAGGTGCGAGCAGAGGTTTGCGGGCGGGGACGCGAGCAGAGGAGCTGCGGACGGGAGCGAGCAGAAGAGCTGCGGACGGGCGCATAACGTATTATCCCAGGAGAGAGGTCATCACACATCATCATCTTGGTCAACTTGACCAAGATCCACGTGGTTAACTGACCAGGAATGTACTTGCAGGAACTGCTTGGTCCCAGACCGGGAAGTCTTGTCTCAACCTGCAGGATCTGCTTGGACATTGTGTTCAAGAAATGCTCTGGTCCCAGACCAGAATACCCTAGAGACATATAGGGGTCCTAACCATATGTTAGGGACTTTGCCATGGCATCAACCTGCTTGGTCCCAAACCAAGAACCCCAAGAGACTACTGGGGCCCTAGGGTACCTTCTAGGGTCTTACTCTACCCTAGTTAACTGACTAGGGTACCATCCTCCTTGAGAATGGGTCTCGCAGCTGCACTATCTTTAACAGAAACCACATCCCACAACTAATACAACATGAAGAACCACCAACCAATCAACTAGGGTATCATCACAAAGTCAGTCATCAACACTAGGCCATCCATACACCCAACAACCTGTGACCCCCGCTGAATGTGCGATGAAAATCACATGTGGACAATCATGACAAAATGAGGGGTAACAAGAAAGATCGTATGGCGTGCAGTTACATGATGGAAATGTGTCGCAAGTAGAGAATCATTAGTAAAGGATCCTATACTAATGAACTCTTCCACATATGAGAATCTAGCTGTAATATAGGAGATTAATGAGTTAAAGTTTCCAACAATCAACAAATTGAAAAGATGATTATAACAGCCTGAGTGGGCCTAATGGTTAAGAACATGTTTTTCCTCCTAGGAGGTCATAGGTTCAAATCCAGAGGGGGGTAGGGTATGTACACCTCCATAGACTTTAGCAGTCAAATCACTGCATGGAGTGGGGTCCCTTGTCCCACAAACAAGGGGGTCTCATACACCAAATTGGTGTCTGGCTTGGTTGTGACCTTAAAAATAGATTACTATTATTATTATTAGCAAATTGCTTAGTATATAGGAGTTGCCTATGACTTTGAATGCCAAGGGATTATTTGAAAAGGAAAAGATTTTTATATTCATCATACTAATAACATTTTAGTTTATGTGTCTTAAACTGTTGCATTGACACAACGAAAACACCTTGTAGTTGTTTTACAGTTTTGACATGAAATTTTTTAACTTTAAGGACTTGACATAGTGTACCCATCTAGCACAGGGGTAACCAAAGTTACTTTAAAAATCATCTCTGGTGTATGTGAGCCTTGAGGGAGGTACCATGCCATCAGATTTCGTCTGGAATTTGATAAAACTTAGCTTTTTTTCCAGCCTTTTTAAAACGATTCAGCAATATTCCTTAAAAAATGAGTTGAAGTCAAATTCATTGATTCAAATAAAATGCAAAAGTTCCGTATGATTAAAGTTTGCTATTCTTACTTTCAAAGTACTTAAGAAATTTCACTACCTTTATGAGGCCATGAGTCTCTGTTTTCATTATTAAAGCATATTTGAGTGGGAAAAAAATTTAGCTCAGGAAAGATCAAATTTTTACTCAAACATCATGACATTGTCCCTGCACTTTCTTTCCCTTGTATTTGGCAAATGTTCATGTGTTCTCCATATTGTATTAGATATCTCAGTTTGCATTTCTGGTCAGATATGATTATCATGCTTCAGTGGGAATTAAACAATGAAACTCTTACTATTACTGATAACAGGTGCCGGATGTTGAACAATGTATAGAGCATAAGTGTCAACTGACCAGAACCACTTTTGGGCGACGCTTTGTAAATGAGGTAGGCAAGTGATGCCATTTTCTTATCATCTTAAGTGACTTCTACCAAAGATGGGGTCATCTAGGATTTTGTGATTGTGTTCCCTTGGTTGTATGGTTCTAAACTCTAAACTGTTTAGCTTGGCTATCTGGATGCAGGAATTAAACCTGTACATGGCCTTTCTATTTGAGACTATTTCTTCCCTTGCACCCTCAGCTGGATTTAATGTATCCTTGAACCGCTATGACTTATTCCATGGACATCTGTTTCTTGCCACTAACACTGGGAGACTTGGGATCTTGTAAGTTGTGATCCTTTTCATGTGTCAGATATGTTACAAACTGCACAAATAACTCCAAAACATTAGGAAACTATTTGAAAGATGTGTTGTATTCAAATACAAACACTGTATTGATACATATGAAAGGCCATAACCTACTGATCCAGATCATTGGTACTGTCTGTGTGCATCAAGGCTTCAACCATCTGGAATATTTGCCAATTCTGTACTAACTCATAGTTCTGCAGGATTTAGATTTTTCATACATCATAAATTTAAATCTGAATTTGAGGTTTTTTTATAAGATACATTCCATTGTGAACTTTGTGGCAGCAATTTAAACTCACATATAAGATTAAGAACATTGTAACAAGCTTATAACGATATTGCTGAAATTATTGTAATGAGCCTTTTGACTGGCCAGGATACTCATAAATAAACAGGTGATGAGTAGCTATATACAAGGCCAATTTATCTCATTCTTCAGATCAATCTGGTTTTGTTATGTTTCTCTAGCCTTCTCATCATTTCTAGGGACACAACAACTGGATTGGAGTGTGCATTTCTTGGTTAGCAAAAGAAGCATTCATCCTTTTCTTTTATTCCTGATCCGACTCTACCGTATAGATTTTTATTGCTTTTCATCTCTTACGTTTTTTCTGATCTCACTGTGCCATCATTGCTTCATCATTGTACTTTATCAACCCCCATTCCAAATGCAATTTGTTGCTTTTGTCTGATATTATCCTGGATCTCTGTAATATCCCAATTGATATTCTACCCTTGTTTTGATAATATGTTTGTGGTTTATGCTTTCTAGGTGTGTTGGAGATATAAAAAAATTTGCATGCAAAATAGTGCCGTGCTAAAAAGCGCTAAATTATAGCAGGTCTGGAGAAATAATAGGAAATAAGCTTTCAGTAAGAGTATGGACACATACCAATATTATAGCGCTGATAGTCCTTTAGTATATAGGAGGCATGCATGCCATGCAATCATGATAAAGATGAAAACGTGTTGATCTCCAGGAGTTGGGCTAGGAAAACGTCCCACTTTAGTGCTCTCCATGTTTTCGATGCAATAGGTGGCCGATACTGCTGAGACTTTTTAGGAGTAGTACTATGAGTCCCCTAGAGAGATAGGTGGCCTAGCGAATTGATATGCTCTGAATAGGTGACGTCCTCCCCTTTCCACGATTATGCTGCTAACTGCTGCGGATGTGCAAATAATGGACTGATAATCACCCAGTAGAGTGGTGTGAGCCTGTTGAGAAGAATGATGATGACATGCAGAAGAAATACTGAGATTCTGAGTCCCAACGAATTGTTCCGATTATTTCCTGTTGTTTCCCTAGCAGCAAAACGTGAACCTGCAATAATATATTTCTCTATCTGCTAGATCTCTGAATAAGAATGAATATGATGAATAGTTGATGATAGATCTGGGTGATCTATCCGAAAGTGACTAGGGCAGATAGATTTCACTACCGAAAACGCTTGCTAGCTGAAGATTTTTGTCCCCAACCCCAACTTGTTGTCGCGACTCCTGTTGCTGCTGTTGCTCTTGAAAACCAAACACAAAGATAATAATAATCATGGATGATCTTTTTGGTTCAACTAACCTTCTTATATAGCTTTTAGGGTTAGCATGTCACTTTTAGGGTTTGCACTTTACTTTTTTCATGCATGCAATTCTAATTGCTCGTTGACTTTAAGCCTAAAGAAATAAGGCTTTCTTTACTATACTGATGACTTAATAATACCGAATAAATGCTCTGCTATGTATGTCCTCAGTCAATTCCCTTTTTCCATAATACTCGCTCGAACCTATGGGAATTAAATAGGTTAGCGGTTGCTTTTGATGCTCAAGTAGAAGACGACATTACAGTCCTCCCCGCTTGAAATTGGTTGCCCTCAAGCAACTGTAAATTAAGATGTTGCAATACCTGTTCTCCTTCCCATGTGTCGTCTTCAATAGGTAATTCTTTCCATTTTACCAAGTATTCCCGAATTACCCTGTTTCTGAGTTTCATTTCTCGAACCTGTAGAATTCTTTCTGGAATCGGTACTAAAAGCCCTTCATCATCTAAGGGAGGCAATTCGATGGATGGAGCAATGTGTTGCCCTACTGTTTTCTTGGGATTCGATACATGAAATACATTATGAATTTTACTTTCCTCTGGAAGCTCTAGTTCATAAGCCACCTCTCCAACCTTTCTGACTACTTTGTAAGGACCATAGAAGAGAGGTTTAAGTTTCTCCACCCCTTTTTTCTTGAGTGAAGATTGTCTGTAAGGTTGTAGCCGTAAATATACCAAGTCTCCTGCCTCAAAACTACGCTCGACTCTGTGTCTGTCCGCGTATAATTTCTGCTGGTTTTGAGCTGCAATGCCTTTTGTGAACATCAAATATGGATTAAGCAAGAGTGAACACCCAAAACACTGATTGCCCAACCAAAAGACTAATTTTCAAACATAGGAATTTAGAGTAAACATAACAAAGAATGAATATACTTAAGTACTTGTTCCCGTGCCAGCATGGCTATAGTGAAGAGTCAAGACTCAAGACCAAGGGCATGGATGGAAAAACTATAACCTAGAAAACGAATTGACAAGTGGAATAAAAGGTTAACCAAGTTGTGTACCCACAAAGGTCGCTTCCTAAACAGAATCACAGATATACACATCCATATCACATCACAGGTGGAAGAGACCAATGCACTTATCACCATTTTGCTATGCCTATTGTGAACATCAACTATGGAAGACTAAATCAGAGTGAACACCCAAAAACACAATATGCCCGACCATAAAACCAATTTTCAAGCATAGATATTTAGAGTAAACATAATAAATAATTAATATACTGTAAGTACTTGTTCCCATATCAGCATGGCTACTGTCAAGAGTCAAGACCAAGTGCATGGATGGAAAGAGGATCAAAACCTAGAAAACAAATTTTCAAGAGGATAAAAAAGGTTAACCGAGGTGTGAACTCACAAAGGTCGTTGAAGCCCTGCTTCTTAAACAGAATCATAGATATACACACCCATAGATATTACATTCTATTAGTGCATGCGTCAAATGTTTCCATCAATCACAAAACTGAGGCTGGCTGAACTAAAACTCTGTAATTATTGGCCATATCATTTGGAGCAAGGAGAAGTCTCTAGAACTTTAACCACAGATTCGGCTCTAGCAGGGTAACTTGAAGTTGGCATCACATGACAAAATAGCAGTTGAATAGAAGAATTTACACATAGCTGCTGTAGAAGGGAACTTTAATATGGAGATGTAGGTGCTTGTTATATTGGCATCATGACCATATCATGACTACCAATGAAAACCTAAACAGACTGAAGAAAGGTAAATAACAGAATGCTGCTTTCTCAAGCAGAAGATTTTACACATTTCGTGTAGGAATTGAAGCCTTATTTCCAAATTTCTATACACATCTAGACACCTATAGATATTGCATGCTATCTAACACATACATCAAATGCCTCTATGGATCTCAAACCTGTGACTAGCCTCATGCTTGGCTATTTGGGACCCAACATCTGAACAAATTAAAGCATTGAGACCTGAAACCAAAATTCAACTTTTGTAGGGAACTTTAACATCATAAAACAAAAAGGAAATCCAAACAGAAGAGTTCAAAATTTCAATCACAAAACTGCCCTAGTAGGGAACCTTAATATGATTTAAACATAAATGCAAGCAGTTTCTATTCTGACAACATTACAATCTTGAATAGCTCAAAACAACGTACTGAAGAATGCTGAGAAAGATTGTTTCATTATAGAGTACAATAGAAATTGTGTCATCTGATTGGTTGCTACAGGGCATTTTCCTTTCGTTGTTATAATCTAATGTCCCACTCATTTGTGCTAATCAACAATGGAACAATGAATCATTATAATGGGAGCAAAACACATTCCTTTCCTTACAACTGACTTTTTAATGTCTTGATAGCCATATAAGGTTAGGGTTACAGTTATTTGCATGACCCAACCCCTTATTAGGGTTAGGGTTTTGGAGTTTCTTGAACCTTCTTGAAATTCCACAGGAAACTAGCTCCACATATGCGAGCAATGAGCATTGATATGGCATCCACTTGGTCTGATAATGGTCAAAGCATATATCAACTTGTCAAGGCATAACATGCATAATTCTCACATATGAACTTTAATTAAGGTGCTCTCTACACCATTGGAAAGCCCTTGACAAGTAGAATGAAGTCGAGGGGATGAGAACTTTGTTCATAAAGTTTTGACCCTAAAAAAGGTCTTTTAAAGACCAAAACAAACTTTGAGAGTTTCAGGACCCCAGATCACCAAATTAGGTTCTTCCATTAAGATGGGCCTGGTAAGGCCATGGCTCTAAGTTTCCACCTTAGAAAGTACCAAAATAGATGACAATTGTATAGTGATACATTTTGGATCAGATCTTTCCACGTGCCTGAAGGCTTTCCTTGTTAATTGTTCGAGTGTATGATTCATGCCTCACGGAGTACATCCCCTTCCCATGTCATAGTGACAATTGTTTTCTATGTTAAAAATGCCTCTAGATACCACCTCCACTCCCTGTTACATTAATAGTTTCATTTATGTGCTATACATTATTTCAAACAATTTTATTCAGCTAAATTAAGCTAATCTTTAACTTATACATGTGTTTTTTCTGCTTTCCCTGATGCAGTGAATAACCTACTTCAAAGTTCAAACATTCTGCAATTCGTTACTGTAATTTATTGTATAGAACTTCTATATCCAATGTACTTGGAGACACAGTTCTTTCTAGTGTGGCGCAAAACAATCCAAACACTAATAATTAGATACTACCTTACAATGCACAGAGTTATTCCCATACTCTAATATTATTTAGTTGTTTGATTCTCTAGCCAAAATCATTTGACAGTTATTTCCAATGTGGCTCAAAAAATTCAGACACTAATAATTAGATACTACCTTACAATGCACAGGGTTATTCCCATACTCTAATATTATTTAGTTGTTTGATTCTCTAGCCAAAATCATTTGCTAAAAGTTCTTATATTGATGCAAATTCATTTGTTGTTCAATTGCAATAGTGCAGTCCCATTTAAAGTTGAAGCAACAGATTGGAAATTAACAGTGAATATACAATTTTTCCATGATATTGGTTCCTTGCAAATTTGTAGAAAGTTGAGACTGGCTTTTCAAAACATCTCCATAAGAACCAACATTTGGTTTCTTGACACTTTATTTACAAACAAGTACCTCATCCTGCTACATATGTGACATATACCTCTGTACAAAGAATGTTGAATTGATTTCATGACAAAACTTTCATCTTATTTATCTCAAATTTGTTTTCACTTAACGAGGATACCCCGTCATCTTCTAAGCTTACAGCCTCATTAGTTTCTACATGTTCACTACTTACTATTGCTGGGATTGAATCAAGTATCCGATTTAATTCAACTGGAAAAACCTAGCTTTTCCCTATTACTTTTTCCTCCAACAACCACTGTGGTTCCCTCTTGCAAGGCCCATACCTACACATCCAATGAGCATCATTTTGTTTGGAAATCAACAGGCCAGGCATCACTCTATGAGCACTAGCCTAGCTGTGATTAATAGCCATAACATAGCTAGAACTTATAAATTGAATTGAACATCACCAAAGTAGAGAATTGTTGTATCAAGGTTTACCTGTGAATGAGAAAAATAACTAATAATTGTTGTCAACATGAGTGCACCAAATCCTGCATATACCACAGGAACACCTGGATCCATTTAGAAAAGCAAGCAAAAAGAGCTAGCCGCGTAGCAAGCAGAAAATATAAAAAACAGACTCCCCTAGACATCCAAAATTTTCAGTGATTTTAACATGGAAATTAGCAAGGAAATATAAAAAACAGACTCCCCTAGACAAGCCTACACAAACAAGTATCTTAGGGAGCTGTGAAAGACAACAAACAAGGAGAAGAAAAAGTGTAACCTTCAATTCAAAACCCCATTTCTCCTGTGCACTTCTTCTCCCTCCTGCATGGTGCTTCTCTTGTCAAGCTGCAAAACGATGTCAAAACCCCATGCTCCCCTGTGACTGAATCTGGATCGTGAAATGGATTTGTTGAATCTGCCTTCGCTGTTATTGGCTTTTCCCTTGTGGAGATCTCAGAAGGGAAGGAGTCACGTTGCAAAACCCTGTCAGGTTGCAAAACCAGGTGAAAACCCCCACTGGGGATCCTTATGATGGCTATTATTCAACTTCACCTGGGATTGTAGATGTATTGGGTGCCAGAGCGATCTTTCCTTCTATCCTTCCTTTCTCAATGTGGGTAACACCTTCCAACGAATGACCCTCCCTAAACCAGTGAACAATCATCAGTTGGTAATTTATTGCGACAAATAAGCTTCCATTGCACAAAGAGCAGTCAACCAGGTACACCGAAAGAAACACATCAGCAGAGAGTTTCAAATTGACGCACAAATAGGGAGTATTATATGTATCATATCATCCTCGATTTAGGGTTTGATTTCAATGTTCTGCCAAATAAAGCCAACCAGTAAGAGAGCATGGCCAGCGATGGCGAGCAAGGAAAGCAAAGCCACAACAAAGCTAGATGCACACACCAACTGTTCTTGAAATGACCCAGAGTTACGTGGAAACCATCAGTAACTATCTCTCCCCGTGCTTCTCTCGTCAGGCTGCAAAACCAGGTGAAAACCCCCACTGCACGGTGCTTCTCCTGTCAGGCTGCAAAACCAGGTGAAAACCCCCATTGCGCGGTGCTCACGCGGTGCTTCTTCGGTCAGGTTGCAAAACCAGGTGAAAACCCCATGCTCTCCAGTGCACTTTTCACTTATTTGTAATAAAATAAACCCCTAGATATTGGGGTATTTATATATTAAATAAAATAAGCCCCTAGATCCACAATATGACCCCCAATATATTGTTTTGGTTTTTTATACTAATTAAACTCCCAATATGAACGGGTGTGATATAGTATTGGTCCGTCACCGACGACCCCGTGGTCACAACTGACTTCCCCTTTGGTTTCGGAACAACCTCCCACACATCATTCTTCATGATGCAATTGTACTCTTCCATCATGGCATCTCTCCAAACCTGATGTGTGGATTCCTCCTCAAAGGTACAAGGCTCAGACTCATGCAATCTAGTCACCACTGCCATGTTACTGGAATATCTCTCTAGTGCTTTGCTCTCCCTGACCTTTCTCCTGGGTGGCCCCACAGACTGCTCAACTTCCTTCACAAGCTCCTTAAGCCAACTTGGCTTTCTCTTCTTGGAAGTAGCTTCCTATGGCAGACCCTCCTCCCGAGCCTCCTCATTTGACAACTGTCTCTCTGAATATGTACCAAAGGTCTGAGATCCTATGCTTGATGAATCTAAACCTGAACCAAGTGAACTCGAAACACGTGAAGGTGAAACCTGTGAACCTGTAATCCGAGAACTTGTCCCTGTACCAGAAGTTCCTGTAGACTGAGTCCCTGAAACAAATGATCCTGACACCTATGGACCAGTCAAACTTGATACCTGTGAACCTGTACTATGACTAATTGAACTTTGAGATGCTGTCACCTGTGGAATAGTAACCTGCTACTCTTCCATCTTAGACTCCCGAGACTTTCTAAAGGCCCACTCCTCCTCACTACAACTTTCCTCTGAGTAGGAAGTTATATGCAGAAGGCCTTTGAAGTCTCATCATAACCAACAAAGATGCCTTTCTTTGTAGTAGCCTCCAACTTTGTTCTCTTTTTATAGAAGGGACATGTGAAAATGTAAGGCATCCAAAAATGCGGAAGTGGCCTATCTCAGGATTCTTCCTAGTGCACATGTCATCGGGAGTTTTACACCCCAATGCACTGTTTTGGACATAAACAACAATACTACAGGCCTCAACCCATAGAAAGAAAGGAAGACTCTAATCATGCAGCATGGCTTTCCTTGCTCCCGCTATCGCTCGGTTCTTCCTTTCAACAACTCCATTCTTCCTAGTGAACATCTCCTTTGGAGTTTTACACCCCAATGCATGGTGTGGACTCCTGTTCTAGACATAAACAACAATACTACAGGCCTCAACCATAGAAAGAAAGGAAGACTCTGATCATGCAACATGGCTTTCGCTACTCCCACTATCGCTCGGTTCTTCCTTTTAACAACTCCATTCTGCTGTGGAGTGTAAGGAACTGTTGGCTGCATCTTTATCCCCTCTTGTCTGCCATACTTATCAAACTTGTTGGAGGTATACTCACCCCCATTGTCTGATCTGAGTACTTTGATCCTTCTCCCTGTTTGGTTCTCCACACGAGCTTTGAACTCTTGGAACCTCTTCAAGACTTCTTCCGACTTCTTGCTTCTCAGGAAGTAGATTCAGGTCTTCATGGAATAGTCATCAATGAAAGTGATGTAGTACTCCAAACCTGTCCAAGAGGCAGATGACATAGGACCACTCAAGTCTGAATGAATCAAATCAAGCACTCCCTTTGATCTGCTATCACTGCTTGGAAAAGCAGTCTTGGTGTACTTTTCCAAAGCACACCCTCTGCACATACCACTCTACTTTGTGCCGAACTCCGGTAAACCTGTAGTCATATCCCTCAGCATCCTCAAAGCTGAATGATGGAGATGGGCCATCCTCCTGTGCCACAACTCACATAACTCACTGTTGCTGCTAGTGTGCGCCAATGCATGGTGAGGCTAGAAGAGAGGCTTGTACAATTTCCCACATCTAACTCCAATGGTGTATGAAGCAGATGTTCTTGCTTCTTTGGGAAAGACACGCACTTTCCCATCTAGGACATATACTCGAAAGCCCTTGTTCTCAATAGTGGAAACTAAAACAAGGTTCTTTTTCATCCTAGGAACGTACCAGACATCCCTCAGTGTCATGGGCTCCATGGACTCTCTCTGAAAGCTGACATTCCCGCGCCCAACTGCTATCACCACTCTATCATCACGGAACACCACCTCCAGGTCCAAGCTTGTCTTAGTCATCTCAGTGAACATATCACAAACACCTGTCATATGGCTCGAAGCCCCACTGCCAATGTACCATGTGGAAGGAGTTGTGGATGCACTCAATGAATGCCCAACAATCATGGAATGCTTCCGTTGATCCTCCATATCACTGATGGTGATAGATGCTCTCTTTATACAACCAACGTAGAGAGAAAACTCTCTCTCGAATCTAGAAGCATACTCATCGATCTCAGCTGCTGTCTGCTGTTTCTTCTTCTTCTTGTTTGGACACTGTCCAACATAATGTCCAAACTTTTGGCAAGCAAAGCATTTAACTTTGCTCGTGTGCTTTTTCTCGCTAGATTGCTGCTTGGTCCCACCTTTAGGACCCTTCTTGGACTTCTTCTTTTTACCCTTTGCTGTTAAAGCCACGTTCTCCTCGTCATCTTTGCTGTAATCTGTACACCCCTATACATACCATCTCCAAGTCTCCTTCTGAATGAAATCGTCCCAAAGACGATCCCATGAAGGCATATGCTCACGAGCAACAACTGACTCCACAAATAAAGCCCATGGCTTGGTCATGCCATTCAAACCTGTACGAACCAACTCGACACCCTGTACAACCTCCCCTACTGCTCCAAGCTCATCTCGAACCTGTGTAATCCTGGTAAGGTAGGCAACCATGTACTCCCCCTCGTTCATCCGAATACCCTTGAGCTTCTCCCTTAACACCATTTTTCTGTTTTCGTTCGAACTCTGGTATAAGTTTGTTAAAGCTGTCCACATCTGATGAGCATAGTCTTTACTTGTGACACGTGGGATCACATGATCTTTTATGGCATCAAATATGGTTCTTTTTTTTATGTCCTTTTTGTCAAACACAGCCTTATCAGCTGCAACTGTAGGAACTGTGACCGGATTAGCAGTGGTATTGTTCACTATATCCCATAATTCGTTCTCTTGCAGTATCAACACTATTCTAGCCTTCCATGGGCTAAAACTGCCCCATCCAACCTGTCTCTATCCTAAGTCCGGTAGCCATAACCCCAATCAGTCCAAAAACTTGTTTTCTTCACAAAACCAATGTTTTCCCTTATTCACCAAGTCTGAAATTTCACTTTGAGTTTGTTTCAGCCCTATACTTCAGCTCTGATACCATGGAAATTTTGCATTTTCCAACCTGGTTTCAAGTTTTGTTTTTATCATGAAGTTTAATGCCCAAACCCCATCATTGCAAAATCACTTTGTTGCATAAAAATTAAAAATTTCTTGAAACACTTGGAAAATTTTTCTACTTTTTTACAACTCAGGAATTTATGACAGCCATACCTATGTTGGGGGGAAGCGCCCTCGCTCCGGAATCTCGCTTCGAACCGAAGCGTTGCGGGAGCTAAGGCGAATCGCGCTTCCTGGATCGCTCCCGATCTGAAGCGAAATGTAGAGCGCGCTTCCTTGCCCAAAAATTCGCTCCCTGCCCTGTCCAGAAGCATTCGCTTCCATGACGCTTCTCAGCTCGCTCCCGGCGCTTCCGCGTTCGCTCCCGCTTCGCTTCCTAATCGATTCCTTTTTCGCTCCCAGCGCTTCTGCGTTCGCTCCCCCTTCGCTTCCCGTCGCTCCCCCATACGCTTCCTTCTTTTAACGCTGCCCACGCGCTGCCCATGCCCGTGGAAGAGAGGAAAAGGGTTTTTGGAGGGAAGGAGGAGGGATTTGGGGGATAAAGCCCTCTTCTCCTACCTCATTGTCACTTTGCAAGAGAAGAGAAGAGAAGAGAAGAAGAGAAGAGGAGAGGAGAGGAGAGGAGAAGGTTGTAGCTTGCCACCATTGGAGAGCGGGAGCCAAAGAGGTAGGTTATACAACCTTCTAAGTTCTTTGTAAGTTTGTAAATTAAACATTTGTCATTTTCTTTGTGTTAAAATTTTGAAATTTTTTGACATTTGATTTCTATGATAGTATGAAATTTGAATGCTTGGCCTTGGTAGATAAATTCTAGAGTCTAGAGTCTAGAATCTAGTGACTAGAATGTACATTGTTAAAAACTTAAATCTCTAGTTTCTCCCTCATTCTATTGCACGCAACAGGTTAAATCTCTAGTTTCATCTGGCATCAACCATGATGATGGGTTTATGGTTTATTTTGTTGGTTCCATTTGTTATTTTGATGGTGGTGGTTGGAAACCGGAGGAGGAATGAGGAAGAGGATGAAGAAGTGGGAAGTGGCACATACCTTGGAGAGGAGGAGGAGGAGGAGGAAGAGGAGGGGGAAGAGGAGGAAAGCCGAAAGAAAACCAAAGAAGACCCCACAACCTTGTGGAAATATTTCACAAGGCAAGTAGGAACTAGAGGGGGTGGAACCACCAAATTTGTTTGCCCCCATTGTAAAAAGACATACACAGGTTCATATACCCGTGTAAGAAGATATCTATGTGGGCACATGCCATGTGATGAAAGAAAAACTATAGGAGTTTGTGTTTGCCCAAATGTGGTATCAACACAAAGAGCCATCTATAAGAAGGAAGAATTTGAAGCACAAAACATAACAAAACGATCATCGGATGACCATGACCTTTCATGCTCACCAAGAACTAGAGGCCCATCAACCCAAGGCAGTGGATTCTCTCCCATGCAATCATGTGGCAGCTGCAGGACAATATCAGATTTCCTTGATCAAGGTGGTAGGGATGACGTGGATTCAAAAGTGTATCGGTTTCTCTATGCATGTGGCATACCATTCAATGTTCTTCGCTCACCCTATTGGCATGAAATGGTAGAGGCCATCCGCACTGCCCCAGCAGGATACAAGAGCCCCGGGTATGACAAATCTAGAATTGTGGGGCTTGACAAGGAAAAAGCCAAGATTCAAAATGCTTTGGGGCAATTCACAAATGCTTGGAATGAGTATGGGGTATCAATTGTATCAGATAGTTGGACCAATGTGAAAGGTAAGCCATTGATAAATGTTCTTGGTGTCTCTGCTATTGGTGCAATCTTCCTTTCAGCACATGACTACTCAGATAAATTCAAGACCGACATGAACATTGCAGAACTCCTACTCAAAAACATTGAAGCTATTGGTCCATACAATGTCATCCAAGTCAT
>LPNX010698558.1:86786-101470 GCA_001517045.1 Pseudotsuga menziesii
ACAATCATTGAAGAGAAATACCCTAACATACTTTGGTCCGGGTGTATGGTTCACACATTGAACTTTTTGATGCATGACATTATTAAGTTGAAGGAAAATGAATACAAATGGATTGGTGAAATGTACAAAAAGGGTAAGCACATGAGAAGATTTATTACCGACCATAGCAATGCCCATGGCATTTTCCGCGCTCACTCAAAGTTAGAGCTATTAAAGATTGCAAAGACTAGATTTGCTAGCTATTACCTCACCTTCAGGCGCCTTTTGAAGGTAAGAGAAGCATTGGCTAGCATGGTATCAAGTGAATCATGGCAATTTTTGAAAGATAGGGCTACATCCACATCTGATAGGTGTCATTTTCAGGATGTGGAAGACACAGTTCTTGATGGTCAATTTTGGGCAAGTGTCAAGTTTGTTTTGCAGTTCACAAAGCCCATTTATCACATGATTCGGTTTGTAGATACAGATAAGTCGGTAACTGGGAAGGTGTATGAGCAGATGGATAGCATGTTGGGTCAGATTAAAGATATTGTTGAATTGAAGGATCCCATCGTGTATGACCATATTCACACACATGTGGTCAAAAGGTGGGATCATCTCAACGTTCCACTACATGCCTTAGCATATGTAGTAACACCAAAATATTATTCTCCATCTTGGTTGGCCAAACCAGTGCCTGGGGGTGGGGTTAGGAGAAAGCCCCACACAGATCTAGAGGTACAGGTTGGGTACATGGCTGCTATAGACAAGTTGGTCCCTGATGAAGAGGAATATGCCTTATTGCGTAGTGAATTAAGCAAATACCTCAGTGAGATTGGTCCATTTGATACTTTGCATGTTAGAAAAGATCGAGATAGGGCGCCTCCTATTGAGTGGTGGATCATGTATGGCTCATCATGCCCACGCTTGCATAAATTGGCAACCAAAGTGCTTTCACAGGTGGTAAACAGTTCCTTTGCAGAAAGGTGTTGGAGCACCTATAGCTTCATCCACTCGGTGAAAAGAAAACCGATTAAATGAAAATCGGGTATAAAGCTTGGTTTATGTACATTACAACTTGAGGCTGTTGACTCATTACTGTGAGCGGGCCAAAACCAATAGATCATATGTCACTTGGGACAACAATTCGGAGGAGCATAACTTGGAGGATGGAGCCTTAACTTTAGAGCGCTTGGAGGAAGAGCTTTTGGGCGATGAGGATGACCATGCAGCAGCAGCAACATTGGCACCACCATTTGCTACCTTGTTTCCAGATGCACCATCTTTGCCCCCAGGTTCAACTTCACAACCTCCACCTGCATCAGTGAGGGGGGGTCATGCAAGACCAAGTCTTGGACGTGGCTCAAGCCGCTCAACATCGATGGCTACTAGGGATGAAAATCCCGCTCCCTTTGTTCATGAACATAGACAACGACAAAAGAAATTAGATATTTCCCGTGGCAAGAGGAAACATCCATAAAATCTACTTTTCTTGTCTTTTCTTATTTACAGTACTTTCAAGTTTCTGCACTGTTGAGATTCGAGAACTTGAGTCATTGACTCTTTTATATTTATTATGGTATATTTTGTTAACATTACATGGCAATTCAAGTTTGAAGTTGAACTCTGAAGCTGTAAGGTTGATAACTTGATGTTATGGATAATGGACCTACGTTTGATGAATTCACTAGTATATGATAATTGATTGAATCATTGATGGTTGATGAATGATGTTATATGGTATTATGATTTATCATGTTATGGTTTATTTCATGTTTTTATGCTTTCCATGACTAATTCAACATTCTACAAGCATTTGTTGGCATATATGCATCAAAATATATTAAAAATATATTTTTTATAAAAAACTCTTCCTAAACGCTTCCAAACCGAAAGTTTCTAAAAATTTCGCTTCCCGCTCCCGCTCCTGCTTCCCACTCCCGCTCCCAAGTAACCTTGAGCCATACACATTCAAACTCAGAATTTTTTTTATGACAGCCACACACAAAATTACTCAGTGATTTTGACCAAATTGGTCTAGGATAAATCCCGAAGAGAAAACCTGTTCAAGAGAGAGATTTTATTCTTTTCATGCAAAATTTCAAAATTACAACAGCAGTACTTATATTCTTATTTCTTCTTGAAATATGTGCCAGAATCACTCTAGAATTCTGTTGTACTGTCTGACAAATCATTACCTCGATTTTTGTGTTTGTGCAGCCCTCACGTGAGAACTGTACCGGCAATTTGTCCTTGATTTCTGTGCTTGAAATTCTTGAAATCTGTGCACTGTAACAGCATGGTTCTGCCTTGAATATCATGCCTTGTACGGCCTGCTGACAACAATAAATGTTGTACCTTTCCTTGAAAACTATGCCAATTCCTTGCCTCATTTTCTGTGCAGCTGTACGACCTGGTACAGTACAGTCTGCCCTCGATTTCTGTGCAAATTATTGCTTCTGGTAGTGCCTCGATCTCTGCCAGATTTGTTCTAGAAATTTGTGCCATTATCCTTGGGAATTGTGCCCATCTCAAGCTCCTTGGAATTCATGCCAGAATTTGCTCTGTCTCTCTAGGTCGAATTCTCTTCAAACCGTCATCTTCTCTCCTTTCTTCTTTTGCTCTCCAAAACTCTTGGGTAACAATGAATGAGACAGTGCCTTTTTCCGTAGCTTTTATTTGAGGTAACCACCACCTTTAAATCAGTGGTCATGATTAAAAGTTGGCTAGATGAGATCTAGGTCTCACATTAATTACTCAACACTTTTCTCATTAAATGAATTAAATGCACATCATTTAAATATTATTGAGTAATTAAACACCTCACCCACTTTTAATAATCTCATAAAGTCATTTAATTTTTATAACACAAGCCACTTTATAAAGTGACTTTATTAAAAATAAAGTACATCTCGCTTTATAAAGTACTAGGGACCACTTTCGATGTCCTTGTCCACCCCAAGGCATCACAAAGTGAACAACATTTCTTAGGTACATTTTCAACATGGCAATCTTTCTATGATCTTTGTTTCTTCTGCAATTTAAGAGTTGATATTTTCAATGTGCATTTATTCAATGAAATTGTGGGATGAAATGAATGCATGAAACATCATTATGAAATAATTGTCAAGACTTGAAAATTGGATTAAAATTCAACATAACACCCTCTAGAAAACCTTTGAAAAACACCCAACTAGGATTTGGGCATCTCTTTTGGATGAGGACTTGTTTATTGTCAAACTCTTTCATATATCCAAGATGTAGGTACATACAAAACACAAGTAAGCTTAAGGATATCACTTGATGGCATTTGGAATGAAATGGATCCCTCTCCTGCAACTAGATACATGGCATAGTCACCAAGTTCTACTTGCATGCTTTCCTCCTGCTCCTAAACGTTGTTGAAGGCTCTCTTGTTAGAGGTCATATGTTTGGAGGCACCACTATCCACATACCAGTCCACAACAAACATGGTGTAAGATGAAGAAGTGTGTCTTAAGCTTGGATGAAAGGTCATTGACCCAAGTTGATGCTTCCACACTCCCTGCAAACTGCATCTACTGCTGCTACTTGCGCTTCCCCTTCTTCTGATGACACTAAGAAGCAAAGTGGCCAAACTTTTTACTCTTGAAGCACTTGATGTGGCTCTAGTCCTTATTTCCCTAGTTACAAGAGCTTGAATCCTCTTTCTTCCCTTTTTGACCTTTCTTAGATCCTCCTTGTTTCCCTTCTTCTTGTTGATGAGGGCAAGATTTTGCTCCTCCTTTTCGACTTGCCACAGTCTCCAATCTTGTCTCCTCCTGGATGAAGACATCCCATAACCTCTCGAAAGTGGGAGCCTTTTTCTGGGCACAGACCCGACGGACAAAAGGTTGCCAAGAAGAAGAGAACCCATTTAATGCAATGGGTACTATCTCTTTACCCTTGACCTTCTCTCCAACTATTGCAAGCTGGTCATGGTGTTCAATAATTTTCATCAAGTAAGCAGCTATGGTTTCTGTCTTGCTCATCCACTTGGCTCTAAGATTTTTCCTCAACAATATTTTCTGATTGATGATATTAGAGTGACTAGAGCATCAAACGCGTCCTTTCTTGTGGTCTTCTTGACAATGTGAGGGATCAAATGATCCTTCATAGAGTTAAGGATGACTCGCTTGACCTTGGCCATTTTCTTGTTATGATCTGCCAACAATGTAGTATTGATCTATGTTTTTAAACTGACCCGAGCCGGAACCGACCGGTCAGACCGACCAATGGGCTCAACGGTTTGGACCGGGCCTTAAACCGGACCAAAGACCGGTTCGGCAATGAACTGGCTGACCTGAACTTTAAATCGGTCGATTCATTGCCGAACCGGCCTTAGCCGGCCAGGCCTGTAACTAGCCGGTCGACCAACTGAGAATCACGGAAAACCTCCACGGAACTAAAAAAATCATACAATTTGATTTTTTAATAAAATAAAAAAAATCTAACTAATACCTAACCCTAAATGACGACTGTTAACGCTATAAAATTGACCTCACTCCCTCCCATTTCACTCATCAATTACAACGTGGACTGTTTGTCTTTTGCAGCCGCCGGTGAATCTTTGGCATTTGCTCAGTCAACAACATCATTTCAGTTGATCACTGGGTCACATGACCCCACACTTGTTTCCTTGCACCAATGACCTTTCTTTCAGCCGTGAGACCTTGGTTTCTCTTCATAGTCACCTTATGCACCCTCCTGGTCACTTTGCACACTGGCGCCTTCTCGCCTTGGGTGTCTTTCCTTGATGATGTCATCTTCCATGCCAGGCCTTCTTGTTTGTTTGAGGGGGGGGGGTGTTGAGGGATTTTTTGCATTTTCGGGGTTAGATGGGGCATGGTGCCCTCCCTCCATCTCACTCCAGCCTTTCGTTTGGAGTGATTCGCTTAATTTAGTAGTTTTTGGCACCTAGGGGAAAAATACCCCAGATAGCCTACTATAAGCCTACTTTAGGCCATATTTTATATTATTTTATGCAGTGTTCCACCAAGTTTCCGGGACGGGGGGGTGTGGGAGCAGGGAAACGCACATTGGGGACATGTAGAGACACCCCAAAATTTTGAGGTATTTTGGGGGACGGGGGGGCGGGAAGGCGTCAAGGTCCCTAACATAGGGGGGTCGGTCTCTAAAATTATAAAAAAGAAAAGAATTAATAAAAATATGAACCCTAACATATAAACATATCAATTCCTCATCCCATCACCATTTGCATACTGGCATGCTTATGTTCTCGAAGAATTTAGTGTAATTTAATGTAATCGTTATAGCCAAGCATATCATATCGATGTTTGTTTCTTTGTATTTGTTTCTATTTCGTTTTAAAATGACCATTTAGTGTAAAAGCCTAAAATTTAAGATGAACCATTTCTTTTTTAAGTAAACAAATTTAAAAAATCGAGGGCAGTGGGGGCCTGTCGGAGCCCCCCATTTTCAGGAGGGGGCGTGTGGGAGCCCCCCAATCCGGGAAACTCCTAGACCTGCGTTTCCCCAAGTTTCGCAGAAAGGGGGGCGTTGGGAAACGTTCCCCATGGAGCCCCCCAGCCCCCGGGGTGTGGGAAGCGTAGGGGGCGAGCCCCCGACCCTGGGAGGCGCGTCCCCGTGGAACACTGATTTTATGTTATAATTTTGAAATAACATTTTATAATTACAAATTGACATCTTAAGGCATGTTGGCTTGGATATATTTGTAAAGTGAGTATGAGAGGCTATTTATAAGCTTCTCTTCACTTCATTTTGACATAAGACAAGTGGGATCAAATATTATGTTACTCTTTTATCCAAACTAGGGCTCTTTGGAAGTAATGCACCCCTCTTGAGGAAGACATTTTTCTGGGTTTGTAAGCAATTTCTTAAAGTTCTTTGGTTCAATGCTCCTGCTGAAGGTGATGCTCTGATTTGTTGGTTAAACACTTGCACAAGGAGGTATCTAGGGTTTTGCTTGATCTCTCTTTGTTAAATGTTGATGAATGATGCATGTTCATGGATTGAATGGTAGCTCTTAGAGCTGCATTTTATCTTGGCTAGGTCATTTTCAGCCTTTAGTCACCTTGGCACATAGGATTATGTCCTCTAGTGGGAGTCCTTCTAGGGTTTGGACCTTAGGTCTCTAGTCTTGTTGCAAATCTAGGTTAATCTTCTCATATGAAGGCTCATCGTTTTCCTTAGACGCCCTAGGGTTAGGGTGACCTAAACCTAATTTCAGTCCCTTTTCCTTCCTCCTCCTCCCTCGCCTTCCTTTCCTTCTCTCACGCCTTCCGTTCCTTCTCTCTCTCTCCATCCCTCGGGCCTCACTTTTCTCCTCTATTTCACTCTCGGGCCTGCTGCCCCTAGGCTACAGCTGCTCTTGTTCCACCCTCAGCCGCCTCTCCTTTGCCTTGGTTCCCTTCCTAAAACCCTCTTCTCACCTCAGCCACCTCCTAACCCTCTCACCTACCCTCAGATGCCTTCATCCTACCTCGGCCAGCCTCTTTACCTCCTCGGCCACCCCTTTTCAAGGTTTGGTCCTGTCTTTTTACAGTCCCTTGTGGACTGTGGGTGGCCTACAGGGCAGTTTCGGTGGCCCTTTTGAAAGGCTGCAATAAATTGCAGCCTGTTTAAGCTTTTAGAAACCTCTTTCCTAGGCCTGTGGAGTGCATTATACTGCTTGCATACAGTCTTCATATTTGCATACATAAAGGGTTTTAATTCTTTTGGATGAAACTGTTTGATAACTGCCTTCAATAGTGATTAATATTCACTGCATTTGGGTAATTATGCTGCTGCTGTTTATGATTTGATGACAGTCACTTACGAAGAATAAATGATAGATGCTTATGGTAGATAATGCTGCTGTCATAATACTGTTGCTTTGGGTTATTATTCATTGTACATACTGCTGTGGCAAAATGATTATGCTTACTTGGAATGGTGAATGTTAGTCACACTGTTAACGTTCCTTATTTTCTATTGGCTATCTGAACGATCTTAACACTGAATACACTGCACTCTCTGTTATATTGCTATATTTGAAGGCTGATACACTGGTGTAGGGCTTGGATGTATGATACCTCATACTTGTTACATAGTATATGCATGATATCTAGCTGAAGCGGGTTGTTTAATGTACTTCTGCTTGCAGTTACAAGTTTACATTTGTTTATCTAGTATGTTTCCTTCATTCCATAAACCTACTCTATTAAGGCACTAATCACTAACCCTTCCAAAGAAGACATTATTTGGTGTTTAAGTGTCCTTATAGATTCACTATTAGGGCTCTCCCCTAGGAGGTTCCGACTTCCAAAGAAGTGCGGGGAATGACTAAGGTGACAGTGGTCACTTTCTCCTTCATATGCCCATCAGTGACTAGCCCTGTTAGTTCATCCGGTAACACATGTACATCCATGTGAATTCAAAATTCAAACCATTAAACAAAAATATGCAAAGCTTTCTCATCTATATAGCAATCATATAACTACAATAGCACCGAGTGAAATCCATATCTGACCCAAACCACATAAACAAAGAGGCTCTAATGGGATTCTATCCATCAATAGCACCCTTTGCCCCCCTCCTCTAGGATCTAGCCCATGCCTCTACCTTGAATCTCAAAGTTGATCCTCTAAGGACATTAGTTAACACCCTCCAATTTTGATGAAACTACTTATTCAAAGTGTTAAAATAAGGTAGAAAACGCTTATTTGTAAAAGACTAAGGATGGTTTTATAGTATTTAGTTCATGAATTTTGCAGAATAATAATTTTCATCAACAAGAATGTTTTGATATTTTTTACGACTTCACATGGATTCAGCTCCCTTAACTATCATTTCTTAATTTCTAATGTAGTTTCAATTTGCATTATGTTTAGGTTTCATGCCAAGGAATACCCAGCATACAACAAAGAAACTTTTCCATTTCATCTTGGTTACTGCCAAACAGGTATAGTAAATTTACATGAAGGAAAAAATGCTTAAACTTGATCTTTTTACCTTAAATTTAACTCATTCAAGTGGTTACAGTTAGATGAATATTTATATGGTTTGCTTAGATGCAAGTCGTGTAGGATTTGAAAAATAGAATGAATTACCTACCTTTTCTGTTGCACATGCCTAGTGATTATGTTTCATATTTATTTTTACAGCTAATAATTGTTCTGCCAAAATATGGTATATAGTTAACTAGACCTTGCTTAATTTTGACCTCGAAAGTGTCAATGCAAGGGCTACTTTTACTTGTTTTTATTTATCATTGTTTTTGGATGGCATTTTGTATTATTCCTTTGGTAAGATGTATCATTTGTAATCAGTTGGATATTTCACTTCCTTTCAGGTTCCTCTGTGCCATATGACTGCAGCATGAATCTACGAAATATTCTATGGTTGGCACCATTGCCAGATTGTTCTAGCAGAAAATGTTCATCTCAATGGCTTGCCCCAGGTAACATTTTATAAGGAAGTATTAATTGTTTTTGTCATCTTATGAAGACAGCTGGTTGATTCTAAGGAGTTTTTAAAATTTAACTAACGTTAGAATAATTTTTTTTCCAAGTAAATAATCTCACCCCACCCTCCTAGAAGCAAAGAGTGGGGGTGCTGGTACCAGACCATTCCTCACGAAGCTCTCTACATTTTTCCCAGGAATTTCCAGATGGAAGGGGATTTTACCACCAGCAGGAAAGGTGGCAGGGAAAATTTTAAGGATCCATAATTTTCCTAAATTGTAAAAACCTTGGCGAATTTTACTAATTCTTAAATTTCCAACCATAAAATGTTGGGTGATATTTTTCTAAAAGTATTCAAATTTTTAAGGGTTTTATATAGTTTCTGGCCAATTTTGGCGATATTTAGAGTAAAACGAATTTATCCCATGGAATTTGGGCAAATCAATTTAGAAAAAAATGGGAATTGGCGAATCTTTTTTTTTGGGGGGGGAGGGGAAGTAAAAAATTAGCCCATGGGCTAAATTTCGCCCCTAAATTTTTTCTTGAATGGTGGCTGGTAACCCTAAAGGATCTGATGACATTTGATCCTGATAACTCTGTCGGCTTTTAGCACAAGAGCATCTATCAATTGCACTGACCATTGGGGCTAATATTAATATTAGAATATATGTAAGAAATGTAGAGTCATTTGGAGCACTAGTTTTTCTTGCATCCCATGGGTGTACAAAACTATCTACCGTTTGACTTCCTAAAGAGTAAAGCCATGCCAAAATAATGCAAACATTTTTCTGTTTCATATCCTATGGTGTATATGCATTGATATGCAAATAGGTTCATATCATTAATGCTCTCCATGCCAAATGTTGAGAGAAATATGTAGCAGAAGAGTATAAACTTGGTTTGATAAAAGATATCAATGTTTGAAATAAGAATTGTTGACTAAAATGAATGAGAACCTAGCAGCCTTTACCTTAGTCTTTTAGGGGGGGAAAGTATCTTGGTCCTTAGTGAGCTTTGCTCAGGTTTTGAAGGGAAGAAATATAGGGCCCAAACCTAATACCCGGTCTCTAGGATGAGGTGAAGGATACAAGTACAAAGTCAAACAAGACCCTTTAATAGGTCTATTCGTGCCTTTTCATTTGAAAATCCTTGTCTTTTAGTTTAATAATAAGTCTTTTATTTATTTATTTACTGTTATTAATATTATGTATTATTTATTTATGATTCTCCTCTTAATATTATTATTATGTAATAACTTAGACTATGCTTTTTTATATACATAATATTGCCCACCCTTGCTTTGCCCTCAAAGCAAGGGCAACGATGTGTGTTGTTGAAGAAAGTTATCTGTTTCCCAAGATGGGTCCTATTTTGGTAGGTTCTTCCATTTAATAAGATATTCTTTAATAGTTTTGTAAGAGTTTTCTTTCTTTAATGGTGAGTATACCCTCAGGTTCTAGGATAATTCTTTCTTTATCATGCAACATAGGAAGCTCAGTTTGTGTTGTTTGATGTTGTCCCAACACCCTCTTGAAGCTTGATACATGGAACACATTGTGGATGTGGCTATTGTCTAGTAACCACAGTTACCGGATTAGGCCACCTAGGGTTCGAATCCGTATCGGAATCTTCGTGGAAACGTGGATTCAGGGATCCGGATCCGATTCTTAAAGATTCGGTTTATTTTTGTGTAGGATCTGTATCCATTTTGGATTTGTTTCCTCTGATCCGGGATTCGTTTCCTCAATGCGGATTCAATATCCTCTTGGAGGAGAATCAATTCCCTGTTATCACAGATCTTGTAGTTGAACCGATAGATAAATCCTATACAGGATGGCAGAGGGGACAAGCAGCCAAAGCTGTGACATACGAAAACCCTAACCCCCAAAAGATGGATGGTTGTCACGCCGGTTAAGGATTCCTTCGCTTATGCCACTAGAGAAGCCCAAGTGACAAAGGGGGAGACCCAGATCAATCTTGAAAGGAAAGATCCAAGGCAAATCACCAGATCAGACCCTTGTTGGAGAATTCATAAAGTGAATGTCTGAAACCCTAGATTTAAGGATGAGCCACAAATTAAGGATACATGAGTGGGGTGGTTATTCTAGATTGGAAATGTCACTTAGGTGATTAAATCAGATGGCTTGCAAAGGTTGAAGTCAGATCTAGGATTTTAGTGTGCTGGTTCTGTAAATTTTCCTTTAATATTCAAACTAGGGCTAATAGTGCATGCAAAATCTCTACTGATAACCACACATGAATATCTTTTACAGTATGCAGCGGAATATAAAACTGAGAAATTACTCACAACATCACAGCATAAAATTGACATAGTTATTTTGGGTATGGAAACCCCCGAAAAACCCAAGATGGGAAAACCGGTACAACAGTCAGATATAGATTTTATTATGAGAAAATATGGAGCGTTTACAATACTACAAATTCACCCAAACCTAGTGAATGCAGTTACACGACAGAATCATTGGGAAAAACCCCAGCTAAACCTCAACACCCTCCTGCGTGAGTGTACGACCCAGCTGTTCGAAGCTAGGTGATCTTGCTGCTCTCTCCTTTGTCTTCCGAGCTAAATCCTCTGTCATACTTTCTCTCCCTATCTGTATTTTGTCTCTATCGAAATACAAGTGTGTGTGTCCTCTCCACCAATTGATCTCTCTTTTATAACTTTAGGTAAAACATAAACCCTAATTTCACTTTCACTTTAACTAGTGTTTCACTAAAGTTAATTTAGATCACTTTCATTTATTTTCCAAAGTAAACTTAGGAAAAGTAAATTAAATACAACTGGTTTCCTAATTTAAGTATTTTGCATGCAAGAACACATGCATGCAAGAAGACCTTCCTTGTTGCTGCTAGTTTAACACTCCCTCTCAACGAGGAAGGGATTCGGTAGCAACCCCAACTTATCTCTGAACTTCACAAAGATCTGTCTGCAAAGTGCCTTGGTGAAGGTGTCCGCCACCTGCTCATATGTTTGTATGTACTCCAACCGAATGGTTCCCCTCTGAACACAATCTCTTAAGAAGTGGTACCTGATGTCTATGTGTTTGATCCGGTCATGGAACACTGGATTCTCAGATTGCCTGATGCCACTCTGATTATCACAGTGAACTAGTGTAGCCTCTAGCTCACACTCGAACAACCCTGCAAGTAACTTCCTCAGCCACATACCCTCACAAGCAACCACGCTGGCTGCCATGTACTCAGCCTCGGCCGAGGTCAATGCAACTGACTTCTTCTTCCTGCTGAGCCAAGAAACAACCCCTGATCCTATGCTGAAATAACAACCTGAAGTATTCTTTCGGTCCTCTACACATCCTGCCTAGTCAACATATGTGAAACCTGCTAACTATACACTCCCCCTGCGCTCATAAACCAATCCATACTCCACTGTACCTCTAATGTAGCGAAGTATGTGCTTCGCAGTCGTCGAATGCACTCTCCGAGGGTCCACCAAGAATTGACTCAAAGAGTTGATTTCAAAGCTAATGTCTGGTCGAGTGTTGATAAGATACATAAGCGATCAAGATAAGCCGACGATACAAGGTAGGATCAAATCTGTCTGATCTTGATGCATCAATCTTCCTCCATTTGGAAACTAGAGGTATGGCCACAGGCTTGCAATCCTCCATCCTGAATCTCTTCAAGATCTCAACTGCATACTTCCCCTCTCTAATGAAGAAGCATCCATCTCTCTGCCAAACCTCCAAGCCTAGAAAGTAATGCATTAGCCCAAGGTCCTTCATCTCAAACTCCACTGCAAGGTTGGACTTGCAGTCTCCAATCAACCTCTCATCTCCTGTCAAAAAATATCATCCACATACAACACCACTATGAGAGGCACCTCACCTGTCAAGAAGTGTAGGTTGTGGTTAGCTTCACTCTGCTGAAATCCCATCTCCTGTAGATAGCTGCCAATCCTCGAGTACCATGCTCGAGGAGCCTGCTTGAGCCAGTAAAGAGCTCGATGCAGTCTGCAAACATGCGTCTCCCTATTCTCTACATCAAACCCCTCTGGCTGCTCAATATACACCTCCTCCTCTATCACTCCATTGAGGAAGGCAGTCTTGACGTCCATCTGATGGACACACCAACCCATCTCAGCTGTTAGTGAGATAATGGTCCGAATGGAAGAATACCTGGCAACAGGACCGAAGGTGTCCTCATAATCAATACCCTCTTTCTATGAAAACCCCTTTGCCACGAAGCGCGCCTTGTACTTCTCCACGCTTCCGTCTGCTTCATTCTTCACCTGGTAGATCCATCTGGATCCCACCACCTTTTTTTCTTGTGGCCTTGGCACAACCTCCCATACCTAGTTTTTCATAATGGAGTCATACTCCTCAACCATAGCTTCCTGCCACACATCATGTTGTGCAGCTTCCCCAAAGCTAGAAGGTTCAGAGTTAATCAACTTTGTCATCAGTGCCATATAACTAAGCCTCTCTGGTGGTACACTCCGTCTGAAAGATCTCTGTGGAGGATCAACCTTCCTGGAATCCTGTACTGTGGACCTAAACCACTTAGGCCTTGGCCTAGTGTTAACCTGCTGCGACTGTTGGATATCCGTCTCTTGCTATAGCTCATCCTCCAAGTCAATGACTGTAGGATCTTGTCCATCAGACTCCATCTGACCACAGAACCTGTGCTCTGTGTTTGTACCTGTACTTGTACATCTGGCTCCTCCAACTTGACCCCCGACTCCTGTGCTGGCTGCTGCTTTGTTGGTAAGTCCAAAGATCTCTGCAAGGCCCTCTCCTCATCGAACTGGACATCCCTGCTCACAATGATCCTCCTGCGAGCAGGGATGTAAACTCTATATGCCTTCGAAATCTCGCTTTAACCAACAAGTAACCCCTTCTCTCCAGAAGTGTCCAGCTTCTTCCTATTGTCAACGTGAACATGAGAATAGCAGACACTGCTGAATATGCGAATGTGACTCACATTTGGCATGGTGCTTGTGAAGACCTCCTCTGGTGTCTTCCTTCCTAAAGCTGTGTGGGGACACCTATTCTGAATGTATACTGCAGCCTTGTATGCCTCGGCCCAGAGGAATAGTGGTAATCCCTGATCAAATAGCATGGCCTTGGCTGATCCAACCATAGTCTTGTTCTTCCGCTCTACAACTCCATTCTGCTGTGGGGTATGGGGCACAGTGTTCTCCTTCTTGATGCCCTCAACCGAACAATACTTCATAAACTCATTGGAAGTGTACTCACCCCCGTTGTTTGTTCTCAATACACGAATCTTCTTTCCTGTTTGGTTCTCCATGAGAGTCTTGAACTCTCGGAACCTCTCAAAGACCTCTGACTTGGCCTTCAGGAAATAGATCCAGGTCTTCCTGGAATAGTCATCAATGAAGGTTACGCAGTAACTGTAACCATTGAATGAATGGACACTCATAGGTTCGCATACATCAGAATGCACCAAGTCCAAGGGCTCCTTAGACTTGTGCTCACTCTGTGGGAAAGGCTTCCTGATGTTCTTCTCCAGAGCACAACCCTTGTTGTGGTTATGATTCTCCTCCTGTACCTGAGGAACTCCAATGACAGCCTGTCTCAAGTGCCTCAGTGCTCCATGGTGTAAGTGTGCCATCCTCCTATGCCACAACTCACCCTGACTGCTGCTGTTGCTCTTGACTAGAGCCTTTGTAGGCTCAAAGTGTAATCTGTACACTTTCCCACTCCTCCTGCCAATCACCCGATCCAAGCTCCATCTGACCCCTTGGGCCTGATATATACTCCATGGTCACGGAACTTCACTTGATATCCCTTGTCCTCCTGAGTGGAGACTGATATAAGGTTCTTGGTCAGTCTTGGAACATATAACACATCAGCAAAACTGAGGGTTTTGCCAGACTCCCTCTCAATTGAAACAGTGCCAACTCCATGCGCTTGATATCGCGCATCATCACCCAGCTCAACGTGGATCCCTGTTCCACCCTCTTGCAAGTCTTTGAAGAATCTCTTCTGTCTAGTCATGAGACTAGATGCTTCACTATCGATGTACCATATGTTGCTCTCTGTGGTGCTTGCCATGCAAGCTATCAAGCAAAACTCCTCATTGAAGTTCCTGCTGAACCCATCCACCTCTGCAGATCCAACCATCCGAGTGTTACTCTTCTTCTTCCTGTCTGGGCACTAGGAGGCAAAGTGTCTCTGCTTGTGGCAGATAAAACACTTGACCTTTGACACGTCAAGGTTCTTCTTACCATCCTTCTTCCTCTTTGCCTTCCCCTTGCTC
>LPNX010698558.1:102268-128326 GCA_001517045.1 Pseudotsuga menziesii
AGCTCACCAGAGCTCTGATACCATGTAAATTTTCCTTTGATATTCAAACTAGGGCTAACAGTGCATGCAAAATATCTACTGATAACCACACATGAATATCTTTTACAGTATGCAGCGGAATATAAAACTGAGAAATAACTCACAACATCACAGCATAAAAATGACACAGTTATTTTGTGTATGGAAAGCCCCATAAAAACCCAAGATAGGAAAACCGGTGCAACAGTTAGATATAGATTTTATTATGAGAAAATATGGAGCGTTTACAATACTGCAAATTCACCTAAACCTGGCGAATGCAGTTACACGGCAGAATCACTGGGAAAAACCCCAGCTAAACCTTAGCACCCTCTTGCGTGAGTGTACGACCCTGCTGTACGAAGCTCGGTGATCCTGCTGCGCGCTCCTCCGTCTTCCCAGCTAAATCCTCTGTCTGACTTTCTCTGCCTGTCTGTATCCTGTCTCTATCGGAATACAAGTGTGTGTGTCCTCTTCACCAAGTGATCTCTCTTTTATAACTTTAGGTAAAGCGAAAACTCTAATTTCACTTTCACTTTAACTAGTGTTTCACTAAAGTTAATTTAGATCACTTTAATTTATTTTTCAAAGTAAACTTAGGAAAGTAAATTAAATACAACTGGTTTCCTAATTTAAGTCTTTTGCATGCAAGAACACCTTCCTTGTTGCTGCTAGTTTAACACTCCCTCTCAACGAGGAAGGGATTCGGTAGCAACCCCAACTTATCTCTGAACTTCACAAAGCTCTGTCTGCAAAGTGCCTTGGTGAAGATGTCCGCCACCTGCTCATCTGTCTGTATGTACTCCAACCGAATGGTTCCCTTCTGAACACAATCTCTCAAGAAGTGGTACTTGATGTTTATGTGTTTGCTTTGGTCATGAAACGCTGGATTCTCAGATAGCCTGATGCCACTTCGATTATCACAGTGAACTATTGTAGCCTCTAGCTCACACTCGAACAACCCTACAAGTAACTTCCTTAGCTAGATACCCTCACAAGCAACCATGTTGGCTGCCATGTACTCGGCCTCTGTCGAGCTCAATGCAACTGAAATAAATTTATAAATAAATAAATATTAACCGTGTTCTTTAATATTAATATTAAATGCTACATTATTAACTGTGTTCTTGTCTATAAATAAATAGAGAGCATTTAATCTATAGACAACATAAATAAATCAAGAGCATTTAATTTATAGACAACATTTTATATACAACATAAATATATGTAGAGCATTTAATTCATAGACAACATAAATAAATAGAGCATTTAATTTATCATTATTGTATGTTTTTTTTTTAAATTTCATTTTTTTTTTCCGTAAAAAAATCTAACCTAAAAAAATTGCCTTCAGGTTCGCCCTTAGGTTCGCCTTCAAGTTCGGGTTCGGCTTTAGGTTCGACATTAGGTTCGGCTTCAGGTTCAGGTTCGACTTCAGGTTCAGGTTCGACATTAGGTTCGTCTTTTAGGTTTGGTGAACCTAAACGAATTTCAATTTTTTTTTTAGGTTCGCCGAACCTCGAACCTCAAGGATTAGGTTCAGCGAACCCTGTGACTTAGCCTAGTGCCCCTGTTTGCCTGCCACACCAAGGAAAATTAATCAGTACGACAAATAAACGAGAAATGCAAGCTAAAAGAAGTGCAAGAAGAAAAAATCATAAAGAAGTTCAACTCCCTGATAACCAATTGGCGAGATCAAACAACAAGGTGAGCCCCCCCACTAATGCGCCTCTCTCAGAATCGCCTCCTTCAACCTGCAAGTTAAACGGGTACAAGGAAAGATACAAAAACTATGCCGGATTTCTTAGTGCAGAAGAAAAGTAGTGCTAGTCATCAACTCATTCATTCATCAACCAAGTAGACAAGTGTGTAGTCCCAGACAAAATCTCTTTATTTCAATTCCGGTGCCAGAGTTCATGGATTACAATGGGGGGGTCACCTTTCTTAAATAGTTTGAGAGAGACATAAACCCTAACTCACTTTATCATCAAACGGTTGAGATTAAAACATCATAAACGGTGGAGATCATCAATACATCAATCAATACATGGATCAAGTGACTAAGTCAAAGAGGGGGCGCACTTTACTCAAGGGCGCCTCTCTAAAGTGAAATGTCACAACATAACATAAGATATGACATGATACAACATAGGAGGGGGTCACTAGGGGCTTAATTCACCCTAGGCCCCTTTACAACTTCATAATATAAGATATAACAATGAAATACATCAATAGCCAATTAGAGGGGGCGCCCCTTGGGGGGCTTTCCTCACTAGCACTAGATGAGCCATAGTAAAATAATCCGAACATCTGCTTACTGAAAACTGCTAGAGGACTGTCTGGGATGCTGAGAAACATCATCTGCCAAAATTCCAAGCCATTTCCTTGACCCAGGAGGCCAAATCGAGTTTTTCAGTGATTTTCTAGTTCATTTTTTGCTAGTACAATCTCTGGAAACTGATAAATCCACCATAACTCTGTCCAGGGTGCAAATTGGGGAAAACTGACTGCTCTGGATGATCTAGAGACATAGAAGAATGGTATAAATGACTACTCATACCCCCTAGAACACTGCTTTGCTCTGGGAGACCAATCATACTATTATCTAGAATAAAATTTGATGATTTGGCCAATAATTAAGTGATAATAATCACATTTTTGGAGAACTAGGGCCAAATTCTGAAAACTGAAACTGCAGTACTGGTCTTGCGCATGTTTGGAACAAATATAGACCATGTTGTATTTTTGAGTCGCTGCCTTGGGAAACGTGATTGACTTGGTCAGCTGGGTTGACCAGGTCAAAGTACCCAAAATCAAGGTGCGATACTATGCCAATATGATCCTGCAACTATCCAAAGTAGAAATGCTCCAATGATGTATATCAAAACCAAACTTGAGTCAGTTATTCATAATCATGGTGACCAACAATCATAACAATAATAAAATATACTTAGTGATCTATCCGAATGATAACCAATACACTCAACCAAGGTGACATATGCATGCTAGATGAACATTAGGGAAAGATGGTGTCTCATAGGTGGATGAGTTGATCTGAAAAGTGTCCATTCAACCTTGGCAATCATGTCTACTACTCACATCCAAGCTAAACACAAGCTCTGTGAGGATCTTTTCTAGGACCCTTGCATTGAGTACACAAGAAACTGTAGTGAAGAGATCCTAGGGGACACTTAGAATTAGCTGTCCCTTATTCCATCTCACATCAAAACCCTTAGGCTCCGTGAGGAATTAATCATTACATTTCAATAATATGGCCAACAGTCTTTAGATTTAGCATTTGTTTATCCATTGCTTTATTTGGGCCTTTCACAATTTCATTTCATAGCCTTTCTGATTTGTGTCTAAAGACAGTTTGCAATTTCTTTTGCAGGCTTGCATTTCATAATACATATAGCATATAATCTCATAATGCATGTATTGATGGTAGACATATTGCTTCAGGTTTTAGCTGACAACATCTTGGGCAACTGGGGGTAATATCCACAATCAGGACCAAACATCAGGGGCAACCGACCAGAGAGGTCAAGGCTTCAAAACCCAACTCACCTAAGCTAAGGAACCACCACCAGCGGGTTCTCTTGGCCCAGAAGGATCAAGGCTTTGGTAATTTTTGTTGCACAGCTCAGAGCCGAGACACAAAACAACATGGGATCCAACATGCATAGGGGTCAGAATGGGGAAAGGATCTTCAATCTCACAAGTTTCCATCAATGTGAGTCATGGGATAATAACAAAAATGAATGAACTGAATGGACGGGCACAGATGACATGGAACCGACCTAGCACTAAGGTTTACACTTTGTTCAAGCATGGCATGGGCAACAGTCTTCACATTGAATTCTTCGATAAATCATAACACATGTTAGAGCAATACATAACATATAAGCACATGTCACCATAATCATCCTAACATGACAAGCATAGGTTTTTTAAGATACATCACATAACAAAACTAAACCAAGGAAATATACTTGATCTCACCATGTATATCTGTCTCGAACTAATAAGCCCCTCTATGACTGTGTACCAACTCATGATTTGCTGCTATGCTCTAATGAACTTGATCATCACCAAAATCATCTCAATGGACTCCTGAATCTTAGTCTTGGCAAGGAAAATATGAAGAACAAGGCTCTGAAGTGAAATGAAGCTGTAAAGATCTATGTCGATACCCCATGTAAAAGTAGCCCGGAATAGAAAAAGAGACAAGTCTGCATGCTGCATCATGGAAGCATGGCTGCAAATGTATATGTGATAACATCTGGCTCCAACTGGGACAAGTGCTCTAATGAAGAGAGTGCTTGAGAACCTCAGAAATCTCTGGTCCGCAGCACCATCAATAACAAGCGATCCAACACATCCAACATTCAGCCTCTTTTCCAACACTTTACCTATTACCTACACACATGGAAGCAAGAAATACCGGAGCAACATGTATGGGAAAATATGTGCGTAAAAACAAACTGACATAAAGTAAACGCTGGAAGTAAAGTGTTGAAAAGTAAAATCTAATCTACTCAATTCAAATGCAGAAGACAAACAAATACTGAAAATAGAAGACTCATGCATCAATCAGACAGAAGACAGACTCAAACTACTGCTCAAAAGAGCTTATTTCATTCTACCTACTTTAACTGATAGCGAAAAATGATGTGCTAAGTCATGCCAAGGACATAGTCCCTTAAATGAACCTAATGTACAGGAGTCTGGAAATTGCGACCATCTTCAGTAGATAAGAAATACATGTTCTCTTCAAATCATTCTACTGTTAGTGGTCCCATCCAAAGGTCTCCCGATTGTCTTGAAATATAATTAAAAGCACGATTCTCAACAATCACCTTATCACCATAGGAATACCTACGTCGGTTAATAGATGAGGAAATGACTGGAATATCACGAGTAGGTATAATGGAGGCATCAAAGTTGCCTCTGGTACGGGGTAAAGGCATCGTCCTACTTCTTTCAGGTATAGCATTTACATGTGGAGGACCCCCATCTATAGGAAGTGCAATTCTTCCTACTAAAATTTCTCTTATCTCTCTTCTTGGATGACTGGGTTGACTCTCAACCTTTGGGTGTTTTGATACTACTTCTTTAACCGTTTCCCCTATAGTCCAAAAATCTCTAAACACTTCACCAATATTAGCTTCAATGGGGGATACAGTATCAAAATGATCCACTAGCTTACTAGATCCTTCTCCATGAGCCATAGGCATTTTTCCTTTTCTAGAGGCTTCAGATAAGTTCCTTTCAACTACCTCATCCAAAGATGTCGAAAGCGGAATAGGAATGTGAGATGCGTCAGATTATTTATTTAGAGGATTCTCAAGAGGTAACATAAAACATGGAAAATGAGAAACTGAGCGGTATTGAAAATTACTTATGTTTGCTCCTTGATCTGGGGGCTCATGTGGATTAACTAATTCAGATTGGTTACTAGAAGGAGTTGGATTTTCATTTTCGACTATGGGAGGAGAACTGGTAGCTTGAAAAGTAAGCAAATTATTTAGGGAAAATTCCTCCCCAAACACATCATTAATTAGAACATCCTCTTCCCAACTTCGATTAACCAGATTTATTATTTCATGTCTTATGTTATCTCTCGGATCTTGCCTAATCTCTTGAATAGGGCGGTGAGTTCTTCTTGTCAAATTATTAGGAATGTTATTTGTTACCAACCTAGTCTCATTATGAAAGGTTTCTTCAAGGGCTTTGATAGATAAATTGCTATGGGGTTCAGGAGAATGATCTGCATTACTATCCATAATTTCCCCAATCAATTGTTGACAAATGAGCTCTTGTCTAAACCTAGCATCGTCCTCATCCTCATCCTCAGAAACAGAACTACCTACTCCCATAAATAAAACAGGCGTATAATCATCTTCCTTTCTTGCCACGTTTATTCTTTCAACACCCAGGGTATCTTTCCCATAAGTATTCTTCAATCCATCTTCGTAGGTTTCGAGATATCCATCAATAAAAGGCTCCCTACAAATTCTTATCAAATTCCCATCAGAATTGGGTATGCAAGCGTATGATAAATCCATCATCAAGTATCCACCTAAACCAGCAACCCATTTCCTAGATAACAACATGCCATACACGGGAGGAAGGTCAATCACTACTACGTCCATCACAGTGTTTAAATTAGGGCAATCAAACAAGTCAACCTTCAAATTTTTGATTAGGCCATATGCTTGGACAATCCTGGAGTCAATTCCACAAACATTTCCATAAGGACGAGTGATTTCTAATCCCATATCTTTCATAATGCTCAGAGGCTCCGGAGTCTAACATACAATTAGGGAGTAAGAGGTTGTTGATTAGTAATGCGAGATAGAACGGAGGATGTCCTCCACTCTTCCTCTCATATACAACAGTGTGAATCTGGATAATAAGAGGATCTACCTCTACCTCTCGACCTCTAACACTCTGAATGTGACAAGACTCATAAATGATATCGGGAACATTAGCCATTGGGATATTATCAAAAAATCGTTGAACTTGATCTTTGATTGATGGTAACTTTACTAATTCACCAAGGGACACATTTTGCATAACCTTATGCAATTCTTGTATGTCTATCCCTAGGTCGTAGTCACAAAGATTTTGTTCCTCCTATTCTTCCTCTTCTAAAGTTTTATGCTTATCCAGGAAAGGTGTTATGTCTTGCCCTTTATTTCTACGTTGGTAAACTTGAGTGGTAGGTTGTGTTGTTGTGCACAATTCTTCTTCTTCTTCTTCCCAATCCTCATCATTTAGCAAGATTCTACCAAAATTTTCTTCTTCAATGAAATCTTCAACTAGGTTCATGCCCTAATCCTTAGGTTCAAAACTTTCAGGTTCTTCTTCAGGTTCTTCACATATGTTCACATTCTTGTCCTTAGTTGGCTCATTTCTTCTAGGGTTTTGTCTATTTTCATCTACGGGCCCTCTTTGGTTGTTCCAATAAGGTCTTGGGCTGTAGGCATTTCTGTTTCTTTCATGATCCTTAGTTCTTGCTATGTCCTTTGTGAACAATGTAAGGCTTTTCATCATTTCAAACATTGCCTCTAAAGCGGGTTTCTCCTCTATGACAGGTTCCTTGGCTCTTATGGGTTTTGGATCACTACAGGAAGATGAAGGAGCGTAAACATCTAAAAAGTTTTTTCTTCCCATAGAGGCTATGTTAGCTTCTGCTTTCTTTGCCCAGGTCTGAGCGGTTTTAAGGTCATTTGTATTCTTTTCTTTAAGATTTAGACCGAACCAACCATCAAAGGCATCAAAATGGCTTGAGTGGTTGGTCTTAAATCTTGAGGAACGTTTGAGACCATCGTGTCAAATCTTATATTGAACTTGTGAATAGTCTCATTTTCTTTCTTTTTAACCTCAAATAATTGATTTAAAAGGAACCTATTGTCTAGCTTGGCGGACCAATCTTCTATAAGTTTTCTGGTAAAAGTATCATACCCATCTACAGATCCTGGGGGCAATCTATCAAACCAACTCCTGGCAGCTCCTTCTAAGGATGCTTTAAGGGAAACCATATAAACATCTTCAACTTCAACCCCATAGACATCCATGTAGTTCCATACTGATTCAATGTGTTCTTTGATGGGAATTGCTGATGAACCATTGAATCTGGGAAGCTTATCGAAGTACTTCTCAGGCAAATCATGAGGAGCACCATGGATCATTGAAAAATCAAAAGGAGAAGGCCTGGCGCGACTTCCAAATTGTCTAGGTCCCGCGGGAGGATTGGTGTGAACCATTGGAGTATGTACTCTAGGCAGGCTACGTGGAGTAGTGGAAGGGTTCGAACTATTTGTTGGAGAATTGGGTTGAATAAGAACTAGGCTCTATTGAGAAGCTTCTGGAGAGTTATTTAAGATTTGCCGAGGTGAATTGATCACCCTCCAATAAAAGCTCGAGGATTGATCTTTAATTTTTTATTATTATGATTTTGAATGTATGTCAATGAAGTTTCAGGAATGTTTCGACTTCGAAGGTTATACTCGTGGGTAGGTGCCTCAAGGGAGTCGCGTTGTGGAGTCGCCCGGTGAACGAATTGTCGTGTTCACCAAAATGAAATGTTGTAGGAGAGATAGAAACAATGCAGTGATCATGTTAAATTAAATAATTGAAATGTGATCACTGGATTTAAACCAGATGTGAATATGAATGATTGAAAAGGTAAACGCATTCATAGACACCGGAGGCATGTAAAATGAACCAAGGTAAGCCTCTACCTTCCCGACAATGACACAAAAAATGTTGGCAAAGAGAATGGGAGTAGAGCTTAAGGATAATTGTCGAACCAAGGCAGGCCTCTGCCTCCCCGGCAACGGCGCCAAAAATGTTATCACAGATTTTGTAGTTGCCTCGTTAGATAAATCCTATACAGGATGGCAGATGGGACAGACAACCAAAGCTGTGACATACGAAAACTGTAGCCCCCAAAAGATGGATGGTTGTCACGTCGGTTAGGGATTCCTTCGCTTTATGCCACTAGAGAAGCCCAAGTGACAAAGGGGGAGACCCAAATCAATCCCGAAAGGAAAGATCCAAGACAAATCACCAGATCAGACTCTTGTCAGAGAATTCGTAAGGTGAATGTCTGAAACACTAATTTAAGGATGAGCCACAAATTAAGGATACCTGAGTGGGGTGGTAATTCTAGATTGGAAATGTCACTTAGGTGATTAAATCAGATGGCTTTCAAAGGTTGAAGTAAGATCTAGGATTTTAGTGTGCTGGCTCAAATGATCAAACTCGAACCCTGGGGGGATTTAAGCAGATAATTGAGAAATCCCCTGGACGAAGCTGCTATTAACAATTATGGCTTCCTACACACTAACTGGGATGAAAGATTCGACAGCGAAAAAAACCCAGATGAAACTGGACAAAAACAGACGGAAAATGGTTGACTTGCTGAAGCAAGGGCGTTTTCTTCCAGACAGAGACCAATGATTGGAGGGGGGAAGAGGAGTCCAAGCTTGACGTTTTTGAGGGAGAAGGGTTTTTTCAGTATGCCGCACAAAACCTAGATCGCCAAATTTGCAGATTCCCAGTGCAAATTGGTTCGATGATTTTTCCTAATGCTAAATGAGGGTTTTTCAGTGAAAATTATTGATGGGCAATGCATGACAATCAAAAGATGGAGAACTTACCTGAGAGACGTATTTGAATCATTGCTGATGACCTCCTGGAAGATGAAGAGTGCCTTTCTTGAGATCAAATAAGATTTTTGAACAAGCTTTTGATGAAGTGTTGCTTCAACTAGTGTCCCTAGCGCCCTTGTTTGCTTGCCACACCAAGGAAAATCAATCAGTACGACAAATAAACGAGAAATGCAAGCTAAAAGAAGTACAAGAAGAAGAAATCATAAAGAAGTTCAACTCCCTGATAACCAAATGTCGAGATCAAACAAGAGGGTGAGTCCCCCCACCAATGCGCCTCTCTCAGAATCGCCTCATTCAACCTGCAAGTTAAACGGGTACAAGGAAAGATACAAAAACTATGTCAGATTTCTTACTGCAGAAGAAAAGCAGTGCCAGTCATCAACTCATTCATTCATCAAGCAAGTAGACAAGTGTGTAGTCCCAGACAAAATCTCTTTATTTAAATTCCAGTGCTAGAGCTCATGGATTACAATGGGGGGGGGTCATCTCTTTAAAATAGTTTGAGAGACATAAACCCTAACTCACTTTATCATCCAACGATTGAGATTAAAACATCATCAATGATGGAGATCATCAATACATCAATCAATACATGGATTAAGTGACTAAGTCAAAGAGGGGGCACACTTTACTCAAGGACGCCTCTCTAAAGTGAAATGTCACAACATAACATAAAATATGACATGATACAACATAGGAGGGGGTCACTAGCGGCTTAATTCACCCTAGGCCCATTGACAACTTCATAATATAAGATATAACAATGAAATACATCAATAGCCAATTAGTGGGGGCGCCCCTTGGGGGGATTTCCTCACTGGCTGAGCCATAGTAAAATAATTCGGACATCTGCTGACTGAAAACTGCTGGAGGACTGTCTGGGATGCTGAGAAACATCATTTGCCAAAATTCCAAGCCATTTCCTTGACCTAGGAGGCCAAATCGACTTTTTCAGTGATTTTCTAGTTCATTTTTTGTTGGTACAATCTCTGGAAATTGATAAATCCACCATAACTCTGTCCAGGGTGCAAACTGGGGCAAACTAATTGCTCTAGATGATCTAGAGACATAGAAGAATGGTATAAGTGACTACTCATCCCCCTTGGAACACTGCTTTGTTCTAGGAGAACCAATCATACTGCTTTCTGGAATAAAATTTGATAATTTGGCCAATAGTTAAGTGATAATAATCACTTTTTCTAGAGAACCAGGGCCAAACTCTCAAAACTGAAACTGCAGTATTGGCCTTGGGCATGTCTGGAACAAATATAGACCATGTTGTATTTTCGTGTCATTGCCTTAGGAAACGTGATTGACTTGGTCAACTGGGTTGACCAGGTCAAAGTACCCAAAATCAAGGTGAGATACTATGCCAATATGATCCTGCAACTATCCAAAGTAAGAAATGCTCCAATGATGTATATCAAAACCAAACTTGAGTCAGTTATTCATAATCATGGTGACCAACAATTATAATAATAATAAAATATACCTTGCTTCTGAAAAATCTTAGAGTCCTCTAGAAATCTGCTTGTTCATGCCATACTTACAAAGTGTAAAAGATGTGCTATAGATGGGTGAGGATGGAAGAACAAAGCTAAGGCAATGGGAAATGACTCTTGACTGACTTTGCCTTAGTGATCTATCCGAATGATAACCAATACACTCAACCAAGGTGACATATGCATGCTAGATGAACAATAGGGAAAGGTGGTGTCTCACAGATGGATGAGCTAATTTGAAAAGTGTCCATTCAACCTTGGCAATCATGTCGACTACTCACATCCAAGCTAAGCACAAGCTCCGTGAGGATCTTTTCTAGGACCCTTGCGTTGAGTACACAAGAAACTGTACTGAAGAGATCCTAGGGGACACTTGGAATTAGCTGTCCCTTACTCCATCTCACATCAAAACCCTTAGGCTCCGTGAGGAATTAATCATTACATTTCAATAATATGGCCAACAGTCTTTAGATTTAGCATTTGTTTATCCACTGCTTTATTTGGGCCTTTCACAATTTGATTTCATAGCCTTTCAGATTTGTGTCTAAAGATACAGTTTGCAATTTCATTTGCAGGCTTGCATTTCATAATACATATAGCATATAATCTCATAATGCATG
This sequence comes from Pseudotsuga menziesii, assembly GCA_001517045.1. Lineage (NCBI taxonomy): Eukaryota > Viridiplantae > Streptophyta > Pinopsida > Pinales > Pinaceae > Pseudotsuga > Pseudotsuga menziesii. The sequence continues at coordinate 113,591 of LPNX010698558.1, forward strand.
TAATGATTGTAGACATATTGCTTCAGGTTTTAGCTGACAACTTCTCTGGCAACTAGGGGGAATATCCACAATTAGGACCAAACATCGGGGGCAACCGACCAGAGAGGTCAAGGCTTCAAAACCCAACTCACCTAAGCTCAAGAATCATTACCAGCGGGTTCTCCTGGCCCAGAAGGATCAAGGCTTCGGTAAGTTTTGTTGCACAACTCAGAGCCGAGACACAAAACAACATGGGATCCAACATGCATAGGGGTCAGAATAGGGAAAGGATCTTCAATCTCACAAGTTTCCATCAGTTTGAGTCATGGGATAATAACAAAAATGAATGAACTGAATGGACGGGCACAAATGACATGGAACCAACCTAGCACTAAGGTTTACACTTTGTTCGAGCATGGCATGGGCAACAGTCTTCACATTAAATTCTTCGATAAATCATAACACAGGTTAGAGCAATACATAACATATAATCACAGGTCACCATAATCATCCTAACATGACAAGCATAGGTTTTTTAGGATACATCACAGAGCAAAACTAAACCAAGGAAATATACCTGATCTCACCATGTATATCTGTCTCGAACTAATAAGCCCCTCTGTGATTGTGTGTACCAACTCCTGATCTGCTGCTATGCTCTAATGAACTAGATCATCACCAAAATTCTTTCAATGGACTCCTGAATCTTAGTCCTGGCAAGGAAAATATGAAGAACAAGGCTTTGAAGTGAAATGAAGCTGTCAAGATCCATGTTGATACCCCATGTAAAAGTAGCCCTGAATAGAAAAAGAGACAAGTCTGCATGCTGCATCATGGAAGCCTGGTTGCAAATGTATATGTGATAACATTCCCATTGGAGGAACCGTATCCGATTCCCTTGAAACTATAATAAAACACACAAATAAAATAAATTAAAAACAGTGCGGGTATCCTGATTTCTTACCCCTTTATAATTTAATATACATGCAAACTTATTTTTTTCACGTGCCTCCAATTTCCTACCTATGTGATTCGCTACTTCACACCCTTGCTTCCCCCATGCCAAGATTCCTGGCCACAACTGTGTTGATCTTCCCACAATGATATACGTCCTCCCCGTGACTCTTCAAATACCCTGTGTTGTGCACTTTGACCTCCCAGATGGCGATCAACCATGCTTTGATATATATTATATTTTTAAAATATGCACATACACAGTACAATTGCACAGAGACAAATTATATAATTCAACGTGACTATTTGGACATCAACCAGTCAATCTATCTTACCTCTAAGGCAATATTATTAAAATATTGGAACGCAACACAGTTGATTCATTCATAATTCTTTGTGCATCTTATCATACTTCTAAATTGGCAACTAGGTGTTTATATCTGTGTACATGCACATGTCTACATGTTCATGATGCGTGTAAATAAATACAACAACAAATATAATATATAAAGTTAGAAGACTGCCCAGTATGGCATTGTGGTTGCAACAGGGACAATGACTTTGCATTGTAACTACAGTTAGTTGCATAACCAACCGTGAGTGCCTGCATTGACATAAGACTAGTTGTATCAGCCAATCACTCTTGACAACAACATCTATAGGATTTGCAGGGTTGATGAGTTAGATGAACTACAAACATGATTAGTAGCGATTTATGAGTAACTGTTCATAAAGTTCAGGTGCGAATGGCTGCAACTAAATGGACTAAGCAGCTACCGTTGTTAACCATCCAAACTATCATTTAATTAGTTGATATTGCCATATTGACATTCATCCTTTCTAATATAACTCAACTATTGCATATTTATCCTATTTGTGAGGAATCTAACTTGGGTGCTCTTATGCATTATACTATTCACCAACCATATATTTTACTGTGAAGTTAATAGTTATCCAAATGTGTTTTGATGATAAATGTATCAGTGTGACAGTATGATGTAAATGTTACATGTATGGTCAATACCATTGATAAATCATGATGATTCATGAATCTATGATGTATATAATTTTAAATTTGTGAATTTTTATCATAAATTTTTATATATTATAAAAAAATTAGGGTTAGAGTTCTGAATCCCCGAGTCCCTGTCCCCGTCCCCGTACTTAATGGTCTTTTGATCTTCCCCTAATTGACTTTTTACTACTGGCACCTTAGAGATAAACAATGTAAAGTCCTTCCATTTTAGTGGTTCATGTCCATAAAAGGCTTGGAAGGGAGTCATTTTAGTTGAAGTGTGGTAAGTAGAATTGTACCACCATTCTGTTAGATGTAGCCTTTAGGACCATTTGTTCTACTGATATGTTACAAAACAATGAAGGTAAGTTTCAAAACATTTATTTACTATTTCTGTTTGTCCGTTTGTTTGCGGGTGATATGTTGAACACATATTAAGAGATATCCCTTGTTTGCAAAATTCTTTCAAGAAGTTCCAATTGAATTTTGCATCCCATTCACTGACAATGACCTTTGAAAAGCCATGCAATCTATAAATATTCTTGCAAAATACCTCAACTATTTGTTTAGCTGAATTTGTTTTCCTTACCCCCATAAAATGAGCATATTTAGTCAGCCTATCAACCATGACACAAATTTTTTCCTTTCCATCAGACATTGGTAATCCTTCAGTGAAATCCATCGAAATATCTTTCTACTTTTGGTTAGGAATGTGTAGAGGATGGATTAATCCTAAGGACAACATTTTTCGCTCTTATTTCTTTGACAAGCATCACATTAAGCGACATACTTTTGAATGTCCTTGTACATTTGCCTCCAATAGAAAGACTGACGTACATCGTAGTAAGTATTGAAGAATCCCACATGTCTTGCAATTGGAGAGTCATGTGATTCCCTTGAGACTTTTAATTAAAATTTTGATGTTGAAGTTAGATAGATTCTCCCTTTGCACCAAAGAACGTCATTTCTCCATTCAAATTTTGGATTTTGTCCCAAATTATCAATGATGGAAGAAGATTCGGGGTCTTTGGCATATTCCACTTCTATTTCATCTAGCCAGTCAGGAATTACGATTGATGTTGCATATGATGTTACCTCTTCATCCTTGCATGATAATGCATCGGCAATGACATTTCCCTTCCCTTTTTTGTGTAGTATCTCCATATCAAAGGTGGAAATTTTCTCTATCCATTTTTGTTGCTCCGTGGACAATATTTTTTGTCGAAGTAGATACTGAAGATTATTGTGGTCAGTATGTATCATGAATTTATTGCCCAAGAGATATTGGGACCATTTAGCTAATGCATGCATAATACCAAGCATCCCTTATCATATTTAAAATTTAAACTTTTCCTCTTATCGAGCTTCTGACTTTCAATGGCTATCGAATGGTCTACTTTCATTAACATTGTGCCTATTCCAAAACCTTGAAGCATCACATTCCACCACAAAAGGTTTTGTGAAATCAAGAGTTGCTAACATGTGTTGATGACATAACGTTCTTCAAGGTATCAAAACATTCTTCAAGGTATCAAATCATTCTTCTGCCTTGTTATTCCATTGAAAATAATTCTTCTTGAGTAAGTTCGATAATGGTGTCGTTAAGTGTGCATAGTTCTTGACGAACCTTGTGTAATACCCTGTTAAACCCAGGAATCCTCTTGAGTTGGATATGTTATTCGGCTTTTCCCATTCCATGATTGCTTTGATTTTGTTTGGATCTACTTTGATTCCTCCTCTGGATATGACATGCCCGAGGTATTCTACTTTTTCTTTGCCAAAAGTATTTTGACATTTTCGTATAAAACTGATTTTCTTGTAATAGGGAGAGTACTTGCTCTAGGTTCTTAATATGCTCTTTCCATGATTTACTATATATCAGGATGTCATTGAAAAAGGCACACAAACATTGTTAAATAAGGATGGAAGTGCTCATTCATAGTTGCTTGAAAGTTGAGACATAGCATGGGCATTCGTTAAAATGAATGGTATCACTTTAAATTCATAATGACCTTTGTGAATTTGGAAAGTGGTCTTCGCCACACCTTCTAATCTCACTATGATTTGGTAGTAACTTGACCTGAAATCTAGCTTTGAAAAATATTTGGCCACATGAAGTTCATCTAACATTTCATTATGAATGGAATAGGAAACTTGTTCTTGATCATTATTTTGTCAAGACCTCGATAATCTACACAGTCTGAAAGATCCATCTTTCTTTCGAAATAGCACAACTGGGGTTGCATATGGCCTTCTACTTCTTGTGATAATACCGCATCCTAATGGATCTTGAATCAACCTTTCTATTTCCATTTTTCTGGTGATGCGTATATCGATAAGGTTTAATGTTAACATGTGTTGAGTCTGGTTTTATCTGAATTATATGTTCATTTCTTCTTTCTGTAGGCAACTTCATTGGTAGGTTTGAAAATACCTTCTCATATTTGTGGATTAACCCTTGGATCTCGGGATGTTGTGAGTAGATTACTTTTGATGTTGATATCTCTATTTGATGAGATTGGGCCACATATGCAGGTGCCCCTTTTTTTATCAGCTTTTCTGTTTGTCTCGAAGATATAATTTGGGTAGGAGGTGGTTGGAACCCATACAATTTATATTTTCGTTTTTCTCACTTGATTTTAATAAATTGCTCCTGATGATTTGTGGAGTAGGTGCCTAATGTTTGCAGCCATTGGATTCCCAAAACAACGTCTACTTTTCCTAGTGGCATCGTGTTTGTGGTTGAGTGATGCTTGTAATTGCAGCTAGGGATATCTTGGGCATTGCCTCCAACTCTGTATTCACGTCCGTACTTTTCTCATTGCTCCCTTCCTCGTAGTCACTATTGGATGTGTCTAGTTCCTTCCCAACCTCACAATTATATAATTTTTGGCTGTTGCATTTATGCCCTGGTGACCATTTGTATCCATAATACCAACACTTATTTATCCATTTTATCTGCATCCTGATTTTGTTGTTTATTTCCCTCCCTTGAGTGAGGTGGTTTATATCTTTCCACCTCATCTATGGAATATTTATTCGATTTGTCATTGGCATACCTATTTGATCTATTGGACCTTGTGAATGATGATATATTCACCTTATTTTTTTGTCTGATCAACTTTGTTCCATGTCTAACGCCTTGATAGTTCCAGGATTCCACAATTTTAATTCACTACAGATGTAGTCCTTCAACCCATAGATGCACATTTTTAATAATTGCTCATCTAAGAATCTAGTTTGTCTTGTTGCCAAGGCCTCCCATTCATGAGTGTAATTATTTACATTCCCCTTTTGCTTGAGATGGACAATTTTGGTGATAAATATCATTTTCTTCTTCATCATAAAATCTCTTTAACAATGTTGTGGTGAATTTTTGTCAATAGAATGAACAACGTTACACCTAAGTTGCAACAAATACAAAAACAAATACAAATACGATTTTTTTCAAAAAATCTGGATATGCTATGACTTTCAGTGGATACTAAATGCCATATATTATATATATGGCATTCAATGTCATATCCAAGTTAGGCAACTCTAGTTCTAGATCCCATAGTTTGGTGGGCCCCGATTTGTATTCATTCTTCTTATGTTACAAAAGGAGAAAGTTGGAATGAACATATACAAGTTCCTCAGCCTTCTTGGAGCCCAATGTGTTTCGCTTCATCGAATGGATGAAGCCATATGTGCTCCAATTCCTCTCTGCTGATGAGGAACTAGCAACTTGTGACAAGATTTTGATGGCTAATTTTTGGATATTCAGAATTTCCCCACCATGGAAGTTCCACCAATTAATTGGACTTAGTTTGGTCTTGTCTTGCATAGTCTTAATATCTGCACCCAAATTTAATATTTCAAGTCCTCAGATCTTAAACGAATATGAAATGATCTAAGAAACCAATATGAAATAACAATGATTTTGATTCTTAAGATGATAAAGGATCATTACCTGCATCCAAATTCTCAGATCCCACAAAATGTAAAAACTCTTCACGAATCAGATGGGCAATATTGGGATCTACAAATAGCTTTCTAAAAGCTTTCTTAAACCCTTGGGAGACTGTTGGGTTGTTGTTTGGTTCAGTTCTTTCTGGATCATTTAGCAACTCTACAAAATAATATTTAGGATTCACTGCATAGGCCGAAAGGTGCAATGAAGTGGTCATCTTGTTCCACCTTTTGGTTAATATGTCTTTTACTTCTCTAGAAAAGACTTCATCTGAGTCATGCACCTTGGAGTCAATGCCTTCATACACCTCTCCCAAATTGGGCCTATCTGTGTCAAACATACGTAGCAAGTCCACAATTGGCTTAGTAAATGCTAAGAGGCACTTCACCTTATTCCACCATTCATCATCAACAACCAACCTCTTCATTGCTTGTGCTCTTTCAGTCTGGGATTGCCTCCATTGATTCCAAAGAGAACTGCATACCATTGATTGTAAGGCTTCTTTCACATGCATAAGCCTCGTAAAGGCTATGATGTGAGAGGAAAAATGAGTTCCTGCAACCTACAAGTGCCAAGATTTCAATAAATTAAAATTTAAAAATTATTTTAGAGTCCTAAGATTTATGAAACAAACTTTACAAGTTTAAACTTTATACTTTAAATTTTGGGTACCTTAAGAAGCTCCAACTTCACAAACTCTTTGTAAATGCCTTGGACATGTGTTGGTTTGTGATAAAGGCTTGGATTTCCTTTGCCTCCTAAAAAATAAGTCACATCCACTCAATTTGAGTCCCCTTCTTGCTCAACATCAGGTTCAATGAATGAACAACACAAGGAATCCAAAAGATGTGTTGATATCTGCCTTCAACAATTAGGCTCGTTGCTTTGCACATCGTTGCATTGTCCATTATGACCTGGACAACATTTTATTCCACCACAAATTCAGTTGCTTCAATCAAGATGTCAACAATGAATTGAGCATCCTTTTGCTGCCCCTCACAGTCCACTGCCTTCAAAAACATTGCCCCTTTAGGGCTTTGAGCAATCACATTGATCAAAGGCTTATTCCTTTGATCTTTCCATCCATCTCAAATGATGGACACCCCCAAAATGCGCCATGAATTATGGATGGGGTTCAATGCACCCTCCAAACGTAACTTCTCACCTATCAACAATGTAGCGCGGATCTTCTGATAACCAAAGCCAACGTATCCTTTTGGGGCATCATTAATTTCTTTAATCATCCCTGCCCAATAAGGAAATCACACAAGGTTAAAAGGAAGGCCATTTGCATAAATGCATTGGCCTATAACGCCATCCCTTGTGCCTCGAACATCATTATTAAAACTCTTTTCAAGCGGTACCAAATTAGATTGCTTTGAGTTTGAAGGACTTGTTGTCCGTCGATTGCACACCAGCAGCAGAAACTTTCCGAAAGCTGTCTCCTCACTTAGGAAAGTGGGAGAGGTGTGACCTTGGGGGCAAGCACAGAGCTAGGTACTGTCACCTACTCTTAGCTCCTCCGTTTAGGCTAACTCCTAACGAAGCCAAGGGGGGTAGTCTCTACAAAAGAGTTTCTATGGCTCTTGAGTTGTTAAAGTGTTTTAATGGTTACAGATGCAGATTGGTGTTGTTTAGGAGTTATTGTTATTAAAGGTGTTTGTTTATTATGAAGTTGACACATAAAACAGAGCAATCCACGTTGCTAGCAAGAGATTAAAAGATAAACAAAAATTCAAGACTTTACAAATATGCATTCACAGATAGAAATTAAAAAGGGCCAAAGACAATTGATCCAAATATAACAATTATGCAAAATAAAAGACCAGTGCCTTATGGAGTCAGAATATTGTAATGCGTAAAAGAAATTAAGAGCAAGTCTTGAAATAAAGCTAGTGAATATTAGGTTGTGCAAGTGTTCTTGGTATATTTTAAATATTTTAAGTGATCTTTCTTATGGTGTCAACAAAGGTTTGTCAAAAGCCGGGAGAATATTCCAAGTTTACTCTGTTGAAGACATGACGGCCCGCCCAGTATCCCAGGTTGGTATCGCGAAGATTGATCAGTTAGCTGAGAAGCTTAGACAACGGGGGTTCCGGCGCCTCTACTAAGAAGAACTTAGGAAATTCCCTACAACGCCGGTGCGTTGGTTATGGGGGTTTACATTTTATTACGTTTCTCTTGCAAGATTAGAAATCCAATGCTGTTTCTGGGTACTCCGATTTTGAAGTCGGTTAGAGCATACTTCGGCAAGAAGAAAACGAAGTTAATTAATTATGGTGTTGTGAGTTACGAATTTTATTAAACAGATTAATTAAGACCCTCCGACAGAGAGCACTCTTGACCTTGTCTTATGACAGTGGTTCAAGAGACTTAGCTAATCTAAAATGTCTAATGCAAGGATGTGCAATTCTAACTATGCTCTCCGATAGAGAGTGCAGAGACTTGTGTTACTGCAAGTTCAAGAGACTTAATTAATTTGTTAAAATTAAAAGAAACATAAAGATCTAAACTACCAAAGAGTCTCTTTTAGGCTTTTTAGGGCCCTAATCAGGAAAGCAAGAGGGTAAGTAAAATTCTATCAAAAAGTAAAGAAACCATGCATTAGCTAAGTAAATAATCAAAGAAACATTTTTACTTTATTTTTTATGAATGATGAACTAATGAGAAACAAACTACCTTACTTTAATGAAAAGACAAACTTCAAATAATTATGAAACTATTCTATCCTACTTTTAGCAAAATATGAAGCAAAGCATGAAAATGAGGAGACGATACAAGCTTCCCCCAAATGGGGGAAGAAGGGTGTGGGAGCCGTAATCCCACTTGCTCTTTATTAATTTGTTTACAATGCTTTCCTTTGCTGCCTTTTTGCTTCTTTTCTTATTCCTGGAAGGCCTTTGGAGCAATCTGCAAAAAGGGAAAAGAAGAAGAGGGAAATTATGGTTTTTTTAGGGCTTGATTCTTCAAAATTTCGCCAGCATTTCCGTTGTACCTGTCACAGAAGTAAAAAATCAGTGAGCATGTATTGTTAAAATATGGTAGGAAAGACAATGCAAAAATAAAATTGAAAAAACTTTGGAAAAAAAAATTTTATACTTAGAAATTTTTTCGAACATTTAAATGCAAAACATAAAGTTTTCCCTAGATCTAATGAAGGAAACTAGATCTAGCAAAAAGCCCTAAGAACATATCTGAAATAATAAATCATGAAACTTGGATCTATTTTAAGAGCAATTGCAAAAATTTAAAGAAGAAGGGTAGCGAAAGAAGTTTCTTGTGGATGGAACACAAGATATGGAGGAAGACTCCAGCTTTCTTTCGAATGGGAAGAGACCGATCATGTAGGCCCTGCAATCACAATATGTTAAATGACAGGTTGCTTGAAGTGTGAGCTGGATGTAGCTGAACTCGCACCCTTCTTCAACCTGTGAAACCTGCTAATACCAAAACTCAGATACAAGTGAGATCATATATATGAAAAGTATGCTAAGGAAATTCAATCGAGATCAATATTACGTATAACTAACTACTCATATTAATCAAGATTAGAACCTACTTTGCATAAATAACTGATTTGAAACTACAAACAACTACTCTACCGTGCCAATAATGGCCCTCTTGAGCTTAACACATAAACTGATCTCATTCAAGTAAAAATGAGTAAAGGGTTTAGAAACAACATCACCTCAACCATAGAACATTCACCACATGCAAAGAGAGATGGACCTCCAAAGTCGAAAATCTTATTAATCAAATGTAAGCAAAGCTTAATACAATTTTTGCAGAGTAACTCCAGCACAAAAGTTCCATCTGAATAGAGCTAAAGGAGCTTCTATTTATACAATGAGAGAAGACCCAAAACCCTAAAACCAAAAACCCTGACCTAACCGGTTTGGTAGCTAACTGAGAGCCCAGACCTGAAGATGAAGAGTTAAGAGTGAGGGGAGGCCTCCACCTAGGCAAGGCGCCCCCACTCCAACCCTAAACACTGAAAACCACCACCAGATGAAGCCACACGTGTGAGGGCGCAGTCATGGAGGAGGTGAGGGTGTGAGCTTGTGAAGGAGAACCACCTGCTAGGTTTGGAGGAGCCATATGCTAGGTATGGAGGAGCCACTACCCAGTAATCATCAGTGCAAGAGCCAGTTTCGCCTCGATCAAAACATCAATCCAATGGATGTTCTCCACCTCCTCCAATTCGTGAGCCAGCTGAAGAGGGCGAATTTGCTAAGTGAAGGTGTCATGAATACTCACTGAATGCTGACTGAAGCTACCTCCTGTTAACTCCAATCATCATAAATGCCTATTGCCATGTCATTTTGCATTTCATTTCGTCGAATTCGGACTAATTTGGAGAGATTTGAATTTTCTCCAAATTAATCATTTTAATTAATTAATCAATATTTTCCCCAAAACTGACTTTTTTGAGAAAATATGCGTTATGTGGCCGAATGATGATCTGAAAGTTGGATCTGACTGGCTGGCTGATCAAGACTGATTTTTGGCTTAAGGTTAGAGCCTTCAATCACTGAATTTGGGTTCCGGATGACTAACTCATTACAAATTGAATTTTTCCATTTAAATTATGGAAAAATTTAATTAAAAACTTAGGAAAAATTAAAAAATTAAAAAAATTAAAAAATAATTTTTTAACGTGTTCGGTAAAAATTTTTCGGAATTTTTTTTGAGGGTCCTAGTGACTTAGGACATGACCATGCTCTATTCTAATAATGCCTAGTAGGTTTATATATACTCAGTTGGGCTCTAATAACCCCTCAATGCCCATAATTCAAAATCGGGCATTCCAGCTTTGGAGGAAGCAGGGGAAAACCTCGTCAATTATACTCGGCTATAGGCAAAGCATAATTGTCAAGGACAAAAAACTCCCTGAAATACCTTAGTTGAAATTCTCCGTCTTAGGAGACCAGACCACTCAAAACACTCTACTAGCACACTTTATTACAAACCCCACGGGGCCATGGTCAAAATTATTTAAACAAAAAACTGACTAGCCAAAACTAGCCAAAACTGGCTAGACACAAAGGCGGATCATCTGATACACTGGAATCAAACATTGGTCATGTTTGTAAAATGGCAGCTCCTCAGCTAATTCAACTAAGTGCAAAATTAGTGGATAACAGGACTACCAATTTCATGAGAGGGAAATGGAGTCTTTGATGAATATGCCTCCATTCTTGTTGGTTGTTTGAATTGAAAGGCAGCGTTTGACTCATTTGCTTTAGCATCTGCATCATCTTGTTCTTTGCTCAAACCCTTTCCATCTTTTCCATCTGATTTAGGTGGGCCGGTGCATATTCGAATACCAGTGTTCTTTATCCCAAGCAAATGTACTTTCACCTGGGTGTAGGATGCCTTGAATTCCTTTTGGCATTCACTACAAATCCATATTAAAGACTCCCCCTCCTTGGATCTTCCCCACAATAGTGACATATTTCTAAAGAGGAGACTTTGGATGACAATTCCATAATGCAGATGAATAGCAGGTTGTAGCTATGCTGCTACACCCTGTAGGATGAAGAAATATACAAAGTTATACGAATAATGATCTATATAAGTGAATGAAGAGTATCATACAACATAACTTGAAAATAGGAAATAAGGCATTCAAAACCCAAATGGTTTGTAAAATGACCAGATTTGAAACAAGGATCGGATATGCCCCTTAAAATGTAAATTGACTACTAAGGGTGGCAAACAAAGATTTCCACATGCTAGTTATAGATGAGACTTTGATAAAAGCCACTTCAACAGTACACAAGGGCTTCAAACTTCAAACTTCTAAAGTGATGTCTTAAGTAAATCAGATCTGAAATAGTAAATCAGATCAGCTTCTTTGAATTTTGAAAGAGTCGCTGCCAAATGGAATACCAAGATACAATTGGTGGTTGTTTAATCGAAGTCAACCACTTAAAGTTCAATTGTTTGTTGTTGAGGCTGGCATCTTTCTTGAGTCTTAATTCATCAAAGTCTTCTTAGTTGCTGACATTCTACTCTTTGTAGGTTTTGGAGAGATTCAAGGAGGAAGATAGCTGAGTTTTAGTTGGCTATCAAGGAAGGTACATGGGACATCTAGACTCTATAGCTCCTATCATGATATTTGCCTATAAGCCTATTGTAAGGGTTGAGTCTTTATAGTTTATAGCCCTCTCTCTGTATAGCTACTCCTTAAGTCGCAAAAGATTTCCTGCCATTATTTTACCAATCCACCACCTCCCATTGTGATTGTTAATACAAGAGTCCCTAAAAGCTAAACTCAAGCAGAGCCATACTAGGTGTTATTTTAGCATCCTAAAATTTTTGTAGTTATATCTTAGCTTGTTGAAGAGACATAATACTATAATAGCCCAAATTAAAAAGGAAAGTTATATTGTTGAAGAATTATGGGGCAAATATATTAGCGGTATACAAGGCTATAATACTTATTTTCTTCTACCTTGATTTTCGGGATTGTGAGCTCAACATCATTGGTTTTCTGTTTAGTTGAACAAAAAGAGTGAGCGTATGGCTATGCTATTTGTCAAATACTTATATGTTGTTTGCTTGGAATCTGTAAACGAGGGAGAGAAGAAATAACCTGTCACTGTACCTAGAACAATAGTGAATGGACTCTGGAGTCTGGACGAGCCTAGAACAACAACGAATTGTGAATCTGCCACAACGAACGATCAAGAGTGAACTTGCCACAACGAACAACCATAATGAATGATCACAACAAACCAACATCGAACGATCACGGATTCACGAGTGACAAATGGAGTCTAGACAAATTGGAAGCCTGGAAGTGCAAACCCTTCGAACTAAATTGAACAATGAAGCTAGAGGCGGAAGTGCTATGTGCGAACCCGTGCTAATAGCGAACAACATGTGAATGTGATGTTATTGGAGGTTGAATTCGTTTTATAGCGGGTCTAATAGGTTTTAATGTTTAACCGACTCAGCAAAAAGGCATAAAAGCTCAGAAACATGATTGATACGGATCACGATTTTTCCTGATCTGTTTCTAATTTCATAGATATGTTTCCAAATTTTGTCGATCCGTTTTCGATTTAGCCCATCCGTTTCCGATTTTGTCGCTCCATACCTTGCCGTGATTGAAACATATCCATGCCATTTCTCCACTGTTTTGAATCCGTTTCCGTTTCAGATGCGGGGAACGACATTTCAGGGGGTTGTGGATGACGTTTTCGGTAACTTAGCGTCACACTTTTCGGCCCACCATATGAACCAATCATAAGCTTCACCTTCGAAGTTATTGGAAGTTGTCAATATTTTTTCTTGTTCACCAAGTGAAGGGTTTCATTCAAATATGCCCTCCATTTTGTTCACCCACACGATGGCCCCTCTATGATCTTTGCCATCATATTTTGATAATTTCTTTTTAATTTTGTGGTATTCATGAAATTTTGAGTTATTAGTATTTCCTAAGAGAGTTGTCACTGGGTCTTCTCTTTCAAGAAATGGAGAAAACTGAGGTGTTAGTTGACCTAATTTTTCCATGATCATTTTAAACTTGTGGCCTCTCTTTCACCCTTCTCCGTCGGTCTCAAGGCATGTATATTGTGTATCGAATCATTTACTTATTGCAATGCAATTGTATGCTCTTTTGTCGGTTTGGATAATAATTCTTTTAATTATGTTTGTGTGTTCAAGCTACTTTCAATGCCTTCTAGACGAGACTTCAACACCCTTATTTCTTCCTTGTGGTTAAATAATTCTTTATTTATGTCATTATTGGTTACAAATTTCTTCTTTCTTGATTCCATTTAAATCTCTGAATTTGCAGTTGACTCTACGGATTACAGTGTACAGACTGCATTGATGTACGTAATTGTACAGGCCTACATGATCGTACAACCTGTATGGATTGTATGGTTGTATGGACTGTAGGGTCATCCTGACTTGTACGGACTATACGGTCGTATGGACCTGTATGGACTGTGCAAACTCTTCATGATCTTAATCTGATTTGCAGATTAACATGCTTTAATACTATTGTAGTGGAAGTGTATAAACTTCGTTTGGTAAAAATATCAGTGTTTGAAATAAGAATTGTCAAATAAAATGAATGATTAATACAAGTACAAACAAGACCCTTAAATAGGTCTATTTGTGCCTTTTCATTTGAAAAGGCATGTCTTTTAGTTTAAAAATAAGTCTTTTATTTATTTATTTACTATCATTAATACAATGTATTATTTAATAAAAACATTTATTTATGATTCTCCTCTCAGTATTATTATTTTGTATTAACTTAGATTGTGTACTTTTATATACATAACAAATTAACTAAAAGGATCAATGACAAGCACAGATTTCCATCTAGAGAGGGAGAGGGGAATTGTTACCACCTTGGTCCATGACACACATATTTTACTTATATATATATATATATATATATTTGAAGAAATAACTTGCAGAATCCCTCCTCTTCCTTGCAATCCCAAAAGAGTGCAGTATTATCCGTCAACATGCATGGGCAGCTAGTAACCCCAAAGGATTCGATATGAATGGATCCTGCAACCTCCCATTGGCACTGTGCCTTGACAATATGGCCAAACCACTAGAGCTATCCTGTAATGTCCTCTTCTGATTAAGCACCAAAACACCCGCTAACCTACTTGATACCCATAGGTTCGAGCGGGTACTGCATAAGAAGGAATTGACTGAGGACATTTGGTACTTAGAACAAATCGGGGCATTCATTCAGTATTAAAGTCATCAGTCAGATAAAAGAAGCCTTATTTCTTTAGGCTTAAAAGTCAACATCAAATTAGAATTGCATGCATGCAAAAGTGAAGCATAAACCCTAAAA
>LPNX010698558.1:128507-187571 GCA_001517045.1 Pseudotsuga menziesii
TTAAGGAGGGTTATTGGACTAAAGGAGCCATCTATTATTAGTATTGTTGATTTGGAGCTTTTGAGCAGCACCACAACGTGCAACCGTGACAGTTAAGGTTGAAGACGACGTCTTCAACTAACGAGGGTTCGACAGTGCAACTATCTGCCCTAGTCTCTTTCAGGATAGACCATCCAGGTTTATCAACAACATTCATTGTATTCATCCATATCCAGCGATTCAGTATCCATCGGAAGATTATTTGCAGGTTCATGTGTGCAACTGGGGATTTAGCTAGAAAACCCCAAGGTATTCACCGGGTCTCTGAATCCCAGTCTATCTTTCGCATGTCATCTTCATCAGCAGCGTTACTCTACTGCCTTGAGTGACTATCAGCCATCAGTTTACTCATCTAGAGCAGTTATCAGCAGATCTGGGATGCTGAGGGCGTGAGCACCAGACTGGTAAACCAATTCGCTAGGGCTATTGGAGAGGTCAAAATCTCTGCTTGCTTCGGTCATTCTCTCCGGCACGGGAAGATCTACATCCCGACAAATTCTCAACCCCATCGGGCACCTCCTTCACCAAAAACGCTACCTTTAGCTGAGGAGAGGGCTTCGTGCTGCCGGGCGGTAACACCAGGAAGGAAGCATAATTACTTCACCAGTCCAACTCTATATCCATTCATCTTATCTCTAGAGTATCATTAGCTTGATTATCAGTGGTAAGTGTTCACCTTCTTCCTGTAAATCTTTGCCCTAATTCAACTATAATTTAGGGCCATTATCCCAACACCTTGCATGCAAATTTTTATCTAGTATTCTTGCACGTTTTGAAAGTATAAGTAAGCCTTAGAATAGTGAAACAATAGAATATCGGTATTTGGGATATTACAGTAGTATCAGAGCATGTTCCTTGCTAGCTGTGGGCTTGAACATGAGAAGTAAATGAATACAGAAGAAGACACTTTTGTAACCTATATGAGAAAGAAGGGTAGGTACACTGCGGAGCAGGAATTTGAGGATATCCAGCTAGAAGATACCAACTCAGACATGGACCCTGTTACCAACTTATTTGTACCATAGTTGGATTAGCTGAGGAGCCGCCATTTGACAAACATGATAAATGTTTGTGTTCCAGTGTATTAGATGATCCGCCTTTGTGCCTAGCCAGTTTTGGCTAGTCAGTTTTTGTTTTAAGTAATTATGACCATGGCCCCGCGGGGTTTGTAATAAAATGTGCTAGTAGGGTGTTTTTGAGTGGTTCGGTCTCCTAAGACGTAGAATTTCAACTAAGGTATTATAGGGAGTTTTTTGCCTTTGACAATTATGCTTTGCCTATAGCCGAGTATAATCGACGAGGTTTTCTCCTGCTTCCTCCAAAGCTGGATGCTCGATTTTGAATTCTGGGGCTTGGAGGGTTATTAGAGCCCAACTGAGTATGTATAAACCTACTAGACATTATTAGAATAGACTATGGTCATGTCCTAAGTCACTAGGACCCTCAGAAAAAATTCCGAATTTTTTTTACCGGACGCATCAAAATTTTAATTTTTTAATTTTTTAATTTTTCATGAGTTTTTAATTAAATTTTTCTATAATTTAAATGGAAAAATTCAATTTGTAATAAGTCGGTCATCCGGAACCCGAATTCAGTGATTGAAGGCTCTAACCTTAAGCCAAAAATCATTCATGACCAGCCAGCCAACTAGCACCAAGTTTCAAATCATCATTCGGCCACATAACTCATATTTTCTCAAAATAAGTCAGTTTTGGGAAAAATATTGATTAATTAATAAAAATGATTATTTTGGAGAAAATCCAAATCTCTCCAAATTAATCCGAATTCAGCGAAATAAAAGGCTAAATGACATGGCACGGAGCATTTATGATGATTCCGATCAATATCAGTCAGTTTCAGATCAAGTATCAGAGTGTAGCAGTTGAACTATCAGTCAGAAATTCGCCCTTTTTGGTCAAATCCGTTTTTGGTTGAAGTGTGGGTTATCTATTGGTTGGGTGATCATTACGAGGGAGGATGAGCCACCTCACCCCCCCTTATTTATGATGAGTCCAATCAATATCATTCAATTTCAGATCAAGTATCGGAGTGTAGCAGTTGAACTATCAGTCAGAAATTTGCCCTCTTTGGTCAAATCCGTTTTTGGTTGAAGTGTGGGTTATCTGTTGGTTGGGTGATCATTACGAGGGAGGATGAACCACCTCACCCCCCCTCATTACTCCAGCACTCAGTTACAACTCAGTTGCAGCTCAGTTCAACTCCAAATCATTATGCCGAGCTCATTCAATTACTCCAGTGTTACTTTTAGTTTGGTTTTAGGGTTTTAGCCTTCTCTCTTTGTATAAATAGAGGCTCTTTGAGCTCTATTAGGAGTGGATTTTTGTGTAGAGAAACTCTGGTGAAACTTTGTAAATGCTTGTTACTTTTATGCAACCGTTGGAATAAATTTAAGGCTTTGGAGACTCATATGGTGTAACATTTGTAGATGAATGCTCTTGATGGATGAGGTGATTATGTTCTAATTCTTCTCTTTCTTGTCTATTTTGATTAAAGATTTATGCTTTAGAAGGTTTCTGTAAGCACATAAGAATAGGTATTTGTGGTTTGCAAGTTAGTTATTTATTGCTTTACTTTTAGAAATTGAAAAGAAGCATTGTTTATTCAGTCATATTTCATGCTTATTTGTATTTCAATTTGTGAACAATACATGATCTAATCCATTATTTGGCAAGTATTTGAGTTGATTTTTTGCAGATTAGTCCATCCAACCAAGTAGAAGTTCGAGTTTAGCTGCATCCTCTTTTCTTGGAGTCAAGTGCAAACTTCCATAAATTGCATGCTTTAAGAGATCCAAGTGTCCTTAAGAAGATCCACAGGTTTGACTATTTTCTCTTCTCTTTCATTCATCTTTCAAATTAAAAGTTTCTGAATTTTTGGGTTAAGGCAAGGTTTGGGCTAAAGTGATCTCAAGTGTCCTTAAGAAGATCCACAGGTTTGACTATTTTCTTTTTTCTTTCATTCATCTTTCAAATTAAAAGTTTCTGAATTTTTGGGTTAAGGCAAGGTTTGGGCTAAAGTGATCTATCATTCACCAAACCGTATGCCCCTGTTGGTTGTCATTTCTTGGTTTTCTGTCCTCTTTCACTTCTTTTTGCAGCCCATTCTTCTCCTCTTTCGCTGCTCTCTTTTGCTATTTTTCCTTACTTTTTGTAGCCCTCTTTTTGCCTAAGTTTGCAGCCCTATTCACCTTTTTTGCTGCCCCTTTTTGGGCCCTAGTTTTCAGCCTTCTTCCTCTTCTTTTGCAGCCTTCTTTGTCTTTTTTTTGCAGCCCCTTTTTCACTTTTATTTTCAGCCTTCTTTTGACCTTACTTTGCTCTCTCTTCACCCTTTTTGTCTTCTCTTTTCCATAGCTTCTTATTCTTCTTATCTTCCTCCGGTTTCGGTAAAAGTTGGGTTTATTTTTGATTGAGTCTATAGATATAGTTTTGTTTTTTTTGGACTAACATTATAACAAGTTAGTGTTCAAAGCTCTCATTTTCAGGCAGGTAAAAAGAGCCCAGGGCCTTAAGAAAGCAAGGAGCAAGCAGAGAGTAAAAAATATCAAAATTCCCTTTCTCACCTTTGCTCATTCAAGAAGAGGCTAAACACATCAAAAGATTGTAAAAATGTGAGAAAGGGAAGAAAGAGGAGGAAGGTGTTTTGGTATTTTTTGCTCTCTGCTTAGGCTAAACACATCAAAAGATTGTAAAAAGTTAATAAAGAGCGAGTGGGATTACGGCTCCCACACCCCTCTTCCCCCATTTGGGGGAAGCTTGTATCGTCCCATTGTCATGCTTGTATTTTTTGCTTAATAAACTGCTAAAGGTAGAATATGATAGATAAATTTCATGATCATTAGAAGTTAGTTTATTTTTTATTAGTCTACCATTCATAAAAAATAAAGTAAAAATGTTTCTTTGTTTAGCTAATGCATAGTTTCTTTACTGTTTTACTTACCCCCTTGCTTTCTCGATTAAGGCGCTAAAAAGCTCGAAAGAGACTCTTGGGTAGTTTAGATCTTTGTGTTTCTTTTAAATTTTAACAAATTAATTAAGTCTCTTGAACTTGCAGTAACACAAGTCAAGAGCACTCTTTATCGGAGAGCATAGTTAGAATTGCACATCCTTGCATTAGGCATTGTAGATTAGCTAAGTCTCTTGAACCGTTGTCATAAGAAAGGGTCAAGAGTGCTCTCTGTCGGAGAGTCTTAATTAATCTGTTTAATAAAATCCGCAACTCACACCCCCATAATTAATTAACTTCGTTTTCTCCTTGCCGGAGTATGCTCTGACCGACTTCAAAATCGGAGTACCCAGAAATGGCATTGGATTTCTAATCTTGCAAGAAAAACGTAATAAAATTTAAACCCCATAACCAACGCATCGACGTTGTAGGGAATTTCTTAAGTTCTTCTTAGTAGAGGCGCTGGAACCCCCACTGTCTAAGCTTCTCAGCTAGCTGGTCAATCTTCGCGATACCAGCTTGGGATACTGGGCGGGCCGTCATGCCTTCAACAGATTAAACTTGGATTATTCTCTCGGCTTTTGACGAACCTTCGTTGACACCATAAAGCAAGATCACTTAAAATCCTTAAAATTATACCAAGAGTACTTGCACAACCTAATATTCACTAGTTTTATTTCAAGACTTGCTGTTAATTCCTTTACGCATTTCAGTATTTTGACTCCATAAGGCACTGGTCTTTTAATCTACATAATTGTTATATTTGGATCAATTGTCTTTGGCCTTTTTAATTTCTATCTGTGAATGCATATTGATGAAGTCTTGAATTATGGCTTATCTTTTAATCTCTTGCTAGCAACGTGGATTGCTTTGATTTTTTGTGTCAACTTCATAATAAACAAACACCTTTAATTACAATAGCTCCTAAACAACACCCATCCGCATCCGTAACTATTAAAACACTTTAACAACTCAAGAGCCATAGAAACTCTTTTGTAGGGACTACCCCCCTTGGCTTCGTTAGGAGTTAGCCTAAATGGAGGAGCTAAGAGTAGGTGACAGTTCCTGGCTCTGTGCTTGCCCCCAAGGACACACCTCTCCCACTTTCTTAAGTGAGGAGACAACTTTTAGAAGATTTCTACTGCTGGTGTGCAATCGACGGACAACAAACCCAACAGGTATACATTCTGACAGAGGGAAAGGAACGAGAGAAGAGGAAGAAAGGATGGAGTTTTGTAGCTTGGTAAATGCATTGCATGACCTAGCCAAAGGGCAAAAGGAAATATTGCATCCAATAAACAGATTGGCTTCAAAGCCATAACCAGGTCATAGCAGTATACCTCTCTCACTGGTAGATAGAGGGTCTACAAGCAGTAGTGGGAAGCATGCATACACTAATATGCAAAACACACCCCACATATATAACAGACCTTCTAGTAGACCTACTATGCCACACTTCCAGGCAGATGCAGTAGCAGGACTAGTCATGCCAGTAGAACCTAGTGAAACATTTGGAGCCTATTTACAGAAATACAGGGATTTGGGAGATGAATTCCATGCAGCCATGTCTTTCTCAGACTTCTGCAATATGAAAAGTAGGAACCGACCCAGGAATTTCAACATAGGGTTTAACCAGAATTATGAGTTGCAGA
This sequence comes from Pseudotsuga menziesii, assembly GCA_001517045.1. NCBI lineage: Eukaryota > Viridiplantae > Streptophyta > Pinopsida > Pinales > Pinaceae > Pseudotsuga > Pseudotsuga menziesii. The sequence continues at coordinate 134,162 of LPNX010698558.1, forward strand.
AAACCTTGGGTAGATTGACCATCCCAAACTTTGACGAGGCTCGCGGAGGTTCATCGAGAATATGGGTTCAGAAGTTGGATACTTACTTCCAACTCAACCCCATGACAGAGACAGATGCCATTAAATTGGCTACACTACACTTGAATGGAGAGGCTCATGAGTGGTGGCACCACGGGCTAGTGACATTGGGTCACAACACTATCAGTTCCTATAGTGAGTTCACATAGAAGCTCATGGAGCGATTTGACAGGAAGGACTCGGAGATACACTTTAGAGAGTTGGCTCAACTCAAACAGACAGGTAGTGCCGAGGCCTTCATCTCAGAGTTTCAGAGAGTCGCTGTTATGGTGACAGATGTGTCAGAGAACAGGTTAATTATGTTGTTTTCAGAGGCCTTGACAGAACCACTACGAGGATGGGTGAAATCCTACAAACCGTCCATCCTACAGGATGCAATCAGCAGAGCCAAAGATCTACAAGATTCAGTTCCAAAGAACAAGTTTCCACTTAAGACCAACTTTCCAATTAGAGATAAAGACAGAAAACCTTTTCAACAGGAAATGCCAAAGAAAACTTGGTTGGACAACGACACAAGGAAAAATTTGAGATGGAAGAAATTATGCTTCACTTGTCAGGAACCATGTGTTCCAGGTCACAGGTGCTCAGGGAAGGCCAAGGCCCAATATATAGAGGTCTATTCAAACAGTGAAGGGGAGGAATCCGAACAGGAAACAACAGAGGAATTGAGGGCAGTAGAGGAGGAGTCACTCCAGGGAGATACACCATAGGGAGTTATCGCTACATTATGCGGAGTACCTAGGTTTCATACTCTCAGGGTAGGAGCGTTGATTGATGGGGGAGCAACCCACAATTCAATTGATGCAACATGGCTGGCTAAGAGGGCTATTTCGACAGAGAAGTTTGAGGGATTCACAATAGCGGTAGCAGGAAATACTAGCATGGAGTGCAACTATTGGATTCCTAAACTGAATGTCACATTAGGAAATTACCATATGACAAACTCATTTTATGTGGTGAATGTGGCTGATACAAATGCGGTATTAGGTGTCCAATGGCTCTATTCAATAGGAAAATGTACTACAGATTACAGGGCGATGGAAATGGAATTCCAGGGGCCGGATGGAAAACGGGTAGTTTTGAGGGGCATGAATACTTATCCCCCCAAACCAGTATCATCACAGAGAATAGAGGCCGTACTCAGACAGGGTGACATAGAATGGTCAGCAGAGTGCTTTATCACTTTTAGAAAACCTCCAGAGAACAACACCCAACAACCAACAGATATTCAGGCACTATTGCAGAAACATGAGAAGGTATTTCGGGAACATCCGCTAGGTAGACCACCAGATAGGGGATTTGAGCATATTATTGAGTTGGAGGAGGGGACACAGGCAGTCATAACCACTCCATACAGACATCCCAAAAGATACAAGGATGAGATCGAGAAGACAATCAAGGAATTACTTGAACTAGGATATATTCGGCTGAGTTCTAGTCCTTTTGCATCATCAATGGTCTTAGTTAAAAAGAAAGATGGCACATTACGAATGTGTATTGATTACAGAGAACTCAACAAGAAGATCATCAAAAACATGTATCCCATCCCTCGGATTGATGAACTAATGGACGAGCTACGAGGTGCCAAATACTTTTCAAAGATAGATTTTCGATCAGGGTACCATCAGATCCGAGTAAGGGATCAAGACATTTCCAAGACAACTTTATGTTGCCACTATGGTCACTATGAGTTCTTAGTCATGCCTTTTGGACTCACCAATGCTCTAGCCACCTTCCAGTCTTGCATGAACCACACTTTCAGGGATCAGTTACGGAAGTATTTGCTAGTATTCTTTGATGATATTTTAATTTACAACAGAACTTGGAGGAACATCTGAAACACTTAGACGAGGTATTGAGAATTCTAGAAGAGCACTCACTTTACAAGAAGATGTCCAAGTGTGAGTTTGGCATGAAGGAGATGTTGTATTTAAGACATAATCAGTGCAGAAGGGGACAGGTTCATATGGAGAAGATTAGAGCTATCCGGGATTGGCCTACACCAAAGACAGTTACTGAACTGAAGGGATTTTTAGGCCTTTTCACATATTACAGGAGGTACGTTAAGGGATTCTCTCAATTCGCCGCACCACTCACCGATCTCACAAAGAAATGGGCTTTCACATGGACAGAATTGGCACAACAAACCTTTGAGAAAATGAAAACAATCATGAGTTCTTGCCCAGTTTTGGCACCATCGGATTTCTCACAATCGTTCATAGTGGAATGTGATGCTTCAGGAGAAGGACTAGGGGCAGTTCTGATGCAAAACCATCACTCGATTGCATTTGAAAGCCGGAAACTGAAAGACTATGAACACCACTACTCCATATATGACAAAGAGATGCTAGCCATCTTACATGAACTAAATTCAGACAATATTTGGTGGGAAGCAAGTTTAAAATCAAGAAATATCATAACATCCTCAAATACTTCTTGGAGCAAAAAGAATTAAATGAGCGCCAATAGAAATGGGTGAGCAAGGTATAGGCTTACGATTTTGAAATAGAGTATGTCAAGGGTAAGAACAATGTAGTAGTTGATGCCTCATCTAGACGACCAACTTCATTATTCCTTCATGAGTATATCCATCGATTGGAGGTCTCTTCTCTTTGTAGAATACTCCAAAAACAAATTTGCTTGTGAGTTATTAGATGGACAGATCCAAGATGACAAGTACAAAATCATTGACGACATCATCTATTACAAAGGTAGGATATACCTCATCCCAAAATCAGCTTTAAAGAGGAAGATCATACAAGCATCGCATGACTCGCCATTCTCAAGGCATCAAGGGCTCTTGAAAACCTACAGACAGATCCGAGAGAGGTTCTCATGGAAGGGCCTCAAAGGGGAGGTAATACAACACATTCGGGAATGCAGTATTCGCCAGCAGAACAAAATCGAACACACTCATCCGGTAGGGTTACTTTAGCCATTACCGATACCGGAGTAGAATTGGGAAAGCATCTCGATGGACTTCATTACAGGGTTACCCAAGGTACAAGGACGAGACTGCTTATATGTAGTGGTAGATCGATTGACCAAATTTGCTCACTTCTTTGCTATCTCTTTCGACTATTCAGGATCGCAAGTAGCCGAGTTATTTTTCAGAGAGGTTTTCAGACTCCATGGGCTACCCAAAACCATTGTCAGTGATCGTGATAGTAAATTCACCAGTGCTTTTTGGCAGGAGCTATTCACATTGGTAGGGACAAAACTTGCTACAAGCACAAGTTATCATCCCCAGAGCGACGGGCATATGAAGATTGTCAACAAGTGGATTGAGGGGTATTTGAGAAACTATGTAGCAGGGCAACTGAGGACATGGATTAAATGGATACACTTAGGAGAGTATTGCTACAATACTACCCACCACATGTCTATTAAAATGACACCTTTCAAGGCTCTATATGGCTATGAGGCACTGAACTTTGCAAACTTGGCTTTTGGAGTCACCAGGGCACCAAAGGCCAAAGATTGGGTACAGGACAATCAAGATATTCTTAAGATCCTGAAGAAGTATCTCATTAGAGGAAATTTGAGGTCTAAAATGGACCTCCTAAGGAAAATAATAAAATAATAGTTATTAATTTTGGAGGAAGAATGAAAAAAACTATTTTTTTGTTCGTATTTTCAACATATCTCCCTGTGTTTTTCTTCAAATTCTGAGCGAGAGAGCTCGTTGGATGCGGAATTTAATTTCGCATCCAATGAGTATCCACACTGCATATTTTTGACAGACCTTGCTACCCCAAAAACAAGAAATACCTAAAAAAATGTGATGATGATGTCGCATCCAACGAGCTCTCTCGCTCGGAATTTGAGTAAAAACACAGGGAGATATGTTGAAAATACAAACAAAAAAAGTAGTTTTCTTTTATGACAAATATGTCAATTCAACCATTATGGTTGACTCATTTTATTGAAATTCTATTGGTTCTTGAATTCCAACTGAAAAAATTAATTGTTGGCGCGTTTTCTTATAAGGCCCATTTTAGACCCCAAATTTCCTCTAATGACAGGCAGCACAGAATCAACAGAAGATATATGTAGACAGACACATGATTGAAAGGAGGTTTGAGGTAGGAGATCTGGTATATTTACGGCTACAACCTTGCAGGCAATCTTCCCTCAAGAAAAAAGGAGCGAAAAAACTAAAGCCTCGATTCTATAGTCCTTACAACGTAGTTAGGAAGGTTGGAGAGGTAGCTTATGAACTAGAACTCCCAAAGGAGAGCAAAATTCACAATGTGTTTCATATGTCCAACCTCAAGAAAACAGATGGACAACACATTGCTCCATCCACCGAGTTGCCTCCCTTAGATGATGAAGGGATTTTGGTACTGATTCTAGAGAGAATCCTACAGATGCGAGAAAGGAAACTTCGAAACAGGGTGATTCGAGAGTACTTGGTAAAATGGAAAGATTTACCTATGGAGGATGCCACATGGGAGGGAGAGCAAGGATTGCAGCATCCTAGTTTGCAGTTGCTTGAGGACAAGCAATTTCAAGCGGGGAGGACTGTAATGTCCTCTTCTGATCAAGTACCAAAACACTCGCTAACCTACTTAATTCCCATAGGTTCGAGCAGGTATTGCATAAGAGGGAATTCACTGAGGACATTTGGTACTTAGAACAGATTGGGACATTCATTCAGTATTAAAGTCACCAGTCGGATAAAAGAAGCCTTATTTCTTTGGGCTTAAAAGTCAACATCAAATTAGAATTGCATGCATGCAAAAGTGAAGCATAAACCCTAAAAGTGACATGCAAACCCTAAAAGCGCATGATGATCTATTTAAGAAGGGTTATTGGACTAAAGGAGCCATCTATTATTATTATTGTAGATTTGGAGCTTTTGAGTAGCAGCACAACGTGCAACTGAGGCAGTTGGGGTTGAAGACTATATCTTCAACTAACGAGGGTTCAACAGTGCAACTATATGCCCTAGTCTCTTTCAGGATAGACCATCCAGGTTTATCAACAACATTCATCGTATTCATCCATATCTAGCGATTCAGTATCCACCGCAAGATTATTTGCAGGTTCATGTGTGCAGCTGGGGATTTAGCTGGAAAACCCGAAGGTATTCACCGGGTCTCTAAATCCCAGTCTATCTTCCGCATGTCAGCTTCATCTTCATCAGCAGGGTCACTCTACTGCCTTGAGTGACTATCAGCCATCAACTTGCTCATCCAGAGCAGTTATCAGCAGATCCAGGAGGCTGAGTGTGTGAGCACTAGACTGGTAAATCAATTCGCTAGGGCTCTTGGAGAGGTCAAAATCTTTGCATGCTTCGGTCATTCTCTCTGGCACGGGAAGATCTACATCCCGACAAATTCTCAACCCCATCACGCACCTCCTTCACCAAAAACGTCACCTTTAGCTGAGGAGAGGGCTTCGTGCCATCGAGCGGTAACACCGGGAAGGAAGCATCATTACTTCACCAGTCCAGCTCAGTATCCACCGGAAGATTATTTGCAGGTTCATGTGTGCAACTGGGGATTTAGCTGGAAAACCCCGAGGTATTCATCGGGTCTCTGAATCCCAGTCTATCTTCCGCATGTCAGCTTCATCTTCATCAACAGGGTCACTCTACTGCCTTGAGTGACTATCAGCGATCAGTTTGCTCATCCAGAGCAGTTATCAGCAGATCCAGGAGGCTAAGGGCATGAGCACCAGACTGGTAAACCAATTCGCTAGGGCTCTTGGAGAGGTCAAAATCTCTGTATGCTTTGGTCATTCTCTTCGGCACGGGAAGATCTACATCCCGACAAATTCTTAGCCCCATCAGGCACCTCCTTCACCAAAAACGTCACCTTTAGCTGAGGAGAGGGCTTCGTGTTGTCGGGCGATAACACCAGGAAGGACGCATCATTAATTCACATGTCCAGCTCTATATGCATGCATCTTATCTCTAGAGTATTATCAGCTTGATTATCGGTGGTAAGTGTTCACCTTCTTCTTGTAAATATTTGCCCTAGTTCAACTATAATTTAGGGCCATTAGCCCGACACCTTGCATGCAAATTTTTATTTAGTATTCTTGCACGTTTTGAGAGTACAAGTAAGCCCTAGAATAGTGAAACAGTAGAATATCAATATTTGGGATATTACACATCCCTTTGAGATTTTTTAAAGGAGAAATATGGGGGTGGGCTTTGAATTTTACCTATCACAGACAAATATTTGGAAATGTTGCTTGCATAAGTCTTTTAGTGTAATGCTTGTCCTTTAGTTGTACAAATAGATTTGTACTCCCATCTAGGAACCAGCCTAGTGTTGTTTGAGATAATGGGGAGTTACATAAGGTGGGAAGAGCATGCAAAGGGTCTTTCTCCATTCAAAGGCTCTCACTTATCTTGTAAAGGAGTAACCAAGTTTTCTCCAAGTTAAAAGATTTCTTTGTTTTCAAATCAAGCCTATTGACTTATAGTTGAAGTTTTCTAGCTTTTGTATCTACTTATATCGTGAGCAAAGGGAGGAAGAGGGGAGAAGTGAGTGATAGAGTACGCTACAAAGATAAGATAATAGATAATAGTGATTGTATTTCAAATACGAGTAAAATTACAATGTGAGGGCCGCTAGGAGAGAATATCCACACATAACATGCTCAAGGCCATTGCCTCTAATACTTCTAAATACATTCATAATCTAGAGAATTAATTTGTAACTATAACTACTTGACTTATCTTTTAGTAAAATGTCTCGTCAACACTATGGCATTAACACAAGTATATGTTTATCCTACTTCAACGATTTATAGTTAGTAGTGCTATGGTATCTGCCATTATTTATGTGTAGGTTGAGGGTTTTCATTTGTACATTTTAATTAAGTGCTATACTGTTTACTTTTCCCATTATTAAAATGTTTCCGTCAAACTCTTGAAAATCATGTAGAGTTTTGCTTTAGGGATTCTGACTTTAGTCCATCTCAATCCTTGTGTTTTTAGCTTCTCATATTTTTGATCATCTTCAAAAGGAGAAGTGAATAAGTAAAAGTTCCATTGATCTGCCCATTAGCTCTATTATAGGGTTTGAAGTCAAGTGTTTCTTTATTTTTGGAGATTCAGCGTCTTCCCAAAGTTCAAGGCTAGAAAAAGTTTTGTACTTTTTTATTGAAAATGTAATGGAATATGTTGATTTTACCATTATGCATTAGAAAAAATTATCATCCAGTTACAAAGCTAAGAGTTTGACCAGTGTTTTTAATTTTCTATTTTTTTGTATTAGTTGATTGATTTCTAAAGAATATGTAGGTGCCTTGGTGGCCCTTGATGCTCACCCCGGGGGAATAATATATGAAGACCTTGTTGGTGAATGGGTTCAGGATGTCAGAACTATTTATGAAGGTAATGAGAGATGTTACAATGTTTTTGATACACTTGAGCATGTTTCAGTAGCACCATAAGGGGTTACTGATGCTTTATATTTAAGGGGTTACTGATGCTTTATATTTATTCAAGTGTAGGAGAGCGTTTGAATGTACATTCTTTTAATTAATGATTTACTTGTGTGCAGATGATTTTGGGGATGCAATACTTGATGTGAACTATTTGAATGTGGCGAACAGTGCATTAGAAAACAAGATCTATATTTGTTGAACATCCAATTCTTGTAGCATGGTAGAATGACCTATAGACCGATGAAAAATTATACATGGGGCTGACATATGTTCTAAGACTTAATTATGCATATGCTTTTGTTTTAATTTTTTCTTGGTTTGACAAGGCGATTCATATTATTTGAACAACAAAAATTATTTCAGTTTTAAAAGCCATAGAGTTGCTTCATATACATTAAATTTCTAAATCTAAATGTAAACTATAGTTACTCTTGCCATGCTTTTGTTTACACTCGTCGAGTCAAGTCATTCAACATAAAAACTCAGATCCTAACGCAGGAAAAAGTATATATATATATATATATCCCTGACAAATTTCCTGCGTGGATCATGAAAAGATGCATTCATTCATTAATTTTCATAAGCCATAAAGCATAGATAGATAATGTGTATATCATGAATATTAAAAGTATAAATTTCATAGAAAGACACCAAAAGCATTAAATACTAAAAACATATGTCTTTTAATTTTCACTAGTTTGAAAAGTTGAAAGCTCAGAAAGCATGTACACACTAGATATTACAAAAAAACATACCACAAATTACAATGAATTATATAATTATCATTGTGCAATATGAATGCCAAAATGCCAAAATCATTAAATACAACTATATTGATGGAGTACTTGTACATGAAACATTGAGTATTGGATTAGACTCCATTGTAGCACATCCTTTGAACTCTTTGTTTGATCTCTAGTGGTCTCCCCAATGTCTACTTGAACCAAATCAAGTCCTCCCCAAGAAAACCATGCTTATCATGTTAAGTTATCTTTGAAGCTACGCTGGCATTGAATTAATGTTTCCCAACACCTAATGGGCTCTTGAATAATCTAGTGCACAAGTGTCTGCTATAATGGACAAAAATGGTCAACTAACCTTATCTAACTTTGGCGCATCTTTTAGAGTGAATGCTTGAATGCATCCCTAGTTGTGTTTGCAACAATAGGCACTACAAGGTTAACTCAACACTTCCTTAGTGAGTCTTCACAATTTAGGGTTACTTACCAAAATACTTGCATTGCAATGCCAATAATGTGTAGAAGCATGAATTGACGATTCAATTTATAAAAGTACCAGTTAAAGTTAAAATACATCCAAGTATTCTACAAACATGAAAATTCCAAGAATAACAAAAAATCATACCTGGAAATAGGTGGCTATTAGCTTCTTCTAACAATCTTATATTCATCAAGATGGTGTTATATTAAATCACTCTCACAAGGACCCATCCTCTAAATGTACTCTAATTGCCCCATCTTTAGCTTGTGATCATCTCTTATCAACCCATTGTAAAATAAAGCTATGTCTAGGTAGGCCCTAGTAGCACATCTTGGTTGATGAATCATGCAAGGGTATCACTCATAAATGATATCCTAAAGTATCTAGAATTTGGTTTCATCACCATTCCAGACATTTTAGATACTCCTTCGCCAAGTCCATAACCTAATATATCAACCCATTGTAAAATAAATCTATGTCTAAGTAGGCCCTAGTAGCACATCTTGGTTGATGAAGCATGCAAGGGTATCACTCATAAATGATATCCTAAAGGATCTAGAATTTGGTTTCATCACCATTCCAGACATTTTAGATACTCCTTCGCTAAGTCCGTAACCTAATATAAGTAACTCATGAGGGGTTTCTTTCCATTAATAATGTAATGTGGGCTTAGTAATTTACACCATCTCTACTTTTCATCTCCACATTTCATCAATTTTCTTCACTATACATAAACTATCACAAGGTGAACCAAAAACATGTAAATTGTATAAGTAAAATAGAAAGCAAAGAGCCATTGCATCTTTCGATCATGTGATGTATGTTGATAAAGGATGAAAGCGTGAACTTCATAAACGAGGGATTCTATTTTTATTGTTTGCATATTTGACTTTGGTTTCCTACATGTGATTCTTATGTTGGTTCTCTATTGATGAAACTATTTGGAAGTTTTGGCATGCCTTTAGTTAGTTCATGTTAGAGATGAGGGCATTCAAGGATAAAATATCATTCCTAGTTGATAACTTTCCACTTCCATTTTGTTAGAATGTCAAATTTAGGTTAAAGTGCTAAAGAGGTTATTTTAATGTTTTTTCCTTCATAAAATCCTCTAAAAAATGCAACGGAACTTCTTTATCACAACAATTAATAAAGATAGTTTATACCAGTAGAATATTTTTCAAAGATTGCAATTTATTTAAAATATTATGGGAGATGCCTTTCTTAACAATGGCAATTTGACATCTTCAATGTAGAAAAGAGACATTAGATATCTTACTTCTCATCAAACTTTCATCTAAAATTACTTACAAGAATTGAGAAATAAGTCATTCTTACTTTCTATTATGTATTAATTACCATACTAGATGCCTTCCTTGGTGTCTAATGTGTATGTCCTTGTAGTAGGTGTCCAAGTGAGTTTATTGCTCCTAGATAATTTATGGGTTACTGAATATAATATTGTGGTATGCAAATAAGCATAGAGCATAAAAACACCATTAAATTGACTATCCCTATTATTCCCAAAGCTATTGTCACTAATTGTGATAAATTTAGTGAGTTCTTTGGAAAAATAGATTGTATTATTATAATTTCTATGGGCATAGGGTATTGTTAACTTCTTATGCCCTAACTATTGGAGCAAAATTAGGATAAATCCTCAAGATTTTTTGCAACAATCAAGAGCTTTTATACAAAGAGTGAATATTATCTAGAGCTTTAATTTTTTGGTGACTTGATGTGTTTTTGTTGTTGTTGAATGTGTACATTATGATGTTTTTATATTATGCAGCAGTGGGTGGACATTAAGTTAGGATAACATTAAGATAACAAGATCATAATGGTCATGAGTATTTAAAGAGGCATGCCATAAAGATTATAAATGAAAGGCAAGATCACTTCATTATAGTATTATCCAAGTTTTGGTTGTCTCCATCCCATGATTTGACACTTGCATTTCAATGTTAAAAATATAATTCAACATGGTATTAGAGATGTGGTTTCGAGAGGAGTAAAATTATGTCCTGTGCAACATGACTGAACCAGGACGCACTCGGTAGAAAATCACGTTATGGGGTATTTACCATATTCTCACTAGATGTGGTAAAACCTAATTCCTGGGGTATTTACCATATTCTCATTAGATGTGGTAAAACCTAATTCCTGGGGTATTTTCCATATTCTCATTAGATGTGGTGTCTTGGCTCGTGGTTTGGAGTTGTGAGAGAATTGGCCCATGGTTTTTGTATGTGGATAAACATGGTATTCCCTTCCAACCCATGGTATTTCATTAGTATATGGTATTTACTAAGTTCTATTTATTATGGATGGTTTTTGTATGTGGACTTTCACAGATAAACATGGTATTCCCTTCCAACCCATGGTATTTCATTGGTATATGGTATTTACTAATTTCTATTTACTATGGATAAGTTTTGTATGTGGAATTTCAAGTTTGAACATGGTCTTTTTCCCAACATATGGTTTACCAATTGGTTGTTGATTTTTATGCACACATTAGAAATTATTTTACCATAGCTAAAACATATGTTTGGGTGGTTATATTATAATGTGCATAAGTTCTTAAAAAGATCCAAGGTTAGTCTATTGCATATGTTTGATATGCATATGTGCTCAGGGTTTCCTTTAATTTTTTTTTTTATGTTATGTAAACCATGTTTAAAACCTATCCTTGTACTAGTTGTCCATGTTAAGTGACACTTGGTGATGGATATTTCCATATGTACCGTGGAAACATGCAAGTCATAGTATGGTTTTGCATTTAAAATATTAATTGTTGCACATTATTGGAAATGGGCTTATTTAAGTCACTATTAAAGTTCTAAAGAGATGAAATTTTCTTATGTCTAATACTTTGTTTGGGAAAATTGTAAATGGGTTCAAAAATAATTTTATAAACTCTTGGATAAACAAGTATAGTCTTGTTGGTTGCACTTCAGTGATTTCTGCAAGAATCAAGAGGGAGACAACAATAAAGGTAGATCCATTGTGGAAGCTCATGCATGCAAAGCAGTCGGATGAGATAGATTCCAACTCAATTTAAGTGGTGACGGTAATAATGCATGTACTAAAAGTGAGAGAGAATACATAATACTCAAATGCAGTGTGTCCAGATGCAGGGAGTGCAGGATACTCAGATGTAGAGTGATCACTGTAGAAAGTAGCAGGTTACTTTAGTGTAAGTTTATTAGTTGCAAAGGATACCGAGTGTAGAGGGAGCTTGGTGCTCCAACACAAAGGGAGTTAATTTTAAGTTCTAGGACAACAAGATGGATTATGTAAAAAGGGGAGTAGCTGGATGTGATGAGCTTGAAAATGGAGAGTTGATGTTTGCAACATCGTGAGCCATTCTCCAAGTTAGCCTTGTGCGTCGAGGATTCGCAGGTTACTTTAGTGTAAGTTTATTAGTTGCAAAGGATACTGAGTGTAGAGGGAGCTTGGTGCTCCAACACAAAGGGAGTTAATTTTAAGTTCTAGGACAACAAGATGGATTATGTAAAAAAGGGAGTAGCTGGATGTGATGAGCTTGAAAATGGAGAGTTGATGTTTGCAACATCGTGAGCCATTCTCCAAGTTAGCCTTGTGCGTCGAGGATTCCTTAAATGAGTCTTGGGAAACTCGGGAGTGAATCCTTGTGTGTTGAGGCAGAGGATATTGCTATACATTCTCCAAGTCATCCTTGTGTGCCGAGACTGCTCTCTAAATGAGTCCAGAGAAACTTGGAAGTGAATCCTTGTGTGTTGAGGAAGAGGATATTGCTATACATTCTCCAACTCATCCTTGTGTGTCAAGGCTACTTTGAATAAGTCCAATGACATTTAGGAGTGGTACCTTGTGTGTTGAGGTAGAGGATATTGTTATACATTCTCCAAGTCATCCTTATGTGTCGAGGCTTCCCTGAATGAGTCCAAGGAAACTTGGGAGTGAAGCCTTGTGTGTTGAGGTAGAGGATATTTCTATACATTCTCCAAGTCATCCTCGTGTGTCGAGGCTACCTGAATGAGTTCAAGGAAACTTGGGAGTGAAGCCTTGTGTGTTGAGGCATAAAATATTGCTATACATTCTCTAAGTCAGCTTTGTGTGTCAAGGATTCCTTGAATGGGTCCAGGGAAACTTAGAGAGTGTAGGACTTGGATCACAAAGGTCCAAGATCTAGACCATGAAGGTCTAGGTGGATGATGTGTGACATGCTCCTACTCCTGGTCTTCGAGATGAATTGGCTTGATCATCCTCAAGGGACTAGCCACCCCTTGTAGGATGGGATAACTCAAGTCTTGTGGCTTGACCATCCTTAAGGGATTGGCCGCCCCTTGTTGGATGAGCTACTTCAAGTCCTGTGAATACCAAGTCCATGACATGCATGGACAAAGAAAATACCAGTGTAATCATAACGTGAAGAATGTACAAGTGCAAAAGAAGCAGTGCAGAGTGTCAAATTTCAGAACGAGCATTGCAGCTGATGGTCCTTCCTTGTGATAGTATGGGGCACACACTTTCTCTTGGAGTAATCATGTGATATGCCAAAGAGATGAGTGGCCCTAACATACTGACGTGGAGAAAAGTGGATGGACACTTTCCCAATTGGTCATGAGTGATCAAGGGAAGAGCATGTGGCTCTCTTCGATTGACCAAGGAGACATGATGAAGAGAAAAGCGGTTTGGGAATTGGTCATGAGTGACCAAGAAATGAGCATGAGCATGAGGCTCAAGAGAGGAGCATGAGGTTCTCTCCAATTGCTCATGTGTGATCGATAGATAAACGACCCAAACATATACTCTTTAGATTGATCATGTAAGTTGTTCAATGGATAAGTTATCTTGGATATACGAGAGATGTCCACCCTCATTGAGAGAGAGTGTTGATGTTTTCTATATTATGCAACATCGGGTGGACATTAAGTTAGGATAACATTTAGGATAACATTAAGTTAAAGATAACATTAAGTTAAGATAACAAGATCATAATGGCCACGACTATTTGAAGAGGCATGGCATAAAGATTATAAATGAAAGGCAAGATCAATTCATTATAGATATTATCCAAGTTTCAATTGTCTCTACTCCATTGCATGATTTGACACTTGCAGTTCAATTTTAAAAATAAAATTCAACATAAACAACTCCATATTTATAATTACAAGTAATTTTTACATATGAAAAATAGATTGAATCATTTCAAATATGCCATGGAGGAAATAATTGGCTACATTTTACATTCATTCATACATAGTTAGTTCTTAAAAAAAATCATCCAAGGACAGCATAGACAATTTGTGAAGATTCCACACATTATATATATTGAGGAGAACCGTGTTTATTACTTGCTCGATGCACTATGACATTGAAAGTAGCGATATATTTTTTGGGGGTCCTCTATGTTGCATGCTAGTTCATTCCATGGTTGGAGGAGGAATAAGTAGCCAACATAGGTTGAATCATGGTCCCCAAATTTGGCTTTCTATCTCAATCCTCAAGCAATTAATTGGAAGGCACTTTTCCTACGGAGATGGGGATACATGGGGCTCTATAAATTTTGGCCATTTCCGCTTAGTTTGACTCCAAAGGGATCAATTAAATTATACATTAAAATCTCTTTCCTTGTCATGGAATTTTAAAATAATATAAGTAGTTTTGAGGAGGATAAATAATTGATTGGGCATCTATTTTAGTTCCATTTCATTATAAAATAAATTCTAATTTAACGATAATGTTCCATTCTTCATGTGTTGTTTTTTCATTTTTGAATAGGAATAGGATCCATTAATGTTGAGATTTTTTCTAATTAACAAGAAGATATGTTGGTGGTGACTTTGTTGGGGACGACAAATATTATGGGTGCTCCTAGAAGCTTCATCGTACACCTACCACACCAACTGATAGTTCGTTCAAACAATGGATTGATTATGTGAAGACATAACTTATTAATAATATCTTATGCCAAGAATTGGACTTGACAATGCATGACCTTGCATTTTATATTTATTGATCATAAATATTTTGAAGCAAGCCAAGGAGAGAAACTATTTCAAATGATCAATTCAAAGATAGTCTAAGTTTGCTACTCTACTTTCTTAATCTACGAAAGCAGTTTCCTTTGGTAAATAAAGAACCAAATATGATATAAAATTAAAAAAAATTCCTTGCTTTTGGATTGTAATAATTTTCCAACTATGTCCAAATTTAAGGAAAAAAAAGTCTTGTTTCTATAAAATAGAAATTGAATTGAGGACTATTGAAACAATGTAAATCTCTTTATATACAGAAAGATAATTTCATCAATCTCAATTCATACAATATACTTTGCACTATGCTAAATTACTCTTCACATAGTTCAAACATTATTGACTCTATACAGTAATTAATGTGTCATTGTTTATTGTAGAATGAAATTATAGTGAGAAATGTTGCCAACACTTGGCTTTTAAACCTAAGATTTAGTGATAATCATGATGCATATCAATTAATTTAGTTTGTATTTGTATCTTCAAAATGCACACTTCTCAAGCTAGTTATTGTAAATTGTTATAGGTTGAAGTCTTGGTTTTTGGCTTCAATAAATTGCTTGTCTTAGTTTATTGCTCATTCATAAATGCATCTTTTAAATTGGAATTTATAATAAAAAACACATTCAATCTTTTACTTACACAACAGAAACAAGAAATCAAACCATTCATTGACACAAGTTATTTTGGGCAATTCCCTTGGAAAAAACCCCGAAGGGAAAACCAATAGAGAGATGAAACTTTTATTAGGGCTTTTGAGAAAATCTATAGAAATTATAGCAAAAGAAAAAAGAAACAAGTGCACCTTGTTTTGCGTGCCAGGCTCGTAAATTTTAATAGTTGACTTGTGCGGCCATCTCCTCAATTTATGTGTTGTACGACCTACAATAAATGCATTGTACGTCATGACTCGATTATAATTCCAAACTTCTATATGGTTTCCTGCAATAAATGTTGTATGGCTGCCTTGATTTATGTGAAAAATGAATGTTGTATGATTGCCTCAAAAACTATACGTTGTACCAACAATAAATATTGTACAATCTACCTCAATCTATGTGCCAAACTACTGCCTCAAAATTTGTGCCAAATCTCCTTACACGTTTGGTTAACTTGTTGCATTAATTGATGTTTTCTCTCCTTGAGATTCATGCCCTCTTTTTCCTTAGGAATTGTGCCCTCTTTTGCTGCAATATTTCTCTTCTTTTTTGTCTCTTCTTGTTACGCTCTCTCTCTCCTCATTAAGATGAATAATAATCTATCTTTTTCTCTAGATCTCCTTTTTGTCTCTTCATTCAATGAAACTAACCTAACTTCCTAGACCTAAGGGCCTTGATTAATTCTTACACCAATAAGATCTATGGTTGTGATATAATTGCTCATTATCACAACTTAAGTCACTTTCTTCATTTAATAAAACAAAAAGTCACTAACTTTATAAGTATAAATTTCATGTTTACAAACAACTTTAGGTCCCCCACATGGTAATAAACCAAGCCTATGTAGAAAACATTATGAGCTATAAACTCAACACTCCCTCTTAGCGAGGAAAGTGTTCTTCACCACCCAAACTTATCTTTGAATTTAATAAACTTTCCTTTTGTCAAAGATTTTGTGAGGATGTTCGCATCCTCCTCATATGTAGGAATATATTAAAGTTGCATTGCCCCTCTCTAAAAATAATGTTGGATGAAGTGGTACTCGATCACAATGTGTTTCGATCAGTCATAAACCACTAGAGTCTTTGAGAGTTTAATGCAAACATGATTGTCAAAATGAATCATGGTCAGATACAACTGTTAAACCAATAACCCAACAAGCATCTCGTGAATCCAGATGGCCTCACAACCAACAAAACTAACAGCCATATACTCATCCTTAGTGGAACTCAATGCAATTGTGTTATATATCTAGGTGAGAATAATATGGGGTACTGAGGGAGGTACCTAAGGGGAATACACTATGTAATGTGTACCCAAGGGGTCAATTAATGTAATGTGACCATTAATAATGGAATATGGTCCACTTGGTGGTTGGGGTTAGTTAGAGGAAATAATATAATGATAGGGAATAGAACCCTAAGTATACTCATCCAATCGACAAGTGGACCATATTCCATTATTAATAGTCAACTTACAATAATTATCCCCATTGGGTACACATTACATACTTTATTCCCTTTTGGGTACCCATTACATCATTTATTCCCCTCTAGGTACGCCATATTATTCTCCCCTGGGTATGTAACAAACTGACTTATGCTTCGTGCTGAACCACGACACTATTGTCGAGTACAAACTAAAGCAACACCCTAAAGTGATCTTCATGTCAACCACATACTCTTCCCAATCTGAATCACTGAACCAACTAGTATGACTCCATCTCCCTGGAAAAAATTCAACCCAAAATCTACAGTTCCATGCAAGTAATAGAGAACATGTTTTGCTACCACCCAATGCACTCTCCTATGATCAACCATAAATTGACTGAGAGTTTTCACAAAAAACACATAACCAGTCAAGTGTTGACCATATACATCAAGGACTCAATCAACTAACGATATAATGTGGGATCTACCAACTCAAACTCAGAAGTATTCAACCTCTTCCGGTGGGTTATCATTGGTGTCGACATAGGCTTGCAATCCTCTATTTGAAATCTCTTCATAATGTCAATTGCATACTTCCTACCCCAGAAAACTCAATTGCATACTTCCCCTACCCCAAAAAACTATGTCTTGGTTCCTGCAAAACCTCCAATCCCAAAAAATACTGCATCATCCTAATATCCCTCATCTCAAACTTTGAAGCAAGATCTTGCTTACACTCCTTGATGAGCTTCTATGAGCCCGTGAGCAAGAGATCATCCACATACAAGACAAGAATGAGTGGATCCTCATCAAGTATGATGTAGTATAGGTTGGGATCCACTTCACCCTTCACAAATCCCAACTATAACCAATAAATGTCATTCCTCGAGTACCAAGCTCATGGAGCTTGCTTCAATCCATACAAATATTTCTTCATCCTATACACATAAGACTCTCTCCCATGCACCTGAAAGCCTAGTGCCTGCTCAATATACACCTCCTCCTTTATGAATCCATGCAAAAATGTTGTCTTCACATCCATATCATGTATACTCAAACCCATATTTTCCTTGATATAAGTTTTCTCTCAACTTGTGTGAGAACCCTCGAGCCATAAATCAATATTTGTATTTCTCAACGTTGGCATCTGCAACATGGTTGATTTTATAGAGCCACTTGGAAGTCACCATTGAATTCCACTCATGTCTCATTACAACCTCCCAAACATCATTCTTGATGATGGAATTGTACTCTGACACCATGGCATCCCTCCAAACCTGATGGTTTACTGCCTCCTCAAAAGTAGAAGACTCAGACTCTCGAATACAACTCATCAAATCCATATGACTACAAAATCTCTTCAGTTCCTTAGTCTCCCTGACAATCATCTTAGGAATTTCCACATGCTCCTGTGCATGTTTCAAGGTCATATAAGGCCATCTTGGATTTCTCTTTCTTGAAGTTGTCTCCTATGGAGCAAACATCTCATGTCCATCCATCTCATTTAAAAACTATGTACCTGAATACTGAGTACTAGTGGCTAGTGAATTGGTAACTTGAGAACTCGTAACTGTAAAAACCTGTGAACCTGAACCCTGTGACGTTGTAACCTGTGGTGTGCTCACTTAAACCTGAGGATCCTATTGTCCCTCCTCTATTGTACGTGACACATGAGACTTCCTAAAGGTTTTGTCCTTAAAATTCACATCCCTCCTCACCATTGTTTTCTTCAAGGTAAGAATGTATATATGGTAAGCCTTTGAAGTATCACTATACCCAACAAATATTCCCTTTTCTCAATGTGGATTCTAGCTTTGTCCTCTTCTCTGAAGGGACATGGGAATAAGTCAGGCACCCAAAGATGCAAAAGTTTTCAACATCAGGATTCTTCCATGTAAAAGCCTCATCATGATTTTTAATACCCAATGCCATGTGAGGACTCATGTTTTGGATGTAAACTATTGATGTGGTAGCTGCGCGAGGCATCCTCACAGATTCGAATCCAAAATAAACATAAAGATGACACATAATATGCCATCCATAAGACAAGTCGACCCAACAGGTCAAGACAAGTCGACCCCACTTGGAAAATAAAAGATCAACATGATAAAGTATAAATAGAAGGTGTCCTCACTCATTTCTCATCAAGCAAGTTCGCTCTACTCAAGAACAAGTATGCTCTTATATCCTTGGAGTTTATCGGTCTGATGCATATGTGATCTATGTATCTGGATGTATGTGATCTATGTATCTGGATGTACATTGTTCTCTAAACTAATTATCTCTATTATAAGGTTTCTAGGTTTTCTCTCTTTGTGGTTTCCTTGGTCAAACATTTGTGTCTATGTTTATGTTCTTGGTTATTCTTTTAGTGATCCTATTATTGAAATCTAACATGGTGTCAGAGTAGTGTTGAAAGAAGCAATTTCTAGAAACTAGGGCTCCATACTTTGGAGTGTTGCAACCTCAGTTTTATCTTGAAAAGAGCATTAAGAAACTCTCCCTAGGAGAGCACACCTTAATGTCGAGGAAAAATCCATATTGGTGAACTTTTAATTTTGACCTAATTATGTCGGGGTCAAGATCTATGATTTCTTGGTTTTAACCCTTTTGTCCCCAGAATTGATTCGATCTTGGATGTCTCCAGCTTGCCTTGGTACGGTGCATTTCCCTGCGGAATCAATTTTGCAAGAATCCAAACTTCACATTTGACCTGGCTCCTTCTAGGGTTTCTGGACCAGTTTTGCAGTCAAGATGATTGGTATGAAGGTTGAATATAGACTTGATGAAGATTCCAACTTTAACCCTTGGAATTATAGGGTTCTCCTCATCTTTGAAAAAAATAACCTATTGAAGTTTGTCAATGAGAAGGTTCCAGAACCATAAGAGGAAACAAAAAAATTTCAGTGGAGGAAGAATGATCCTAGGGCAAGGAGGATCTTGGTAGATTCAATAAAAGACCACTTGGTTCCTCAGATCTCTTAGAAGAAGACAAATAGGAATATGTTTGTAGCTTTGAAGAAGTAATTTTAAAATAGCATCATCAACCGGGCCCTTTCCTTGAGAAAACAACTAACAAATCTCAAGATGACAAGGTTAGACTTAGTTGCTTCCTACTTCATGAAGATATCAGAGCTAAGAGATTAATTAAGCACCATTAGAGAATCGATTGAAGATAGAGAACTTGTCATGACAACTCTTAATGGTCTCCCTCCTTCTTAGGAACCTTTCATTCAAAGTCTTAGTGGGCGGACCAAGTTGCTCAATCTTAATTGTATATGGGAAGACTGTATACAAGGAGAGACTACACTTGTAGCTAGAGGCAGATTGCATGGCATTCAACATGAAGAAAGTCAAGCCCTTACATCTCACGCCAAGAAAGGAAAATGGTAAGGGAATAACGTTTCATGATAGGAAAGACAAAGGTGGATGATCAAGCCCTATCCCATAACAAAAGAAGAAGAAGGATCTTTCACACATTCAATGCTTCAAATGTTAGAAGTACAGTCACTATGCCAGACATTGTCATGATTCAAAGAAGAGGAAACATCAAGCCTAAACTACTAATATTGATGAAGACACTTCTCACAAGAAGTCAATGAATGATGATCGTACATATTTGTTCATCATATCCTCTCTCTCAGGTATCATTCCTACCACTAGTGATACTTGGTTGACATATAGTGGTGCATCTAGACAAATGACTGGTTATAAACATAATCTTCCAAACTTGATTGAGAAAGAGTCCCATATATGTGTTGTACTTGGGGATGATGCTAGATATACTATAAAGGGATTTGGGGCTACCTCCATCCAGTTAGAGTCTAGTGATACTCTACATTTGAGTGATGGGTTGTATGTACCTGGGATGAAAAGGAACCTTGTATCCATATCATCTTTGGAGGACAAAGGTTACAAAGTTGCACTCTCTTATGGGAAGGTTCTTGCATGGAACGCGAAATCTAGCATGGATTCAACTTGTGTGATTGGCGTCCGAGAGGAGAGCTTATACACGTTGAGTACACAACTAGTTCAGGCACTGGTACATGATTCTACCAGTTTAGGTGAGCTATGGCACAAAAGACTTGCTCATCTACACTATATATCTCTTCCATCATTAATGACGATGGTGACAAGAATTCCAATACTCCATGTGGAACGTGATGGTATTTGTAGAGGATGTGCACTTCACAAGAATGCTAAGGGATCTTTTCCCAGTAGTGACAACAGGTCCAAGGGGATCTTGTATTTAGTTCATTCTGATTTGTGTGGATCCATGATAGTTGCCTCATTGGGTGGATACTACTACTATGTGATCTTTATTGATGATTATTCTTGAAGACTTTGACTTATTTTCTCAAGTCCAAGGAATCTCAAGAAGTGCTATGCAGATTCAAGGAATTCAAGGTACAAGTCGAGAACCTGTCTTTTAAAAGGATAAAGGTTTCAAGATCAGATAAAGGGGGAGAATATACCTCTACATACTTTAGTGATTTCTTTAAGGAAGAAGGAATTAAGAGGGAGTACACATTTCCTTACAACCCTCAGCAGAATGGGGCTGCAGAAAGGAAGAATAGGATGATTATTGAGGCATCCAGATCCATGATTGGCGATCAGAGTTTGCCTTTGTTCTTGTGGGCAGAAGCTTCCAGTTGTTGAGGCCTGGAAAATCCTAGGTAACAACAGTAGGGATTCTCCCCAATAAATGTTCCCAATTAGATCGTTATTGTTTGATATGGGGAATCCATTCGGTTTATGGTCTGACTACCATAGGTCAAGTAACAGTTTAAGTTTGTTTTACTGGTTATGACCCGGTCCACCATTTAGGTGTATTTTTTAAGTTTTATTTTATATATGATATGCAAGTGCCTAATCTAAGTGCAATCGATAGAGACAACAAAATTTCACAATGTGATGCGTAGTTTCTTACCTCTCGTCTTATTACCCCTTTTGCTTCTAAAGCACAAACAACTAACAACTATGCTAAGCTAACTCATTCTATCTAACCTATCCATAGGGAGCAAGATTATATTTAATGGTGAGTAATGTACTGTAAAGCATGCATAAAGAATATTATAGATAGTTGTTCATAATTCAAAATACATGAATACATGTAGAAAGATAAACATAGAGACAACTCAATGTTGGTTAAAGCATTCATTACTCAATATACTGCATAAGTTTCATAAAAATAATAGAAGATCAGTCATAACATGGAAGTAATTCATAAGTCAGAACAATCTCACAGTTTGTAGAATAAGCTGAAATAGAAATAATTCAACATTCAACCAATCTACAACATGCATTTGAAACTTCACAGCTCCTTCTCCAGCAAAAAAAATGGCTTTTTTTATTATTATAAAAGGAAATAGTTCTTCTTGCAATAAACTTCACAAAAGATAGCATGGAAAAGTCCTTTTTCACCTCTACTTTACCTATACTTATACAAATTTAACATGACTCTTGTGTTGCCCCAACCCTTTGGGATTCCTCGACTCTTCCTTTACAAAACTTTTGTCTTTTAGTGCATTACTAAAAAGAATAATTACAGAATTGTGTAATCTTTAGCTGGTGAATAAGACAGAATTCAACTAGGCCCAACTGGTGTCTTAATAAAAATGCCCCATGCTTGTGCTTCTTCATTGATGATCCAATAATCTGTAGGCTCCAATACACGCACTGCCACTTCATGCCTTGAAAGCTGAGACTCGATTTCCATCACCTTAGGTACATTTTGCCTCAAATATTCCCCTAACAGGAGTTTGTGGCCTGAATCTTGGATAATCCAGATCTTGATGTCTTCCTCACTAACAGCTTCGAGCTTGGATATACTTTCTTCTCCTTTTAGCAGCTTCTCTTGCAGGTTCTTCAAATATTCCTCTTTGACTGGGAAATATTCGTTCGGGGCACCTGTTAGAACCATACACTGATTATGAACAAAATGTATGCCTTTGTAGAATTCGACACACTTTTCAATAGTTTTTTCAATGGCTACGTTTAGTCTGATTGTTGTTCTACACCCAAAATTCAGTATGGCTACCTCCATCTTAAGACTTCCAACAAATTTCTGAGGCATATTAGCTGGAAAGGTTGAATGGGTTCCTATCCATGTGAACTGATTTTTTATAAGCTCAACCACCTCTGGTAATATTCTCCAGAATTCTGACGAGATGAGTGCTAGCTCTTTTGAATCTGACCTCAATTTGTTTAACTCTATACATCTCCCCTGCAAGGTTCAGCAAAACCTGATTTATCTCTTTTTGCAACATCAAGGCTTGATTTTGGAAAGGGGTGATATCCATCTACTTCTCCTTTGCCACTTGAAGTTGTTCTCTCAGTAAAAGGCTTTGAGCTTCCAGCTCTTCTACTCTCTTGCTTTCCGCATCTCCTTTCTGTTCTGCTTCTACAACCTGCTTCTCAAGTTTTTTTCTTCTCTCCTTCCATGATATTTACCGATAGCACCAGAGCATCCTTGTCAGATTGTAAAATTTGGCATGCCTCTTTTGACTTCTCAATCTCACTGAGAATATATTAATGCTTCCTCTTCAGGCTTTGCCCCTCACCTCTTTCCTTTTTTAGAGTTTCCTTCATTTGAACAATCTTCTTCTTATATTGTTCCAAATCAGTCATTATCTTATCCACATTATATTCATTTGCAAGGGTCAAATCTACACCTTCCCTTGCAAGAAGTCTTGGGTCCTTATTAGTCCCATGGACAATTGTTTTCTCAGTGACCATGACTCCTTGATTTTACCCGATGTCCACCTTCTTCTCAGTTCTCATGACAATTCTTTTCTTACTTTTGTCATAAAAAATGGTATTTAAATCGACTACCTCCTGCTCTTGAGATGGGATGAAAGGGATTAGTTCAATCCCTACTGTCGGAGCTGGATCCTTTATGGCTGTGCTACTGAATGGGACATATGATTCTGTTAGATCATCATGAGATTGAGTCTGCTACAGAGTTGCATGATCTTGTTCCTCCTGCTCTTTTTTTTGTAGCTCTTCAACTGCTTTCTCTGCATGTTCTCTTTCTTTGTCAGTTGCTTCCAGTCTTAACCTCTCATCCTCTTCCTACCTTTTCTGAGCCTCTTCTTCTTGATTATTTTTCGCAACTTCTTCCTCTACTAACCTTTTCTCGGCTTCCTCCTTGGCTCTTCTTTTCTGATCTTCTTCGTCTTCTTCTAACCACTGTTATGCTTCTTGTGATAGTTTGAGTGCCTCCTCTTCCCTTTTCTTCGCAGCTTCCTCTTCCTGTTTCTTTTGCTGTTCAACAACTTTTCCTTTGCCGCCTACGGTTGTTATCTTTTCCTTGAACCTTTTCCTGAGGGTTGTCATATTTCGAGCATTGCGGAATATTTCCTCATTTTTATCCTAGTAGTTTGTGTACTCAAAATGTACCCCTATGGATGCACAATAGTTAGCAACCTTATCGTCAGAATCATTCTGATGAAATATCATCTTCCCGAAGTGAAAGTACTCTAACTCCTTTATAAATTTTGGGGCACTCTTCACCTTGGAGAATTTGTAACTACCCACATAGAACGAGAGTGGAGGGGATATAGCCTTCTTTTGATAAAAAAGGAAGTTCCCAATCCCGTCAATGTAAAGCTACCTCACTACTTCCTTGTGAATAACATAATCCGTGGAGTATCTTGNAGGGTATATAGCCTTCTTTTGATAAAAAAGGAAGTTCCCAATCCCGTCAATGTAAAGCTACCTCACTACTTCCTTGTGAATAACATAATCCGTGGAGTATCTTGGTAATAGAGAAGGTGCCCTTGTCCCGCCAAACATCCTTAAGTATAGGCCTTCCTATGTCAGGTAATAATGACCATTATCCTGTACAATCTTCAAGGATTCTTTAGACATGCAGTCACACTCAGCAAGAAAGATTAATTTGTATAGTGGCATTATGAAATCCTCACAAATACTCTTATAATGATTGAAATACTTATATTCCCAAAACAACTAATATGCAGAGTAGACTAGAGTTTTGGTCTTATCCCATTGGCACTTCAGGGCTGGGAACTACTGTGTGCAAAAAATACAATCAATCAGAAAAGAGCTCATATAGAACTCTAACTTATTTTGTGAGACTCCTCCCAGCGCTGCACTTATGCATGAGGACAAGCTATTGGATACTATATTGGCCCAACTAAAAATGGTGCCCTGAGTGGCCATAAAGAAAATCACTGGTACCTAGCTCAGTTTGTAGTTCTTTCCATTTGCTCGTCCAAAGATATTGTTCAACATTAATGCTATCAACCTATAAGGGGTGCGCAAGTGCACAGTTTTATATTCCTTGGAAGGCCTTGTATGAAAATGCTTCCCGGGAACCATCATTCTTCGGACACTATCCAAAACATCCAGGTCAAGACCCTTTAACTTTTTTTCTGTCAGATACTTCTCAGGGGTAGTTAGCTTGCAGGCCTGAGCTAAATAAGCTTGGCTATAAGTGGCATAGCCTTGTCCTTCAGTATTTGACAAAATCATTTTGGTTACATCAGCCTTTGGGAGGATCCAGCCTATTACTTCTGCACATGGAAACAGTTCTGGTCATGTGGCAACCTTCATGATCCCTAATCTCTCTATATTGGCATATATCGGTAAATCTTCTAACCCTGTATCTGGGATACTTTGATTGGTGATCATTCGGTAGATGTCCCCCCACTTGTACTTAGGTTTGATGCCCATGATAGCCTTGGTATCTTCATATATAACTTCAACTCGTGTTATAATCTCTATCTCTGGATCCTTGTCCGCGGCTTGCACCTTCTTCTTCTGTGTCCGATCCATAATACTATATGAATGACGAGGCTGTTTTGATCATACGACATCATGTTAGATTGAATATATTCCAAAACATATAACTTCAATTGATAAATTCTACCATAAAAAGAACCAGTTTCAACCACAAAATTGTACCGAATCATCATAATGCATATTGACCAAAATTTTGTTTCCACCCTAAGCCGCACTCTCTTGAAATGAAAAATAAACAGCAGGCTCAAAGCTTTTAAGAGGCGTGTTGAACTAGGGTCATAGGAAAATACTCTACTGCACAGGCCGTACGACTCTCACCACTGCACCGCATCTCTTAGAGCCTACCAACGTCAACACTGTCAATGACAAAGGAAAACTCGAAGATGCCCAGGAGGAAAACCTTCATGAATAACCAGGTTTTTCACCCTAAATGGAAATTTCCTCCCATGACACTCCACAAAATGCTTATTCCAACCAGCCAATGGCCTCACTCTTGCCACCTTCTAATTGATGAAATGAAGGAGTGGTGCAGACAGCGAAACGCTCGTCTGCCCATTGCCTTCCAACTGTGAACAAATTTCAGGAAACTCTTCATGGAAGGAGTTGGGAAACAATGGCCGGGGAAGGAAAGAAAACTGGAGGCCCTAGTTAACTCAAGAATGAAGCTTCACAAAAAATTGATAACCTCAAATTCTAAATACCCCCATGAAACGGGAAAACCTAACCCTAACAAGTCGGTGCAACATGAACTGCCAAGCAACAAGACAAAAAACGAGTAAGATCCTACCTGGCTGCTGATATGACCTATAAAAAGTGTGATCCCCGCTAGCTAGACTCGCTTAGTCGAATGACAGCTCCACAAATTTCAAACGACCAACAATAACTGTAGAATATCTCATTACATGATTAAATAGGCTAAAAATGATGATAAGCATAATAAAAGGCCTCGGGCGGGAAATCTCGTTAGCGCCAAAAGTCATATTGAAAATAATCCCGAGAGCAAACGCAAGGGCTTCAGATGGCAGAAAAAAATGGGCCTGATGTTAATCGGGTGGCTACAAAATAAGCTGCCGAAACAGGACAAAAATCAATCGGTAAGACACACCATTAACACCAGCACTGGCATCAAAAAAGTCTTCAGGAAGAAAATTGGCTATGCATTAGACTGTGCGTCCGAAGCATCGACAAGGAAATCATCATTAGGATTTCGGAAACCTCATAAACAAACAACCGAAACGGTGGGTAGAAAAAACAAAATATTTCGTGGAAATCGGAAAACGAAACAACAAGACGACCCGATGCGTTGGAACAACTTCTGACAATCGACCGGGAAGTATCGAAAAATGTTTTCGATACCATAGACCAAGGTACATCCGATGTATCAGGAAGCTTTTGCAAGACTTTTCGAAAGTGTAAGACACATAGAATCGACAAGCCTTCGAACAACTCTTCCGATATGTCGGATGAACTTCTTGAGTTCATTTGATGCATCTGGTGAAAAAAAAGAAGTTTTTCTTTTGCAAAAAACTAAGTCATGAAGCAATTCTTACAAGGTAAAGATAGATTTTTAAAGCTTTTCTAAAACTAGAAAGAGTAGGGGGGCCTAAAAAGTAATTTTTTTTGGGATGGTAGTTGCAACAGCAACAATTGGCGACTTGATGGCGAACATAGATCTCTGGAAAACTAACCTTTAAACCCCAGGACTGCTCTAAAGTATCATGTTTACCAGATTTCTTTTAAGATGCCCAGATTTTTCAAGAATGCAATATTTATGAACGTTAACATTGATTATGGTCCAATTGGATAGGGGAACCAGGCTTTCAAAGTCTCGGTAACTCTTCTGAGGCCAAGATGTGAAGTTAATTTTACTTCTGCTTTCGGACTGTTTCCAACTTAGACACCACAGGATTGTAACATGGTGTGAACATATATATTCATTTGTTCCTGATTCCCATGCCTTTTGAATTCTTTTGATGCTTTTGGACTTTTGTCCTTTTTAGTCTTCCCGGATCGCTTTCGTCATTTGAAATTTGGTTTAGGTTCTTCCATCCATAGTGTCCTTTTGTGTGAGATATATTTTGCTTTCAGCTCACGGACAGAGAAGAACCTTTGAGCAATCTTATCCAAGCTGATTTTATTCAGAATGTCTTTGATGTGTGCTTCCTTTTTGGGAGATTTGACTCTTTTGGCCTTTTGGCTTTCATTTGTGGCATGGGATTATTTTAAATACCATACAACTATTCACCCTGCTTCCTTTCCATGGGTCTTTTGTTGTTAGCTTCCTAGGAAAGACTTTAGTGTGAAGTGAATGGAGCCTCAAAATAGTATTCTGGACTTTTATGACCTTAGTTATTTTACAGGGATTAAACAGGACTTCAATGTGTTCAAAATCTATCCAGATAGTCTACCAATCTTAAAGGATCTTTAATCATGATATATGTGCAAATAGCAAGCAGTCCTTCAGTCAAAATATTTTCGGTCTATCCAGAAATCTAATGAACTCGAACGCCAAAGGTTGCGCTAGTTTGTTGAAAACATAAAGTAAATCAAACAAAATGCAAGAAATCAGACTCTAAGAAATCAAAGTAAAAATAAAGCTGAACTAATCTAAGGAAAACAAGACTAAAACAAATCAAAAGGTTTATTTATGTACAAAGAAAAATCCAAACAACATTAAGAAAAATACGGTTTGAGAACTAAACCGTTGACCGACAAGTTCTCTTCCCACCCCTGTAAATCTTGTAATTTATAGGTTGAGGGGCCTAACTTCTTTGCAATCTGAAAAGGGCTATCCATAACTGCTGAAATTTAGTGTGCTTTCCCTTTTCATCATGTGGGTGATCCCATTTAAGAACCAAATCACCTACTTCAAATTCCTTCTTTTCGGCTTTGTGCTTATCGAACCATCTTTTCACTATTTCCTACTGGTTCTTAAACCTCTCTTTCGACTTGGATCTACACTCTTCCAACTTTAGCAGAGTATTGATTTGGATTTGCAGGACCTCATTTTCAGTTCCTCTAGAGACTTGAGCTAGTTGAGAGGAAGGCAACAAAATATTGGGAGGCAGGATGGCTTCTTTCTCGTAGACTAGAGTATAGGGTAACACACCTAAGGAGTTATTGGGTGTGACTCGATCATCTCAGAGTGCATTAGGAAGAGCTATGTGCCAACTTCTTTGATTTTCTATGACTGTTTTCTTCAAAATCCTAATGAGATTTTTATTTGTAGATTCTACTAAACCATTACCTTGTGGATAATAGTTCACAGAATAATGTAACTTAATCCCTTTCTCATTTTCAAATGTATGCAGTCTAATAGATGAAAAATAAGAAGCATTATAAAAAACTAGGGAAATTGGAACGCCAAACCTGGTCATAATATGATCTTGCAAGAAGTCCATCACTGCATCTTCATTCACTTTTCGCAAAGGAATGGATTCTACCCATATGGTGAAGTAGTCTGTTGCTGTCAAGATGTACTTGTGCTGCAATGAAGAATTTGGATTGATCTCTCCGATAATATCAATCCTCCACTGCTCAAATGGTTTAGAAATAATAACTGGATTTAATGGTCCTGCTTCCTTTGCTTGTCTTCTGTCACTTCTTTGACAAGTATCACATTTCCTAACATAAGCGTGACCATCCTTGAACAGAGTTGTCCAGTAATACCCAAATCTCAAAATCTTATGTGTTGTAGTATCTCCTGAGAAATGACCTCCAGCAGGGCCATCATATAGTGCTATAACAACCTTAGCTGCATCTTCACGTTCCAAGCATCTGAGAAAAACTCCATCATAGTTTTTTCTAAATAGAACTCCATCAATAATCTGATATGAGGCCGACTTTATGCATAACGCTCTCCTCTACTTGGAATTCCACTGTTCAGGAAAGTATCCTTGTTGAAGATAATGAACTAGGTCTCTATAACAGGATTATGGTGTTGTAAATAAAGGACATACATCAACCATGTGTAACTCAACTTCATTCTTCTAATTGTTATCTTCATTGTCCTGACTTTCAGTCATCAATTTGCAGAGCCCTTGCCATTTGAATATGGTCGTTGGTTTGAATTATAAGTCATATTCTTGTAAGGTTGTTACCCAATTACCTCTTCTTTCTCCTAACTCTTTCTGTACTAAAAGAGATTGGACGGTCGAGTGTGGAACTATCACTTTGATATGGTTCTTTAGTATATATGGTCTGAATTGCTTCACCGCCTTAAAAAATTCATAAGCTTTCTTATCAACTGCGGGGTAATTCAATTCAGCCCCTTGTAGGCTAGTGCTCATAAATGATATGGGGTACTCATCTCCCCCTTCTTCTTTTTGCGTAAGCACTGCTGCTAATGAATGGTTTGAAGCAAAAGTGTACAAGATGAAGTATTTTTCAAAGTTGGGACTTTTAAGGGATGGTGCATAAGCTATTTATGTTTTGATCTTGTTAAATGCACCCTTCTCTGAATCAGTCCACTTGAATTGGACACTTTGCTTGACCATTTGTTGCAAAGGTTTGACTATTTGAGCAAAATCTGGCACAAACCTTCGCACAAAATTTATTGTCCACATAAAATACTGCATGCCTTTTTTATTATGGGGAAAAGGGATATGTTCTATTGCTTTAATCCTCTCTGGGTCTATTGAGATCCGTTTATTTGAAATTATGTGACCAAATAGATTTCCTTTTGTAACAACAAATACACATTTCTTTGGATTTAAAGAAATGCCATACGTTCGACGGCGTTTGAAACTCTGTTTTAAATGAAACACACGTTCTTCTCTTTTCTTGGAAAATATCGTGACATCATCCAAGTAAACCACTACACTTCGACCAATCAGACTGCAGAAATCTATATTCATAACTCTTTGGAAAGTTTCTCCAGCGTTAATGAGTCCAAAGGGCATTCTTCTGTATGCAAAAGTCCCCCACTTAGTTCTGAAAGTGGTCTTCAGTCAGTCTTATTTTTCTACTAACACTTGGTTGTAGCCTGAGAATCTGTCTAATAGAGAAAACAACTCAGAGCCTAATACCATCTCTAATATCTTCTCCATGGGTGAGACAGGGTAATTGTCTTTATCAGATGCACGGTTTAATTTTCTGAAATCAACATAGAGTCTGATCTCTCCAGACTTCTTTCGTACTGGCACCAATTTTGAAACCCATTCTGAATGTCTAACCTTGAATATGATCTTAGCATCAAGAAGCTTCTTCACCTCACTTTGAATTAAAGGTTCTAGTTTGGGGTGCATCTTCCTCAGAGGCTGCTGGAAAGGCCTGACTCCAACTTTGATTGGAACGACATGTTGTATAATTTTGGTGTCATAGGTTTTGAGGTCTTCATATGTCCAAGCAAAGACATCTTTGTATTGTCTGAACAAGATGATGAATTTGCTCCTTTCCCCAGGTGAACAACACTTCCCCAGGTTCACATATTTGGGTTCAACCTATGATCCCAGATTTATTAGCTCAAATTGCAAACACGAACTGTGTGTCTTAACATTTGCTGGTCTTCTAAACTTGTTTTCTAGATAGAACATTTGTTCCAACATTTTGACCCCTTTAGGAATGAAATTTCCATTATGGAGATTTGCTTGATGTTCTTCATCATCTATTATGGATCCTTTGAAGGTTTCATCATTCATTAGACATTCCAAGATTTGCTGATCATCATCAAACACCCTCAGATTGGTGATATTGTCTGGAACGGAAGGCCTGTAAAGTAATCCAATTGAACATCTGTTATTCGTGGGTACCAGCCTTGCAGCTGAAGTAGCTAACAAGTCAGCTGCTGCATTCTTTAACCTAGGAATTGAAATAATATTGAATGCATAAAAGTTTGTAAGTAAATCACATACTTCATTTTGATAAGCCTTCAGATGTGGTGATATGCAATGAATTGTGTTTCGGACTTGTTTAACAATGATTTCAGAATCTCCATACACTTTTAGATTTTTTACTTTCAATTCCATTGCCTTTTTTAGTCCCAAGACTAATGCTTCGTACTCGGCTGTATTATTAGTGCACTCAAATTCTAATCTACAGGAAAGGAAATATTTTTTTTTTCCAGGATCTATCAGGACACATCCAGCTCCTGATCATTCCAGGGTTTTGGAACCATCAAAATAAAGAATCCAAAATTTCTTTTCTACCCCTACTGAATTAGAACTACTACCTACATCTGAGACTAACTCTACTATATTACAATCAATCTTATCATCCCGCGAAAACTGAAGGAGATTGGGCTGGGTATCTGATGTGTCATTGGCTTCTTCAGCTTGATAATTTCCTGGTTCAAGCTAAATGAAATAGTTCCCCAAAACAGAGTTAACTAGTTCATTCTTCCCCTCCAACTGTGTTACATTGTGTTTCATCTGAAGTTCCCTCAACACCTTTATCTGATTCTGGCAACCTTTGTAGGGAAACCACAAATGTGACCAGTCAGAGGCAAAATAACCATCTAATTTCGTCGACCAGTCTTGGTTGAAAACCATCCCATATGCGTTCGGGATGTCTGCTACCACAATGTTTATATATTGGCAAACACTCTCATATGCTGACAAACGTATCAGGACATCCTCCATTTCTCCTGCCACTTTAACTGCAGTCCTATCTAATTTGACAAATTGACTTGTAGTCGGCCTAGGTTGACCATTTATCTGCTTGCAGACTGAAAAAGGCATGACATTCACTGATGCTCCAGAGTCTACCAAATAGTTATGTACGTTGAAATTGAAAATTTCAAAAGTAAGTAGGAACGCTGGTGTTCTATATTTAGACTTACCCCCTATACTTGCTTCACCAATCTCTTCCTTAGACTGGTTATCATTATGGGGTTTTGTTATAGGTGTCTCAAGTGCTTTCAACATCTTTTACTTTTGTTGGGGTAAGGTACACATTTCAAACAAAGAGATGTTTGCCTTAGTATTTTTAATATCTTCTATTATGTCGTATCCCATTTCATGCTCGGTGGAATTTTTCTTGACATTTTCAACTTTGTTTTCTGCCGACTTCACAGGCATAGTGACTATCTTGGGACTTTGAATCATGATGACAAACTCTGGTATATTAACGATCTGAGTATTATTTTTGATCTTTTTCATGTTCTCTTGAAGTTTCTTTATTTTGGGCATTATCGTGTCGTCCTCTTTCAATGGGCCCTGACTCCTTGTTGTAACATTTGTTTCTGATATTTTTTCTTCCTTAGTGATTCCTTCATCCTATATACTAAACATGGATGCACAATCCCATAAAACCATAGTATCTTCTTCTTGTGTCTCTATTGGTTCATGAGCTTTCTCTCCTTCATCCACAGTTTCTGTTAACTTGGAATCTAGTAACTAATTCATCACTAAAGTCATAGAATTTATCCACTGCGGGCAGTTTCTTTCAGAGTGAGGCTGCTAATGGAATGTACAGAAATTTTCCATTCCCACTTCAGTTAAGTTCATAGCCGAGGGACTATGAGAGGGAGGTTTGGATGGACCACTGTCATCTCTATTTTTGTAATAAGGTTTGAATTGCTTCTTGGCCTCTTTCTCTTTTTCCATGTCAATAATTTTATTTGAGAGTTTTTGCACCATTTTTACCACACTATCTAATTCCTGTGACCGCTCATCTTTAGGCTTAGTTAACAACAAAGGATTTCTATTTCCAAAAGTTTTTTCCTCTGGCTGCACAGGATATTTGTATATACTTTCCATTTCGGCTTCCACTTTCTCTGCTTCCTCATATGTTTCCACTAAGGTGGGCTTAACTGATCTTTTGAAAAACATAGCTATCTCGGGACCAAGAGCTGAAGTGTAATACTCAATTAAGGTGTTCTTAGCAGGTTTTATAGTTGCATCAAAATTATTCAGATGGGAAGCAAACCTATGATTGAAATTATGCACCCTCTCTTTCTTTTCCTTTCTGAGGGAAAGCAACTCTTTCATTAAAGCAACCATAGTTCTCGGGGTTCCATACTTGTTTCTAAACAATCTCTCAAAAGTGTTCCAGTTTGGGATTGAGTTTTCCTGTAGGGAAAAATACCATGAGGCTGCTTTACCCTTGAGAGTATGTGTGAACAATCTGTAGACTATGTCTTCATGCTCTGCTGCTTGTAAACTTTCTAAAGCTAGGTAAAATCTTTTCAAATGATCATCCATAAAAATTCCGTCATTCGGTTCAAACTTGGGCAATGACTTATCAAAATTTTGAAGCATGGCATGTAACGGAGGAATAAGGTTTAAAGGGGATCTAGCTCTCCAAGCAGGTGGTGGTGGAGGAGGATGATTTGAATTCACATTTTCCATGATTCTAGGTGGAGATTGGACAAGGGTTCGAAAATGTGAGCAGTGAGGGGACTCTGGTCCTAACTGATTTAGAGGTTGCACAATCTCTTGCAAGGTTGTTTCTACTAGCTCTTCAAAATATTCCACTAACACTGAATCCTCACGGTAAGGATGGTCTTTCTTATGAAGTTCCCTTCTAGGAAAGGCAGGAATAATGGGAAATCCCCCAATCTTTTTTGCGTACACCCTCGTGATTCTCCTTAAATCATCAACCACCTCGTTATCAACGTAATAGAGATACTCTGTGAATTTTTCTTCAGGACTGGGTCTCTTAAGGAAACTGGATTCAGAACTGTCACCGGTGGAGTGTTCTTGAGAAAACAAATTTCCTTGGCCAGCCATGCACTGTCGGCCCTCCTCTAGCGCCAAAACTGTTGAGGCCTAGGAAATCCCAGGTAACAACAGTAGGGATTCTCCCCAATAAACGTTCCCAATTAGCTCGTTATTGTTTGATATGGGGAATCTGTCCGGTTTACGGTCCGACTACCGTAGGTCAAGTAATGGTTTAAGTTTGTTTTACTGGTTACGGCCCGGTCCACCGTTTAGGTGTATTTTTTAAGTTTTATTTTATATATGATATGCAAGTGCCTAATCTAAGTGCAATCGATAGACACAACAAAGAGTTCACAATGTGATGCGCAGGTTCTTACCTCTTGTCGTATTACCCCTTTTGCTTCTAAATCACAAACAACTAACAACTATGCTACGGTAACTCATTCTATCTAACCTATCCCTAGGGAGCACGATTATATTTAATGGTGAGTAATGTACTGTAAAGCATGCATAAAGAATATTACAGATAGTTTTTCATAATTCAGAATACATGAATACATGTAGAAAGATAAACATAGAGATAGCTCATTGTTGGTTAAAACATTCATTACTCAATATACTGCATAAGTTTCATAAAGATAACAAAAGATCATTCATAACATGGAATTAATTCATAAGTCAGAACGATCTCACAGTTCATAGAACAAGTTGAAACAGAAATAATTCGACATTCAACCAATCTACAACATGCATTTGAAACTTCACAGCTCCTTCTCCAGCAGAAAAAATGGCTTTTCTTTATTATAAAAGGAAATAGTTATTCTTACAATAAACTTCACAAAATATAGCATGGAAAAATCCTTTTGCACCTCTACTTTACCTATACTTATACAAATTTAACATGACTCTTTAGTTGCCACAACCCTTTGGGCTTCCTTGACTCTTCCCTTCCAAATTTTTTGTCTTTTTAGTGCATTACTAAAAAGAATAATTACAAAATTGTGTAATCTTTAGCTGGTGAATAAGACAAAATTCAACTGGGTCGAGCTGGTGTCTTAATAAAAATGCTGCATGCTTGTGCTTCTTCATTGATGATCCGATATTCTGCAGGCTCCAATACATGCACTGCCACTTCATGCTTTGAAAGCTGAGACTGGATTTCCTTCACCTTAGGTACATTTTGCCTCAAATATTCCTCTAACAGGAGTTTGTGGCCTGAAGCTTGGATAATCCAGATCTTGATGTCTTCCTCACTAATAGCTTCGAGCTTGGATATTCTTTCTTCTCCTTTTAGCAGCTTCTCTTGCAGGTTCTTCAAATGTTCCTCTTTGACTGGGAAATATTCGTCCAGGGAACCTGTTAGAACCATACACAGATTATGGACAAAATGTTTGACTTTGCAGAATTCAACACATTTTGTTTTTTCAATGGTTGCGTTTAGTCTGACTGAGGTTCTACACCCAAAATTCAGTATGGCTACCTCCATCTTAAGACTTCCTACAGATTTCTGAGGCATATTAGCTGGAAAGGCTGAATTAGTTCCTATCCATGCAAACTAATTTTTTACAAGCTCAACCACCTCTGATAATATTCTCTAGAATTCTGACGAGCTGAGTGCTAGCTCTTTCAATCTGACCTCAATTTGTTTAACTCTATACATCTCCCCCGCAAGTTTCAGCAAAACATGATTTATCTCTTTTTGCAGCATCAAGGCTTGATCCTGAAAAGGGGTGATATCCATTTACTTCTCCTTTGCCACTTGAAGTTGTTTTCTCAGTAAAAGGCTTTGAGCTTCCAGCTCTTCTACTCTATTGCTTGCCGCATCTCCTTTCTGTTTTGCTTCTACAACCTACTTTTCGAGGTTTTTGTTCTCTCCTTCCATGATATTTACCGATAGCACCAGAGAATCCTTGTCATATTGTAAAATTTGTCATGCCTCTTTTGACTTCTCAATCTCACTGAGAATATCTTCATGCTTCCTCTTCAGGATTTTCCCCTCACCTCTTTCCTTTTTTAGAGTTTCCTTCATTTGAACAATATTCTTCTTATATTGTTCCAAATCAGTCATTATCTTATCCACATTATCTTCATTTGCAAGGGCCGAAGCTACACCTTCCCTTGCAAGAAGTCTTGGGTCCTTATCAGTCCCATGGACGATTGTTTTCTCAGTGACCATGACTCCTTGCTTTTACCCGGTGTCCACCTTCTTCTCAGTTCTCATGACAATTCTTTTCTTACTTTTGTCATAAAAAATGGTATTTAAATCGGATACCTCCTGCTCTTGAGATGGGATGAAAGGGATTAGTTCAATCCCTACTGTCAGAGCTAGATCCTTTATGGCTCTGCTACTGGATGGGACAGATGATTCTGTCAAATCATCATGATATTGATTCTGCTCCAGAGTTACATGATCTTGTTCCTCCTGCTCTTTTTTCTGTAGCTCTTCAGCTACTTTCTCTGCATGTTCTTTTTCTTTGTCAGCTGCTTCCAATCTTAACCTCTCATCCTCTTCCTACCTTTTCTGAGCCTCTTCTTCTTGATTCTTTTTCGCAGCTTCTTCCTTTGCTAACCTTTTCTCGTCTTCCTCCTTGGCTCTTCTTTTCTTAGCTTCTTCTTCTGCTAACCACTGTTATGCTTCTTGCGATAGTTTGAGTGCCTCCTCTTCCCTTTTCTTCGCAGCTTCCTCTTCCTGTTTCTTTTGCTGTTCAACAACTTTTACTTTGTCGCCTACTATCGTTATCTTTTCCTTGAACCTTTTCCTGAGGGATGTCATATTTCGAGCATTGCAAAATATTTCCTCATTTTTATCCTAGTAGTTTGCGTACTCAAAATGTACCCCTATGGCTGCACAATAGTTAGCAACCTTATCTTCAGAATCATTCCAATGAAAAATCATCTCCCCCGAAGTGAAAGTACTCTAACTCCTTTATTAATTCTAGGGCACTCTTCACCTTGGAGAATTTGTAACTATGCACATAGAACAAGAGTGGAGGGTATACGTCCTTCTTCTGATAAAAAAGGAAGTTCCCAATATCGTTAATGTAAAGCTGCCTCACTATTTCCTTGTGAACAACATAATCCGTGGCGTATCATGGTAACAGAGAAGGGGCCCTTGTCCTGCCAAACATCCTTAAGTATAGGCCTTCCTCTGTCAGGTAATAATGACCATTATCCTGTACAATCTTCAAGGATTCTTTAGACATGCAGTCACACTAGACAAGAAATATTAATCTGTATAATGGCATTATGAAATCCTCACAAATACTCTTATAATGATTGAAATACTGATATGCCCAAAACAACTGATATGCAGAGTAGACCGGAGTTTTGGTCTTATCCCACTAGCATTTCAGGGCTGGGAACTGCTGTCTGCACAAAATGCAATCAATCAGAAAAGAGCTCATATAGAACTCCGACTTCTTTTGTGAGACTCCTCCCAGCGCTGCACTTATGCATGAGGACAAGCTATTGGATACTATATTGGCCCAGTTAAAAATGGTGCCTTGAGTGGCCACAAAGAAAATCACTGGTACCCAACTCATTTTGTAGTTCTTTCCATTTTATCGTCCAAAGATCCTGTTCAACATTAATGCTATCAACCTATAAGGAGTGCGCAAGTGCATAGTTTCATATTCCTCGGAAGGCCTTGTACGAAAATGCCCGAGAACCATCATTCTTTGAACACTGTCCAAAACATCCAGGTCAATACCCTTTAACCATTCTTCTGTCAGATACTTCTGAGGGGTAGGTAGCTTGCAGGCTTGAGCTACATAAGATGGGCTATAAGCGGCATAACCTTGTCCTTCAGTATTTGAAAAAATAATTTTGGTTACATTAGCCTTCGGGAAGATCCAGCGTATTACTTATGCACATGGAAACAATTCCGATCGTGTGGCAACCTTCATGATCGTTGATCTCTCTATATTGGCATATATCACTAAATCTTCTAACCCTGTATATGTGATACTTCGATTGGTGATCATTTGGTATATCTCCCCCAACTTGTACCAGGTTCGATGCCCGTGATAGCCTTGGTATCTTCATATATAACTTCAACTCACGTTATAATCTCTATCTCTGGATCCTTGTCTGCGGCTTGCACCTTCTTCTTTTGTTTTCGAGGCATATTTCTATATGAATGACAAGGCTGTTTTGATCATAAAATAGCATTCTAGATTCAATGTATTCCAAAACATATAACTTCAATTGATAAATTCTACCATAAAAAGAACCAGTTTCAACCACAAAATTTTACCGAATCATCATAATGCATATTGACCAAAATTTTGTTTCCACCCTAAGCCGCACTCTCTTGAAATGAAAAATAAACAGTGGGCTCAAAGATTTTAAGAGGCGGGTTGAACTAGGGTCATAGGGGTCATAGGAAAATACTCTATTGCACAGGCCCTACGGCTCTCAACACGGCACTGCATCTCTCAGAGCCTACCAACGTCAACATCGTCAATGAGAAAGGAAAACTCAAAAATGCTCGGGAGGAAAATATTCATGAATAACCAGGGTTTTCACCCTAAATGGAAATTTCCTCCCATGACACTCCACAAAACGCTTATTCCAACCGGCCAATGGCCGCATTCTTGCCACCTTCTGATTGATGAAACAAAGGAGTGGTGCAGACAACAAAACGCTTGTCTTCCCAGTGCCTTCCAATTGTTAATAAATGTCAGGGAATTCTTCATGGAAGGAGTTGGGAAAAAATGGCTGGGGCAAGCAAGAAAACCGGAGGCCCTAGTTAACTCAAGAATGAAGCTTCACAAAAAACTGATAACCTCAAAGTGTAAATACCCCCACAAAACGAGAAAACCTAACCCTAACAAGTCGCTGCAACATGAACTGCCAAGCAACAAGACAAAAAATGAGTAAGATCCTACCTGGCTGCTGATACGACCTGGAAAAAGCGTGATCCCCACTGGCTAGACTTGCTTAGTCGACTGACAGCTTCGCAGATTTCAAACGACCAACAATAACTGTAGAATATCTCCTTACGGGCTTAAATAGGCTAAAAGTGAGGGTAAGCATAATAAAAGGCCTTGGGCAGGAAACCCCGTTAGCGCCAAAAGTCATATCGAAAATGATCCCGCGAGCAAACGCAAGGGATTTGGATGGCGGAAAATAACGGGCCTGATGTTAATTGGG
Source organism: Pseudotsuga menziesii (assembly GCA_001517045.1). Taxonomy (NCBI): domain Eukaryota; kingdom Viridiplantae; phylum Streptophyta; class Pinopsida; order Pinales; family Pinaceae; genus Pseudotsuga; species Pseudotsuga menziesii. The sequence continues at coordinate 173,497 of LPNX010698558.1, forward strand.
TGGCTACAAAATAAGCTGCCGAAACGGGACAAAAATCAATTAGTAAGACACACCACTAACACCCTCACCGACATCGGAAAAGTCTTCGGGAAGAAAATCGGCTATGCATCAGATTGTGCATCTGAAGCATCGGCAAGGAAATCATCATTAGGCTTTCAGAAACCTCAGAAACAAACAACCGAAACAGCGGGTAGAAAAAACAAAATCTTCCACGGACATTGAAAAACAAAACTACAAGATGACCCGATGCATCGGAACAACTTCTGACAATCGACTGGGAAGCATCAGAAAATGTTTTCTGGTACCATAGACCAAGGTACATTCAATGTATCGGAAAGATTTTGCAAGAATTTTTGGAAGCGTAAGACACATAGAATCGGCAAGCCTTCTAACAACTCTTCTGATATGTCGGATGAACTTCATGAGTTCATCTGATGCATTGGGTGAAAAAAAAAAGTTTTTCTTTTGCAAAAAACTAAGTCATGAAGTAACTCTTACAAGGTAAAGATAGACTTTCAAAGATTTTCTAAAACTAGAAAGAGTAGGGGGCCCTAAAAAGTAAATTTTTTTTGGGATGGTAGTTGCAGCAGCAACACCAGTATTATAGTCTATGTGCATAATAGGAGTCCTGATAAGATCTTGAGGAACATGGCTCCAGAAGATACCTTTACAGGTGTGAATCTAGAAGTGGACCACTAACGAATCTTTGGATTTCTAGTGTATATTCATGTGCCTAAATAAAATAGGGCGAAGCTAGAACCTTTGGGAAATAAGGGAATATTTGTGGGATATAGTGAGTCTTTGAAGGCTTATAGGATTTACATACTAGGATCGAGACAGATTGAGGTTAGAAGGGATGTCTCCTTCGAAAAGGAGGTGGCTTTCATAATATCTAGAGGATATTATATAAGGATTGATGATGAGGAGCTATTAGCTCCAAAGGAGATGGTATCATTTCCCCCTCTAGTAGTTCAGAGTGAGCCAGTTAAGAAAGTTGAGCCGGTTGATCCCATTGATCCAATAGAACCAATTGATTTTCCCAGAGATGCTGCAATGGGATGGAAGAGGCCTACATGGGCATGTCAGACATTACAAGATGTAGAGGGGCATGGAGCTCCTTGTGGTACTTTTAGAAAAAGCAAGAGACCTCAGAGATTCTTGATTTATGTAGCCTTGATGAGCCACATCATTGAATCAGAGCCCTACAACTATGAGGAGGCTTCTAGCCAACATGTATGGAAGGATGGAATAAAATCAATCCATCATGAAGAATGATGTGTAGGAAGTTGTGTTGAGACTTGAGGGGAAGTCAGTAGTGACTTCCAAGTGGATTTACAAAATCAAGCATGGAGCAGATGGCAGTGTTGAGAAACATAAGGATAGAGGTTTCTCTCAAAAAGAGGGAGTTTATTATGACGATAAATTTTCTCTCGTGTCTCGATACACTTCCATTAGGATGATTATTGCTATTGCCTCAGCGATGGGATGGAAGCTGCATTAGATGGATGTTAAAAATTCCTTCCTCAACAATGTGATCTAGGAAAAGGTATATATTGAGAAACTACAGGGTTTTGTGATCCATGGGAAGGATTCCCATGTCTGCATGATGAAAAAGACCTTATATGGACTCAAGCAAGCAACACGTGCTAGGTGTGCTCAGATTGATGGATACTTGGTGAGCTTGGGATTCACCAAGAGTGATGCAGATCCCAACCTTTACTACAAGGTTGTGGAGGGTAAGCCATTGATTCTAGTGCTCTATGTTGATGATCTATTTATCATTGGAGCTAAGAAACTTATTGTATGGTGTAAGAAGAAACTATCCTCTAAATTTGAAATGAATGACCTTGGATTGATGCACTACTTCTTGGGACTAGAAGTGTGTCAGAGGAATGATGATATTTTCTTGAGCCAAGGAAAGTACACCATTGACATACTAAGGAGATTTGGGATGATGGATTGTAAGACCATGGCCACAATAATGGACTCGAATATGAAGAAAATGAGAGATTGTTCTTCTGATTCAAATTTAATTGGTCCCACCATTTATCGACAACTGATTGGATTGTTGATGTATTTTGTCAACACTAGACCATATATTTGTTTTGTAGTGGGTGCACTCATCCAGTTTATGTGTGAACCGAGACAGGTTCATTGGGTTGTTGCAAAACATGCGTTGAGATATTTATGTGGCACTCTAGGATATGGCATGAGATATGCTTCCAGTGGTGACATAAGATACGCAGGGATATTCTAATTTTGATTGGATATGGAGTGTTGTGGATTGGAAGAGCACCTCTCGATGTTGCTTCAACTTGGTATCTGTTGTGATTTTCTGGTGTAGTGGGAAGCATACCTCAATAACACTTAGTACAACATAGGTTGAGTATATTTCCATATGTGTTGCATATTGGGAATCTATTTACAACTTCATAAACTTGTTGCATGATTGTTTGGATAAACTCTAGATCCAACATTGATTCATTGTGACAACCAGAGTTGTTTACAACTATTTGTGAATCTAGTATTCCATGTTAAATCGAATCATATAGAGATTCAATATCACTACCTTCCTGATATGGTGCAGAGAGGTGTGGTCGAGCCATAGTATGTTATGACAGATGACCAAATTGCTGACATTCTTACTGAGGCTATTCTCAGGATAAAGTTTGCATACTTTCATGAACGACTTGGATTAGTAGAGAATGTTTCCCTTGTTGAGAGGGAAGGATGATTATATAGAGACCGATGCATTCTCCTAGACACTCTATGATGGAGTGGCGATATCTCTTGGACACCTTGGGAAAGGGTAGAGAGGCCACTGCATTCTCCCAAACAATCTGGGATGAAGTGTGGAGATCTATCAGACATCCTCAAAAGAGATGGAGAGCCCAACGTACACTCCCAGACACTCTGTGAAGGTGTGGGGAGATCTCTCAGACATCATGAGAAGTGATGGAGATATTTAATGCATTCTCCCGATCACTCTGTGAAGGAGTGAGGAGATCTCTCAGACACCCTTAGAAGGGGTGGAGAGGCTAGTGCATATTGGTGCATAATGGTACATATGAACTCCCCGATGAACTGGGTTGAGTTTTTTTTATCATTGACGGACTAAGTTGAGTCATTGCATGATTGATTGTAGACTCTCTGATGGACTGGATTGAGATGGTGCATGTTGACTACCCGATGGACTGGTTTAAGTTGTTGACACTTCTTGATGGACTGAGATTGTGTTGGAAGGAATTCCTTATGATATAAATATGTTTGAGACAAACATGATGTACATATGAAATCCAAATGTGTTTCAGTATGATGATGCCTCCCTGGATGAGAGGGAGTGTTGATGTGGTAGTTGTGTGAGGCATCCTCACAAAGTCGACTTCAAAAGAAATATAAATATGACACATAATATGCCATCCAGAAGACAATTCATCATAGCAAAAGAAGAGAATTCGGCCCATTTGTAAAATAAGAGTTCAACGTGATAAAGTATAAATATAAGGAAACCTCGCTCATTTCTCACCGACCAAGTTCGCTCCACTCAAAGACAAGTTCTCTCAAGCTAGTAGAAGACAATTTTCTGGGTTTCTATCTTTGGTTGAAGTTTTCTCTTATATTCTTGGATTTATCTTTATGCTCTATATGTGATCTATGTATCCGTATGCGGACTATTCTTTGAATTGATTATCTCTATTAGAAGGTTGTTGGGTTTTCTCCCTTTGTGGTTTCCAAGGTCAAATCTTTGTGTGTATTATTTATGTGCTTGGTTATTCTTTTAGTGATCATATTATTGTGATGCGATTTAAATTATACTTCTATCTATAAAAAAATATAACATAAACAAATGTGGTGCTTGCCTCAACTCAAAGAAACATCGGTAGATCTTGATCATGTAACGTGACTTTGATGCTCCAATAATGGCCCTATTCTTTCTCTATAGCCCCATTATGCTATGGGTTGGATGGAACTGCCAACTCTCTTTTATTACCCTCCTGTATACAAAATTTCTTGAGGTCATTAGAGGTATAATTAACCCCATTGTATGACCTCAAAACCTTGATTTCCTTTCAAGTCTGGTTTTCCACAAGAGATTTGAACTATTGAAATTGACTGGAGACCTGGCTCTTGGTCTGAAGTAAATCTACGTCTTCTTAGAGAAGTCATATATAAAAGTAACATAATACTCAAATCCACTCAAATATATTTCTGACATCGGCCCACATACATTTGAATGTACCAAATCTAGAATCCTTGGTGCTTTGCTATCACTACACATAAATGCAGTCTTGGTGTACTTCTCAAGTGCACACCCTTTGCACACATCATGATGCTTTGTACTGAAATATGGAAATCTAGTAACCGTCTCTCTCAGCACTTGAAGAGCCCCATGGTCTAAATGAGCTATCCTCCCATGCCATAACTCACATAAGTCATAGCTATTGCTACTATGTTCAAGGCTCATGCTAGATGAAACATAATATTGTATAGTTTCCCCTGTCTAATCCTAACCACCTTTGTTTTGACACATGATCCCTTAGTATGAATAAATACTTATCCATCTCAAAAAATCACCTCGTAACCCTTGTCCTCTATAGCGGTAACTTATATCATAATCTTTTCCAACCTCAGAACATACAATACATCCCTCACTACCATGGGTTGCTGAAACTCCCTCTGAAAGGAAACTGTTGCATGACCAACTACCTTGAACTTGGTATCATCTCCAAGATCAACATCAAGATCCACATCATTCTCTGTAAGATATGTAAAGTGCTCGTGCACACCTATATTATGGATGGATGCTCCAATATATATATACCAAACACTAGTAGAAGTTGCACTCATGGAAAGATATATCAACAAAGAGAACTCTCTCTCAAATATAGCAGTAAACTGATCTACTTTAGTTGAAGATGTAGCCTGATTTTTCTCTTTCTTGTTAAGACAATGACTTGCATAGTGCCCCATCTTATGACATGCAAATCACTTAACTTTTCTCATGTCCTTTTTATGTTTAACCTTTTCCTTAGTCTTTCTTGTTTGACTTTTATTGGGCCTATTATTTCCCTTTACTGAAAGAGAAACATTTCCTCATCATCTTTCCCTTGCTGTTGGCCTCCCTGTATGGAACTAACTCTGATCTCTTCCTATATAAATTCATCCCAAAGTCTCTCCCAATCAGAAAGATGGTCCCTAGCAACAATACATTGGAAAAATGTGTTCCATGGTTTTGAAAAACCATTTAATGCAATTCTGACTAGTTATGCCCCATCCACCTTTTCTCCAACAGCCCCTAGTTCATCACGAATCGTTTTCAACTTGATAATGTATGATGCAACTGTATCAGTTTTGGTCATCTTGGTGTTTATTAGTTTTTCTTTCAACATCATATTTTTGTTTTGATTGTCACTCTGGTACATCTTGGTTAAATATTCCAACATGTTGTCGGCATTCTTTTTCCTTGTTATATGAGGAATGAAATGGGATTTAATGAAATCAAGGATTATCTTCTTGGATTTAACACTCTTTTTTTTTAATATTCGAACAACAATGTTGCATCTGTAGGAATAGTGAAAACTTTCTCAACAATTCTCCCCATTTCATGTTCCTCCAACAACAAGGCAATCATTTCCTTCCAAGGACTGAAATTTCCACCCCCGTCTAACCTCTCCTCAAACCTCAAACTTGTATCCATATGACCTGCTCAATTGATAACAAGGCCCAACCCTCTTTCCAGTGAACAACTCTCAACTATCTTGCAAACTCTTGTGTAAACTTGTTTGGTTTCCCCCTTTAGTAACAATGCTATGATATCATGCAAATTTTTATAGGTTAAGGTCTTGGTTTTTGGATTGAATAAATTGCTTGTATCACTTTAATGCTCATTCATAAATCATCTTCAAAACTAGAATTTATAATAAAAAAAGACATTGAATCTTTTACTTGCATAGCGGAAACAAGAAATCAAACTGTTCAATGACATAAGATATTTTGGCAATGTACCTAGAAAAAAACCCAAAGGGAAAATAAGTAGAGAGATTAAACTTTTATAAGGGTTCTAAGAAAATTTCTTGAAATTATAGTGAGAGAAAAAAGAAAAAAGTGCACCTCGTTTTGCGTGCCAAAATTAGAAATTTTAACAGCTGACTTGTGTGGCAACCTCCTCGATTTTTGTGTTGTATGACTTGCAATAAATGTGCCAAATTTTTGTACGACTACCTGTGATAAATGTTATATGGCTGCCTTGATTTCTATGCAAAATTAATGATGTAAGACTGCCTCAAAAACTATGCATTGTACCAACAATAAATGTTGTACAATCTACCTCAATTTTTGTGCCAAATTATTGTCTTGAAAACTATGCATTGTACCAACAATAAATGGTGTACAGTCCACCTCAATTTTTGTGCCAAATTATTGCCTCGAAATATGTTCCAAATATCCTCACATGTGTGGTTGAATTGCTGCATTCCCTCTTTATCCTTGGAAATTGTGCCCTCCTTTGCTGCAATATTTCTCTCTTTTATCTCTCTTTTCCTTAGGTGTCATGTACATATGGTCATGGGTTTTGAACCTAACTGGGGACAGTGATAGCCTACTTCCCCAATCAACCATCCTACAAGAGGAACCCAACCTAACTTACTAGATCTAATAACCAATATTAAATCTTAAACCAACAAGATCTACATTTGTGATATAATTGCTCATTATTACAATTGAAGTCACTTTATTAATTTAATAAAGCAAAAATTCACTTTAAGTTTATAAATATAAAGTTAATGTTTGGAGACCACTTTAGGTCCCCCGCATGCTAAGACAACAAGCCTATGTAGAAGACATTCTGAACTATAAACTCAACACTCCCTCTTAGCAAAGAAAGTGTTCTTCACCACCCCCAACTTATATTTTAATTTAATAAACTTTCCTTTCGTCAAAGGTTTTGTGATCATGTCCGCAATCTTCTCATATGTAGGAATATATAGAAACTGCATTGCCCCTCTTTGAAAAAATTTCGGATGAAGTGGTACCCCATCTCAATGTGTTTTGACTGGTCATGAAACTATAGATTCTTTGAGATTTTAATACAATTATGACTGTCACAATATACATATGTTGACCAAATAACCCAACAAGCATATTGCAAAACCATATGGCCTCACAACTTGCCAAATTCGCAGCCATATACTCTGCCTCAGCAAAACTCAATGCAATTGTGTTATATAACCAGGGGAGAATAATATGGGGTACCTGGGCAAGTACCTAAGGGAAATAAATGATGTAATGGGTACCCAAAAGGGAATAAACGATGTAATGTGTATCCAAAGGGGATAATTAATGTAATCTTGCCATTAATAATGGAATATGGTCGACTTGAAGGAACAAGATTCTATCGTTTTATTAGTTATTTGTTCAAAGTGTTTCAATTTCATGTTTTGTTCTTCTACCATTTTTACTTTTTTATTTGAACATGTCTTTTTTCTATAGAGCACCTTTTATTTCTAGGTGCACAACTTAGTTGAGCAAGAAATTGAGTGTGATTGATTCTATTGATATTGTTGTGTTGTAGCTCAAGTTCAGAGTTTCCTCTACAAATGTTTGTGTGGGTTTGAATGCGAGTACTTTTTCTTTCAACTAATGTATTTGTAGTAGTTTTTCTAGATTTCATTTGGAGTAATGGATGGAAATGCATGAAAATGGAGTCTGCAGAAATGCTTCCTTTTTCAATAATGTTGTTAGAGGTGATGTGATTCTTCCATAGTTCCTAACAAACTTGTGGTAGTACCCTATCAAACCTAATAATCCTCTAATATTCTTCAAGGGTTTGGGAATCAACTAGTCCATTATGGATTTATTTTGGTTAGGGCCTACCTTGACACCTTCATGAGATACAATATGACCCAAATACTCTACGTCCTTTCCCCAAAGAAACATTTGGAAGGTTTTGCATATAGTGCTTTCTCCTTTAATAGTTGTAGCACCTTGTCATCAATTTGAACATGTTATTCCCAAGACTTTCTATAGATTAGTATATCATCAAAAAATACCAACACATTTTTTCTAAGGGCTTGAAAATGGAATTTATCAAACCTTGAAAGGTGGAAGGTGCATTCCTAAGGCCAAAAGGCATGACCAGAAATTGATAACGACCTTCATGAGTTCTGAAATTTTTTTTTGGGATGTCTTCTTCCTTCATTATAATATGATGAACCCTGAACGAAAATCCAACTTTGTGAAATAAACTGCTCCATGTAGTTCATATAACAATTCATCAATGACAGGAATGGGAAACTTATCTTTACTGATTATCTTGTTGATCTCTCTATAATCCTGACAGATACTCCATTATCCCTCATTCTTGTGTACCATTACCATTGGTGCAGAGTAAGAACTTTGTCTAGGCCTAATTATTCCAGCTTCTAACATTTCTTCAACCATACACTCAATTTCACTCTTTTGGCCATAGGGGTATCTGTAAGGTCTGATGTTAAGAGGAACACTTCCTAGAATTATGTGAATAACATGATCAAAATATTGAGTAGGTGGAAGAACTTTTGAAATATCTTCAAATACCTTGGATTTCTTATCAATGACCCTTTGGAGATCAAGGGGAATAGGAGGCTTAGATGTTTGAACATCTAGTGAGCATAATTGTGCAATTACACCTTGATATACCTTTTTCGATAATCTCAGTCATACCATTAAAGCTTATCGCCTTGATTTTCTTCCCTATGACACCCCTTAATTCAAATTCTCTTCCTTCCCAAGAACCCCTAAGACAACATCAACACCACCCATTGGGATAGCAATCATATGACTATTCAATACATATTCCTCCATAGTAAGATTTGTTGATGTATATGTAACTTCGGAATGTATTTCACTTGTATTTATTATATATTGTAACCCGATGTTTATTCCGGGATGTACTTGAGTCATGTCATGCCCTGATGTTCCTATCGGGAGGTTCTATAATGTAAACAAGTCATGTCAAGTCATTGTGGGTAACCCTCCTATTGGTCAAGGGTTAAAGTCCCCATAGTTCCGAGGTTATTAGACTCTCCTAGAGAAGTCAGCCCTAGTTGGGTTTAGTCAAGTCGGGAATTAGTATAAATAGAGAGCTATCCTCTCTATTTATCACACACACTCACACTCAGTTGTAGCGCATAGCTGAGGAAGAAGAAGACACTGGGGCGAGGAAGAAAGAGGTTACTGCTGTCGGGAGATCATCTTACTATTTTGGGGTTTTACTTTTGGTGCTGATTCTATCTCTGAGGAAGTTGCGAGGTTTTCTCCATTTATGGTTTCCCCGAGGATAAACACTGTGTTCATTGTATCTTGTGTTTTATTGTTGTGCTTGTTATTCTCTTAGTTAAAGATCCTAATGTATTGCTAGCTTAATGATAAAAATATAACATGGTATCAGAGCTAACCTGAGAAGAAGACACTATGCAGCTGCGAGAACTAGGGATTCCTACTTTGTGGATCTCTCTCCACATATTTTCAGCAAAAGAAGGTTGGAATAACTCTCCTCCATAGGGTGCATCTTTCTGTCGAAGCAGAATCCAATTCTGAGGTTTTTCAGTTTTGGACCCAACACTACTGCCGAAAATTAGGGCTTTCCACAGGAGTGGAATTTTTCAGTGAGCCCAGGCCTGGATTGATCTCCTCCTCAAAATCGAATTTAGGGATCAATATCAAAGCATTTGGTTGGACAGAACTCCGGAAAAGCAAAACCCTAATCTGCTCCTAAACCAGCACTGTAGAATTTCAGCTCCAAATCTAGATTCGACATCTTGACCTGGTAAGATCTAAATATTTTGTATTTCCATTTGAGGTTCTCAGTTAAGATGTCTCATCTTACCAAGCTTGATGAAAAGATTGAGGGAGCTGATAACTTCTGAGCCTGGAAGTATAGGATCTCCCTGGTCCTGGATGAAAATGAGTTGGACTCCTATATCAGTGAGGAGGTTCCAGTTCCAGAGGGAGATGAGGCTAAGGCCTTACATAAAAAGAAGTTGGTTATGGCAAAGAGAATCATTGCTGATTCAATTAAGGATCACCTCATACCACATGTTTCCTCCCTAAAGACACCTAAAGCTATGTTTGATGCCCTAACCAAATTGTTTGAAGGGAAGAACATAAACATGAAGATGACTCTAAGAAACCAACTAAAGAATGTAAAGATCCAAAATGCTGAGACCATCCAGTCTTACTTTACAAGGGTATCTCAAATCAAGGAATAGATGGAAGCAGTAGATGAAGAAGTGGAAAATGCAGAGATTGTGATGACCACCTTGAATGGTCTCCCTAGATCATGGGAATCTTTCATTCAAGGGATCTGTGCCAGAAAGAAGTTAGTCAAGTTCAGCAGACTATGGGAAGAATGATCTCAAGAAGAAGCTCGGATAGCAGCTCGAGAAGAAAATATGGGAAGTGAAGATCAAGCTCTCACATCCCACACCAAGAAAACCAAAAGGGACCATCATCACTCCAAAGGTAAGCCTCATCACTCTAGAAGATATTGGGCTACTGTTAGATGTTACACATGTGATGAGAAATGTCACATATCCAAATTCTGCCCTAACAAAGGGAACTCAACAAATAAGAAGGGAAACACGAGAAGACATCATGCTCATGCTGCAGAGGATGATGAACCTTCCACAAAAAGAATCAGACAAGAAAGTGATTCTTCAAGTGATGAAGAATATGTGTTGATCTCCGCTCTCATGGGAACTGTTTCACATGGAAGCAATGATTGGCTCATAGATAGTGGTGCTTCTAAACACATGACTAGATTCAAAGAATCATTTGTGAAACTATCTGAACATGAGTCACCTCACAAGGTGAAACTTGGGGATGACTACCAGTATCCAATAAAAGGTAGTGGCGAATCCTCCTATAAACTAGACTCTGGAAAGTATATGAAGATGAAAAATGTATTGTTTGTACCAAGACTAAAGAAGAACCTCCTTTCCATATCTGCATTGATGAAAAAGGAATGAGGGTTTCTTTTGTAGATGGCAAAGTTCTTATGTGTCCAAAGGGAAATAATTTTGACGATGCAATAGTGATTGGGGAACAAGAAGGAGGTCTATACAAATTGAAGGGCCAACCAGAACAAGCTTTGGTTCATGAATCAGTAGAACCAAATGAACTTTGGCATAGAAGGCTTGCACATGTGCATTACAGGGCACTACCACTTGCAAGCAAAGTTGTTGAAGGTCTTCCAGAAATTCAAGTAAAACATGATGGGGTCTGCAAAGGATGTGCAAAAGGAAAGAACACAAAGAAGAAATTTCCAAGTAGCGAGAGCAAAGCAAAAGGAATCTTGGAAATCATCCACTCTGATGTATGCTATCGAATGTCATCAAGTTCTCTAAGTAGGTATGCGTACTATGTTTCTTTTATTGATGACTTTTATAGGAAGACATGGATTTACTTCATGAAGAACAAAGATGAAGTATTCAACAAGTTCAAGGAATTCAAAGCCTTCATTGAGAACCACACTGAAAAGAAGATCAAGAATTTTCGATTAGATAATGGCGGAGAATTCACATCAAATTAATTCAAAGATTTATGCAAAGACTCAGGGATTAAGAGGGAGTTTTCCACCCCATATAATCCACAACAGAATGGGATTGCAGAAAGGAAGAATAGAACTATCATGGAAGCTGCAAGAGCAATGCTTCATGATCAATATGTTCCTATGCATCTATGGGAAGAAGCTGCCAGAACAGTGGTGTATGTACAAAACCATACTCCACACAGAGTACTCGAGAACAAGAAACCTGAAGAATTCTTTTCCAGCAAGAAACCATAAGTCATCCATCTCAGAATATTCGACTGTCCAGTAGAGAAGAGAACAAAATTAGATCCTTCAGGAAAGAAGGGTATATTTGTGGGATGCTTTGAAAGCTCGAAGGCTTACAGAATATACTTCCCAGGATTCAAAATATTGACATCAGCAGGGATGTAAGATTTGATGAAGACTTAGCTTACAACAAATCCAGGAAGAGACCTGCTGAAGAACCTGAAGAAGCAAAAGCACCCAGAACTCATGATACAACCATGAACGAAGAAACTCAAGAAGAAGATTGAGAATTTGAAGAACCACAAGAACCTGTAGATCCACCTCATGAGAAGAATCCTCATAAGAGGAAAACTGCTTGTGTACGGGAATCTATCCAAGGTGCGGAAATATATGGGGCTCCAGAAGAGAATCACAGAGAAAGAAAGAGGACCCGATCCTGCTTCGGATATGTAGCCTTATTATGTGATTTCATTGATAAAGAACCTTCCAATTATGAAGAAGCAATAGAATGGAAAGAATGGAAGGATTCTATGATCAAAGAATATCAATCGATCATGAATAACAATGTTTAGGATGTTGTCCCAAGACCAGAAGGGAAGTCTGTCGTAACTTCCAAATGGATCTACAAAATCAAGCATGCTGCAGATGGTAGCATTGAAAAATATAAAGCAAGATTTTTTGCTCGTGATTTCTCCCAGAAAGAAGGAATAAATTATGAAGAAACTTTTGCACCTGTAGTCAGATACACTTCCATCAGATCAGTACTTGCTTTGGCTACAGTGATGAAGTGGAAGATACACCAAATGGATGTCAAGACTGCTTTCTTGAATGGTGTAGTGGAAGAGGAAGTGTATGTGGAGCAACCACTCGATTTTGAGACACATGATAGGGAGTCTCATGTGTGTAGATTGAAGAAAGCCCTGTATGGCTTGAAACATGCACCCAGGACATGGTACGACAGAATTGACAGCTTCCTATCCAGTTTGGGATTTACCAAGAGTAAAGCAGATTCCAACCTTTACTACAAGGTTGAAGATGGCAACCCAGTGATGCTCCTACTATATGTAGATGATCTGTTTGTAACAGGGATGGATGGGTTGATTGCGGATACAAAGAGGAAGCTTGTTTCCGAGTTCGAAATGAAGGACTTGGGTATGATGCATTATTTTCTAGGCATGGAGGTGTGGCAGAATGCGGATGGAATCTTCCTTGGACAAGGGAAGTATGCAGTATAGATCCTGAAGAGATTTGGGATGATGGACTGCAAGGCCTTAACCACACCTATGGCATCGAACCTGAAGCTATTGAGTGATGCTTCATCAGAGTCAGTTGATGCCACGATGTATCGTCAGATGATTGGGTCCTTGATGTACCTGACGAACATGAGACCAGATATTTTCTTTACTGTGAACACCTTGAGCCAGTTTTTGACATATCCGAGACATGTTCACTTGATTGCTGCAAATCATATTCTGAGGTACCTGAAGGTTACAATTGATTATGAGCTCAAGTATAAGACTGATCAGAGGATTAACCTGGAGGGTTATGTTGATTCATATTGGGCAGGAAGTGCCATCGATAGGAAGAGCACTTCAGGGTGTTGCTTCAGTATGGGATCAGGTGTGATCTCTTGGTTTAGCAGGAAGAAATCCTGTGTGGCACTGAGTACAGCTAAAGCAGAATATGTCGTAGCTTGTTCAACTAGTTTTGAGGCAGTATGGCTGAGGAAGCTACTGTCTGATTTATTTGATCTCCAGTTAGATGCTACTTGTATATACTGTGACAACCAGAGTTGTGAAGTTTTCGGAGAACCCAGTGTTCCATGACAAGTTGAAGCATATCGAGATCAAGTATCACTATATTAGGGATATGGTGTAGAGAGGAGCAACGAAGCTCCAGTATGTTGCGACAGACGAACAAATAGCTGATGTGTTGACTAATCCATTGGCTAGGGTGAAGTTTGAGTACTTCAGGGAGAATCTTGGTGTTCTCCAGATCGAGATTCCTCCCAAGAGGAAGTGATGTGTCCTTGCTGAGCCCTTCTGAAATGGTGAGAGGATTGGTTCCTTCCATGGTCATATGTAAGTGCTATGCCCTTCTGACATGGTGAGAGGATTGGTTCCTTCCATGGTTAGATGTAAGTGTTGTGCCCTTCTAACATGGTGAGAGGATTGGTTCCTTCCATGGTCAGATGTAAGTGCTGTGCCCTTCTGACATGGTGAGAGGATTGGTTCCTTCCATGGTCAGATGTAAGTGTTGT
>LPNX010698558.1:188078-205350 GCA_001517045.1 Pseudotsuga menziesii
AGCATGAAAAAGGACTAGCTCTGTGTGGATGCCACACCCAGTATGAAAAAGGACTAGCTCTATGAAGACTCATCTAGCATGAAAAAGGACTAGCTCTGTGAAGACTCATCTAGCATGAAAAAGGACTAGCTCTGTGTGGATGCCACACCCAGTATGAAAAAGGACTGGCTCTATGAAGACTCATCTAGTATGAAAAAGGACTAGCTCTGGGTGGATGCCACATCTAGTATGAAAAAGGACTAGCTCTGTGCGATGATACATCCAGTATGAAAAAGGACTGGCTCTGTAGATGTACATCCATCATGAAAAAGGGCTGGCTCTGTAGAACTTCCTGTGATGAGAAGAATCAAGAGATAGAACCCGTGATGATTCAGAGATGATGATCCAATAGTGATGATCCAGATCAAGTGATGATCCAGATTGAGTGATGATCCATATCCAGTGATGATGTCAAATGATGATGATCCAGATCGAGTGATGATCCATATCCAGTGATGATGTCCAATGATGATGATCCAGATCGAGTGATGATCCAGATCCGATGATGAAGATGACTTGAAGATGAAGATGATCTGAAAATGAAGATGACTTGAATATGAATATGACTTGAAGATGACGAGGACTCGATGATGATCCATATGATACAAAGAAGAAGACTCGTGCTTAAAATTGTGTCGAAACAATACCTTCCTAGTTAAGAGGGAGTGTTGATGTATATGTAACTTCGGAATGTATTTCACTTGTATTTCTTATGTATTGTAACCCGATTTTTATTCCGAGATGTACTTGAGTCATGTCATGCCTCGATGTTCCTATTAGAAGGTTCTATAATGTAAACAACTCATGTCAAGTCATTGTGGGTAACCCTACTATTGGTCAAGGGTTAAAGTCCCCGCATTTTCGGGGCACTAGGGTTATTAGACTCTCCTAGAGAATTCAGCCCTAGTTGGTTTCGTCAAGTTGGGAATTATTATAAATAGAGAGCTAGCCTCTCTATTTATCACACACTCACTCACACTCAGTTGTAGCGCATAGCTGAGGAAGAAGAAGACACTGGGGCAAGGAAGAAAGAGGTTACTGCTGTCAGGAGATCATCTTACTATTTTGGGGTTTTACTTTTGGTGCTGATTCTATCTCTGAGGAAGTTGTGGGGTTTTCTCCATTTATGGTTTCCCTGAGGATAAACACTGTGTTCATTGTCTCTTGTGTTTGATTGCTGTGCTTGTTATTCTCTCAGTTAAAGATCCTAATGTATTACTAGCTTAATGATAAAAATCTAACAAGATTGATATTATGACATTTCCATGAGCAATTGATTGTTCCTCCATCTACAATCATTACTTGAAATTATGGTGTTGGATATACAAAGAAATTGAGAACTTTGGCTAATTTACAATGAATGAAATTATGAGCACTACTAGAATCAATAAACATTGTTACCTTTTTATTTTTGATATATCCTTCGATCTCGAGAGTTTGAGGATTTTTAATTCCATCCAATGCATGAAAATATATGGTGGGAGTAATATCTTCTTGGTTCTATTTCTTTAGTTGGAGATGGTTCATGTTTTTTTGCTTCTTCCTCTTCACAATCTATGTAGAATAATTTCTTCTCACTACACTTGTGTCCCTTAATATACTTGCCGTCACAATTAAAGCATATACGTTTTTCTCTTCTTTCATCTAATTGTTGAGGTGTCAACCTTTGAGGTGGGTTATAAGAAGGAACATTATTCTCTCTATATGTTGTTGGAGGTGGTTCTTCTAGTAGCCATCACCATATCTTTACTTTCAACCTTCCTTGCAAAGATGAAATCCTTATCTAAGGATGTTGGTTTGAAGAGGCGTACCTCATGTTGGATGTTATCCTTCAAGGTTCCAATAAATAGACCCAACAATTTATCATCTGGTATTCCCTCCACTCTGAGACTCAAATTTTGAAATTGTTGAATGTGCTCACTTACTGGACCCTTTTGCCTTAGATTTATCAATTGGGTAAGGAAGGAATTTATCTTAACATCATCATGATATGATATCAATTCTTCTATAAAAATGGATCAAGAGATAATGGAGTTCTTTTTGCGTTCACAAATCCATTGGTACCTCACAAAGTGCTTAGGTTCTAAATATAAAGATGCAATATGTACTTTTTTGGAGATTTGGCACTTGGTGTATATGAAATAATTCCTCCATATAGAATATCTGTGTTATGGCTACTTTCCATCATACTTTCTCATGTCAATATTGGGGAGTTGGATAACCTTGGGGGTCCATTCATACTTACTTTCATCACTAGAATCAATTCCTCTTGGAATATTCTTATCCATGGAAGGTTTCTCAACATTAACACTAACTTTATCTTCCTAAGTACCCTAGAACACATCATCATCTGTAGGGAGGTTTTCCCTTTAATTTTGTATGAGATTAGAAATACTTTTCATATTTTCCTCCATAATCTTCTCCATATGTCCCATCCTTTCCTCTAAATTAAGTAAATCAATCGTTTTCATAAACCCTCTAAACATATCTTCCAACTTGGAGACTCAAAAAGGTGGGTCTTCACTTTCATCGTAGGTCATGGATGAATCATTTGGTGGTTTGAGTGGAGCATGCTTTTTTGCACTTACTTTTGGTGGAATTTTGAACAATATAAATAGATATCACACATTGGATTCACCTCAAATATATCCTTATACTAAAATTGATTCAAATTAAAAATGGTGTACCTTTTTCAAACCTTGATTTGAAGATTGATTTTCTGTCTGACCTATAACCAACTGAGGTAACCTTGAAATTTTGGCCCCTCTGAGTCTTAAATCTCATCATGTGGTATCCTAATGTGTCCTCTTTCCAATGTCATAGGTTTCATTGAATTTGGATCTACCAAAAAAAGTTGTGACAATTTTCCCAACACTTGTTATTTTTGGTGTTTTTTGAAGAGCGAGAGTGCACGACTTGCCACGTGTCCAATTTGTTTGAGTCTGATTCTGAAATTACTATGGAAGGTTTTCTGGCCTGTCTTATTTCTGTTGTAATATATCTCACTCAATTTGGATCTTGCATGCTCTAGATACAATTGTTTTTCCTAGAACATTTGTTTTCTACTAGTTTTTTAACTAGTAAAAACCCCTAACTTCTGATTGGTATAACTATGAACTTGGAATGAGTAAGGATATAAAACTTTTACCAAAAATAGCTCATTTTGTCTTCTAAGTCCCCTGTGAGTTTCGTTGTCTGAAATTTCCTAGAAAAAAAATTATAACGAAAATTCTAAGATGACTTGGGTTGGAAGCGTCCAAGATATGATACCAAATGTTATGCAACAAATTCCTAGAAAGAGTATGAAAATAACATAAATATACTAGAAAGAGTAATCCATGCCTTAATAATAAAGAAAAGAGGTGAAAATCAATCCTCTTCGAAGGGAAAACCTCCTTATACAATGTATTAGTTACAGAAGACAAGGAAAGACAAGATGCTATGATTCAAATGGAAAGGTCTCCTTCCTATATATAGAAGACAAAGAGGTTCAATTACAATTGATGGACCCAAGCCGACATAAATAATCTATTAATAGTAATGGAAACTACCACTAATAGACCCATGTAGACAACAATAATACGTAATGAGCCATAATATAGGGGGTAATGTGCCAAATGTTATGCAACAAATTCCTATAAAGAGCATGAAAATAACATAAATATACTAGAAAGAAAAATCCATGCCTTAATAAGAAAAGAGGTGAAAATCAATCCTCTTCGAAGGGAAAACCTCCTTATACAATGTACTAGTTACACAAGACAAGGAAAGACAAGATGATACGATTCAAATGAAAAGGTCTCCTTCCTATATATAGAAGACAAAGAGGTTCAATTACAACTGATGGACCCAAGCTGACATAAATAATCTATTAATACTAATGGAAACTACCACTAATAGACCCATGCAGACATCAATAATACGTAATTAGCCATAATATAGGGGGTAATGTGCCAACATTTAGGGCTTAACATGAAACCTTGTGTCAACTTGTTTGTTTTCCCCTCTTAGTATCAATTCTCTGATACCATGCAAATTTTTATAGGTTCAAGTATTGGTTTTTGGATTTAATAAATTGTTTGTCTCGGTTTAATGCTCATTCATAAACACATCTTCAAAACTGGAATTTATAGTAAAAAACATGTTGAATCTTTTACTTGCATAGTGGAAACAAGAAATCAAACCTTTCATTGACACATGATATTTTGGGCAATGCCCTTGGAAAAAACCTCGAACGGAAAACCAATAGAGAGATGAAACTTTTATTAGGGTTTCTAAGAAAATTTCTGGAAATTATAGAAAGAGAAAAAATAAACAAGTGCACCTCGTAAACACTCTTTTAATAGCTCTCCCAAGCTGTTGTCTCCACTTTTTATTTATTTATAATTAAAATATTCATAATTACATTCAACATCCTTGACTCTGCTGAGTCATCAATTACAACTTTAACATAAAATTTAACATAATGTCTTGGAATAAAATCAAATAAGATAATATTATTTTGCAAAATTGGGGCATGTGACAGTTTCCAAGCTCAAAAGACCCTTATTGGATGAATATACTGGAATTAAATGAGCTAAAGTCACAGTTAAAAGAACTTATTGATAAAAATAACATTAGACCCAGTGTGTCTCCCTGGGGAGCACCTGTTATTTTTGTTAAGAAGAAGGATGGAACTTTACGTCTAGGTATAGAATACCGTCAACTAAATAAAATGACTATCAAGGACATATATCCATTACCCCACATAGATGACCTGTTTGATCAACTACTGGGAGCAACGGTGTTCTCAAAGGTTGATTTATGATTTGGTTACCACCAGGTCCGAATCAAATATGAAGAAATCTTTAAAAGAACTTTTAGGACCCGGTATGGTCATTACGAGTTTGTCATTATGCCATTTGGGATTACTAATGCCCCAATTGTTTTTATGTGTCTGATGAATAATGTAATGCATAAATATTTGGATAAGTTTGTGGTTGTATTTATTGACGACATCTTAATTTACTCAAAGTCTGAAGATGAACATAAAGAACACTTAAAAATTGTCTTACAAGAGTTACGAGAACATCAACTATATGCAAAATTTAGTAAATGTGACTTCCTTAAGGATAAAATTCAGTATCTGGATCATGTGGTGACTAAAGAAGGAATTTCTGTCGACCCCGAAAAGATAAAGGCAATCGAGGAATGGCCAGTCCAAAAAGATGTAACTGACGTCCGATCATTCATGGGGATTACTGGCTATTATCGTAGATTTATCGAAGGGTTTTCAAAAATTGCAAATCCTATAACCTCTTTGCAGAAGAAAGGGAAGAAGTTCGATTGGAATCAGAAGAGTGAAGACAGTTTTAAAAAGTTAAAAACGTTATTAACCACCGCACCAATTCTAAGAATTGCTGACCCTAATAAATATTTTATAGTATGTACTGACGCATGCAATGATGGTTTAGGTGGAGTTTTAACTCAGAAAGGACACGTCATTGCTTATGAGTCCAGAAAGCTGAAGATTCATGAGAAAAATTATGCGACCTATGACTTAGAGTTAGCAGCTGCCATACATGCCTTAAAAATGTGGCATCATCATTTAATCGAAAGGAAGTTTATATTAATGACAGATAATAAAGGATTGAAATATATGTTGGATCAACCTAACTTGAATTCTAGGCAAGCTAGGTGGCTAGATTTTCTTAGTAAATACGATTTTGAAATTCAACACATTAAAGGAAAAGAGAATAAGGTTGTCGATGCATTAAGTAGAAATGCAAAACTGAATTTTATAGCAGCCATCAGCACTTATAAGACAGACTTGGAAGAATAGTTGGAATATGGAATAGAACAAGATGAAAATTATCGAAAATTACAAGCAAAGGTAAGAGAAAATTTAATCGAAAGTCTAAGTACAGTGTACAGCTTGAACGGAAAAGGATTATTATTGTATAAGGATAGACTATACATACCTAATGTACCTAAGATTAAGCTGTTAATTTTAAACGAAGTTCATAAAACTCCTTATTCAGGGCATCCGGGTTATCAAAAAACTTTAACCATGCTAAGAAAGGATTATTTCTGGCCAAATATGAAAAATGAATTGGCAGAATACATCGCTAAGTGCTTCGAATGTCAACAAGTAAAGACTAAACATCAGCATCCAGCTGGGCTACTTCAATCATTGCCTATTCCTAACTGGAAATGGGAGATAATTAGCCTTTATTTTATCACGGGACTACCTAGAAATCAAAACTTAAATGACTCAATAGTGGTAGTTGTTGATAAATTGAGTAAAGAAGCCCATTTTATACTTGTAAAAACTACTTATAAAGCTGCAAATATTGTTGATATTTTCTTAAAACAAATTTTTTAGTTGCATGGAATACCAAAGGTGATAAATTCAGACCGAGACCCTAAGTTTACAGGCAACTTTTGGAAATATTTGTTTAAAGGGTTAAATACTACGTTAAACTTCAGTACCTCTTTCCATCCTCAAACCGATGGAAAGACTGAAAGAGTAAATCAGGTATTGGAGGATTTGCTCAGAATGTATGTAAAAGAGTAGCCAGGTAAATGGGAAGATTACTTACACCTGGTAGAATTTTCTTACAATAATCATTATCAACCTTCAGCTAGATATAGTCCTTTTGAAATTCTGTATGGAAGGAAATGCAATACCCCCATCTCTTGGAGTAATCCAATTGACAGGCTAGTATTAGGACCTAAATTATTAAAGGAGATGGAGTTAATTGTAAAACAGGTACAAGGGAATTTGAAAATTGCGCAAGATCGACAGAAAAGCCAAGCAGATCTTGAACGAACTCCAAAGGAGTTCCAGGTAGGTGAACATGTTTTTATTAAGGTGATACCTAAAAAGAGTTCTCTGAGATTAGGTAGTTGTTCTAAGTTAGCACCTCGATATTGTGGTCCTTTTGAAATACTGTCCAGGATAGGACAGGTGGCATATCAGTTAGCTCTACCACCAAATTTAAGAGTTCACAATGTTTTTCATATTTTTGTATTAAAAAAATATGTACATGACGATACTCATGTTATTAATTGGAATGATGTGCAGGTGGAAATCGAAGGTGATTTTCTGGTGGAACTGGATTGTATCCTCGAAAGGAGGGAGATCTCGCTTTAGAATCACACCATTGGTCAGGTGAAGGTGCAATGAAAGCACCTTAGTCCAGAAGAAGCAACCTGTGAATTGGAAAGTCATATGTGGGATGCATATCCAAATCTATTTCAGGGAGATTCTGAGGATGATGAATAAATAACATCAAGGATGATGTTATAAATTAAGGGGGTGTGTATGTCACATGCCCCAATTTGCAAAACAATTTAATGTCATTGAGGAACATTATGTTATATTTTATGATAAAGTTTGTAATTTATGACCAAGTGGGGTCAAGGATAATTTAATGTATTGCAGAATATTTTATTAATAAATAAATAAATGATGAGACAACAACTTAGGGAAGTTGTTAAATGAGTGTTTACTGGTCACTTGGTGGAGGAGACTGGGTGGAGAGTAACTGACAAGTGGAAGCATCCTCAAACTACTTCTAACTATTGCAGGTGGCAAATACTGTTATAAACCCAAATGGCACTTCTCCGTCTGAGTGCCAACATTCCTTATGTTGGTACACAAAAGGACATCTTAGGATTGAAGTTTGCCAAAACACTATAGATGGGCATGACTTGGGATACATTTACCCTTGAACCAGTTTGCCATTTTATTTTTCTAAGTGTTGAGTTGCGTACTTGAATATCTTCATTGCAACTCGCATACGTATGCGACTTTTTCCATTAACAACTCGCGTACTGTATGCGACCATTTTCATTGCAACCCGCGTACATCAGCGTACGCGGGTTTCCTTTAAGCAACTCGCGTGTCATACGCGGGTTGCCTATATCAATAGTCGCATACATATTGATTTGAAATTAAAAATATAAATCACAATTAATGAAGATTAGTTGGGCCCTAATCATTAACTATCCTAACTGTTTCAACCTCCTCAACCTTCGAAACTACTATATTTCCCAAAGTATAAATAGAGGCCTTGGGGAGGGCATTAATCAATGAATTTTGGAGAGAAAAGTTATGTTGGTGGTATATCTTCAGAACTCTTGGAGTAGCAGAACTCAGAGTCCTTTGGTTACAGAGGAGTCCTTGTCTCAGAAGCGGGTTGTACTCTTATCTCATTCACTGATTGTTAATAAAGAGAATTCTTCTTCCAACATTGTGTTGAGTCTCTTTCATGTATCATGGTTAATAAATATTTTAATTATGTGTTGTATATATTGTTCATATAACCTCTCATATATACATGTATAAGATTGTACTTGGAGAATTTGCTCTTTGCAAGTGAAGGAGGTGCATCCCTCGAAGCTTTGGAGAGGAGAGGAACGGAAGAAGATCAAGCTTGGGTCAACCGTTGATAATCGGGTAAGTCAAGACTTTCTTCCTATTTCCTTTCTGTTCTCTTTTAAAGCTGGTTGGTTGCAAGGTTAGTAGTAAGTTGGTAACCCCAGAGCCTAGGTTCCAAGGGTGCTTAATCCTGAAAAACAGAATTGGCGACTCTGCTAGGGAGTCCATCCTACTGTGGGTTAGTCCTGTAGATCCTTGCCCAGTCTTTGCTCTGATTCAGTGTGTGTTTTTATGTCTTGGTTTGGACTTGCAATAGTGTTTTAAAGACCTTTATAATTTTTATTTTTTGAAATTTTTTTACTCCTGTACGCAGGTTGCTGTGCTACACAGTCGCGTACAGAGACTTGTGTACGCGGGTTGCTGTATTGAACAGTCACGTACAGTACGCGGGTTGCTCCACTAGACAGTCGCATACATACCTTGGCAACAGAATTTTTGGGTAGGGTTGCTTGTCCCTGTCCTTTTTTGGATTTTGTCTTGCTTTGTGGTCTTCTAGTACTGGCATTTTATTGTAGGTTTGAAAGCCCTATTAACCATACTTCGCGCTTTTCAGTAAGCCCTTGAGTTTTATTGGTTGGATTTTCTTTCTTTTATCAATTTGAGGTGGATTTTCCTGTTGGGTGATAGGTCCAAGTGCTGTGTGTCTGAATCAGTGATCAGGGTTCTAGATATCGTGTATCCCGTGCTATTTCCAAGTAGTGTCGGTTTGTCACTTGCCTTTTATTGATTTCAGTGGATTTCATCCATTGTGTCTTCCCAAGTTAGGTTTGTTCCAAGTTTCTTCCTTAGGTGATTGATCTTTGGTTCTTATAAGTCCGCTTTACTTCATTTTGCTTTCTTTATATAGTTTGATTATTCAAGCACACTCAAGAATTTTTGCATTTAGGTGCATAGTAATTTTTGAAGAATTTGAAAAGTGAAAAGAAAAGCATTTGAAACATTTGCATTTGAATTGCATATGGTAGTTTTACTTTTAGTTTTTAAATAAAATCTCAAAAATTACAAAAATAAGTCTTAGTTTTCTCTTTCTTAGTTGCATTTTCATTAGTTAATATTTACAAAAAAGAAAAATAAGCTTGCTTTAAGTAGTGATAATTTGTTTTGGAATTTGTTTATACACCCGTTTTACTTTTCTTATCGAGTCTATAATATCATAGTCATTCACGCCGCTTACCCTCTGATTAAGAACAACCCTTAAAATGAACACTATAATTTAAAATTTATTAGTAAGTTTTGTTTTATAGGGTCATATACCTACTAGCTTAGGCTAAACTTGTGGGATAGGAAGTGTAAACTCCCCATAAGTACTTAAATTCAGACGTAGTTGGCCAATCAATAGGTAAATCCTTCTCTGTGTTGATAACATCTAGGAAGCTCCTCTCAAACGGGAGTTAAGCACGAGGCCGCGTGGAGGCATTGGACTGAGGAGATAACCCTCCGATTCCTTGTCAAAACGTAGACCAAGGTTTTTACACATCTGGGGATTCTGTCCTAGATAGAGTTTCAGGCTTTGCTACCCTTCCCATGCATATGAATTAGGCTTGCGACTGTCACCCCAGACTGTTGACATAGTTAAGGTAGCCTCTAGTCTCTTGGACATCTAGGGTTTATACACAGGTAAATCGGAAGGCTATTTCTGGTTCACCTTGGACGGGCTTGGAAGGTAACCCTTGTTGAAAGTGTAGGAGGGCGGTGGGTGATTCCTTCTCTTATGCCTAAGAACCTCTTCAAGGACGCCAAGGAACTGTCTCTTAGCTTTCTTCAGGAAATCATATCTTATACCCCTTGTGATTGTTGAGACTTTAGGAAATTTTTGTAGTGATTGCTCTGTGGTTTGTCTATGTTTTAGCCGACCTTAGGGTGTGAAGAGTCAAATTTATAATCGTGGAGGACCAACCTATCAGAAGGTCATGATGGTTGCAAAACCTTCCTCCACTCATCACATTGGAACCTCCACCTCCCCCTCAAAGGTGAAGATTAGATACAAACGGTTCTTTCGAACCGATAGGAGTTAGTGAAGTTCCGGGTGAACCAGAACTTAGGGCAAATCGTTTTAATTTAAACACAGTTGAGATAGAAGACTTGCAGGCTGATGAGTTTACAAGGAATTTTAATTTACCTCTAATTGACTTAAACGATCCGGTGATCGTTCAGGTTTGTCCTTTCAATCCACCCATGATTGGTGTCCCTTTGGGAAAAATAATGTCTACTGCAGGAGAAAGTTCTTCTACTTCCACCTCAGTTGCTCCGGCTGGAGGGGTGCTACCTCCCCCGGTAGGTACCCCTAGAATAAGTATACCTACTACATTGTTAACTCCAGCTAGCCGAGTGGTTCAACCAATGGCTCCCACAATTTTAGCAGGTGCTTCTTGTGGTATGGTCACTGGGATTCCTAGTGTACCTACAGTTCCTACTTCCTTCACACACACTTCCCAGAGTGGTCCTTTAGGATCCTCGGCTTTTGTCCAAGGTTTTCCTTGGAATGAGGGGCACATTCCCCCATCCACTCCATACGTAGGCCCAACACCCGCATATGTAGGGGTGCAGTTTGGAAACCCTAATCCTTATGGTCAAGGTTTTCAAACTCTGGTTTCAACGCCGTTCACGAGCTCTCCTTTTTTTCTTTTTAGCGGAGGGATACCTGCTCCTGTATTCCAAACCCCAACTTCGACTGGGGAAGCTAGAAACTCTTATACTACACCACACATAAACAACCCGCTGGCTTATGGATGGAATCCTTTCCAAAGCAGCCCACCCACTTCACAACCGGCAGCGGGGGGCAACCCCACCTTCACATATGGGAATATGGCGGCAAGTCCCTCTAATCCCCAAACTGGTACTTTTAGTGCTCTGGCTAAACCCAAGCTCCCTTTCCTTGCAACGTTAAATTTGCAAGATTTGCCGAAACTAATGAATGACCCGATAAGACATGACCGCTCCTGGCCACCCGTACCTACCAAGCTGCCCTCGGATATACCAAAATTTAAAGGCAAAGTTGGTGATGATCCTGGAGATCATGCCGCCACTTTCCATATGTGGTGTTCCTCCAACTCACTGAACAAAGATTCAGTTCGGTTGAGGCTGTTCCAAAGAAATTTGACCAGTACTGCAACAAAATGGTATATTGAATTGCCTTCTGCTGCGTTTAGCAGTTTTTGGGACTTGGCTAATGCATTCCTTAGTCACTTCCAGCTTCCTGTCCGATATGATTTCGGTACAGACTTTTTGTTTACCTTTCGATAGGACAAGGCCACCCATATTTCGGATCACATCCAAGAGTGGAGAAGATGGAAGAGCCTTATCAAATCCACTATTCCTCCCAAGTTCTTATTAGAATGGTTCCTTAAATCCCTATTGCCATATATATATAAGGACGTATCTACTTTGGGAGTGACGAATGAGGAAGAAGCTATCCTCAGGGCCCAACAACTAGATTTGATATATTCTCAGTCTGGGATCTTATATGAGATTATCCCTGAGGCACCGAGGCCAACGCACAATGTAGAGGAGGGATGATTTTACGGAACCATACTTATTTAAAAGTGTATAAATGTTGGCGAGTATTACCAATTCTTAAAACGGAAACTATAAAATGATTGGTGATATTTTTCAAAAAATATTTTAATTTCCAAGGATTTTATATCATTTATATAATAATTTGGCGATTTTTAGGGTGAAAATTTTTTACCCCATCAAAATTGGGTGAAACAGGGCTTCAAAAAATGAAAAATGGTGAATATTTTTTGGCGGAAAAACATGGAAAAATAGCCCACTAGGCTAAAATTCGCCCCTGAAATTTTCCCTGATGTAGAGAAACCTAAGCATGGACCCCATGTCGATGGTGTGGTTGGTTCTGTGAATTCTCCCACTGCAGAATCTTTGTCTAAATAGCTCCATCAACTGTTCGTCAAACATTCTACGATGAAGACAACAAAGGCTACCCCCTCACCCCAAAATGCAAATGTTTTTGCACAAACCTCTCAGAAGGGAAAACAACAGCCCGGTGGGAAAAACAAGAGAGGAAAAAAGGGTGAGGGAAATAAAAAAAAGCAAAAAACCACAAACAATGCTGATGGGAGCAAGAAAGAAAAGAAGAAGGTGAAATTCCCATGTAAGTTGTGCCATGAAGATCACCTTACCCATCTATGTACCCTTATGGAACAAGCTTAGAAGCTGTTAAAAGGCCAACAACCAGTTGTCCTGAAGGATCCTTTTCCCCAAGGACATAATTCTGCTTCAGCTTCAAATGTAGCAGGGGGCACCCCAAATGCTCCTGACCCCAATTATATTAACATGGTTCGATCCGAGACTTTACTACAGACCAGGAACACGAACTATGAAAAAGAGACCTCGAAGAAGGGTAAGTCGATAGGTGAAACTTCTAACCCTCTCTCGATTGAGAAACCTGTTGAAATCATGCCCAAGATACCGAAAGGTGTCTTTAAGAAAACCTTGCATAATCCTAATGCTAGGACTGCAGCAAACTACTCTGTAGTTGAAGACTTAGTCCAGAATCCTTATGCAATGTCGGGTTTAGAGGTGTTACAGAGTTGTCCCCCCCAGCGGGATGCACTCTTAGCAGCCTTAGGCAGTATGGACTCATCGAGTCTCATGGCGAAATTTAATTTGTCTGATGTTAAAATTCGCCTATCATATCATGTAGCCTTATCGATAGATGTCATCCATGGTGGAAAGACCATTGGAAGGGAAGTTGTTGACGAGGGTGCTTCTACATGTGTTATTTCCCTATCTTGTTGGAAATCTCTTGGATCCCCAGAGTTGGTTCCATCGAACACCATACTTACTGCTTTCGACGGAAGATCATTTCGTCCACAGGGTATCCTACCGGCTTTCGAAATTTAGCTGGCAGGGAAAGCGGTGTCTGTTGAGGTAGAGGTGATTGATGCACCTTTGGATTATAACTTGCTCTTGGGGAGAAGTTGGACTTACGCCATGTCAGCTATTGCATCGACCGTTTTTCGGGTGGTAGTGTTTCCACACGAAGGGAAGTTGGTTACTATAGACCAACTCAGTTTTACTTGAAAAGGACGCATGGAAACTAACGAGTCCACCATACCATTGGTTGATCAGGTTAGACTTGCTTCAGAGAGCTTAGGGGCTGGAATGTACGCATCATTGATGGGCACATTTGATTTTCCAGCTCCGATTAATTATATAGGTTCTACTAGTGTGGGGAAGTCCATAGCAACGGTTGTTGATAGAATTGATCCTTGGGTTCTTCCTTCCCACCATGAACCTGAAGTGCCCTTATCGGCAACGAAAGTGGCTTATCAAGCTATCATCCATACCACTATTGATTCCATTTCGGTCCCTCTCACAGTCTCATAGGAACCAGAAGAAGCCTATTTTCCCACTTGGGCAGAGAACTCTTTGCATTCTAGAGATTGCTTAGATATGGTTTTACCTTCGGATGAAGCCATTCTGGAAGCCATGTGCGGACGAGATAAGATCTGTGAAGATATTCACCATCGATGCTATTTTCTTCCAGAGTTAAGTAGGATCGAGAACCAGGAGTTCCATATGAGACTGACAAGTAGTGTTTGCTGAGGGGAATATGGCGAACATTTTTGCTACCATTCCTATCAACATCTCTGTAAATCCAAACATTATGGAAAATGTACACATCGACGCAAACTGCTCTCCGGAAGAGATTATGATCTATACGGCCTTGTTTAAGGAATTCCGTGACGTATTTGCCTGGTCATATGAAGAGATGCCAAGCATTGATCCATCAATAGTCGAGCATGAAATACGAACATACCCTGATGCTAGACCCCTTCGACAAAAGTTGAGACCTATCAACCCGCGTAAAGCGGCAGCAGTGAAGGTTGAAGTTGAGAAACTGCTGAAAGCCGGTTTTATTTACCCCATAGCTTTGACAGAATGGGTATCCAACCCTGTTCCCATTGAAAAAAAGCAAGGGACTATATGCGTTTGTACTGACTTTTGAGATCTAAAAAAATACTGTCCTAAGGACAGATATCCCACACCATTTATAGATCAAATTATTGATGCTTGCGCGGAAAGTGAAGTCTTTTCGTTTATGTATGGTTTCTCCGGATATAATCAAATCCAAATTAAACCGGAAGACCAACATAAGGTAGCTTTTATTTGTCCTTGGGGTACCTTCGCGTACAAGAAAATGCCCTTTGGATTGAAAAATGCAGGGGCAACCTTTCAGTGGGCAATGAAATTTTCCTTTCACGACATTAAAGCCATTGTCGAACCCTACCTTGATGATCTGCTAGCACATTCTCGTAAGTGGATAGAACACCCAGATCACTTGCGTTTGATTTTTGAACGATGCAGATACTACAAAATTCGCTTGAATCCCCACAAGTGTGTTTTCTATGTCGAGTCAGGGACACTGCTCAGATTCATTGTTTCCAACAAAGGCATTCAGGTGGATCCTTTAAAAGTTGAGGCCATTGTAAATCTTCCTCCTCCTCGTTCTATCAGGAAGCTTCAAAGCCTGCAAGGGAAGTCCAATTTCCTTCGACATTTTATTGTAAATTATGCCAAGATTACTAAAGGTTTCATGCGCTCGTTGAAACAGGACACCCCATTTGTATGGGATGAAATTGCACAACTTGCATTCAAGGCATTAAAAAAAGCTTTGTTGTCGACACTATTATTGCGTCCGCCAGATTACTCTTGAGATTTTATATTGTATCTGGACGCATCTGAGTTGACCATAGGGGTAGTACTAGTCCAGGAGGACGATAAGCTCCAAGAGTATGTCATCTACTATCTCAGCTGTGCTTTAGCCAGCCCTGAACTTAGGTATTCCCACGTTGAGAAGTTGGCCTTGGAAGTTGTGGATGCTGTTCATAGGTTGCGTCACTACATCTTACTAAGGACCACGATGGTAGTGATGGATGTTAATCCTTTTCAATATGTTTTGTCCGATGGATAGTTGGAGGAAAATTCAACAAATGGATAGTCATTCTTCAAGAGTTTGACTTAGATTTTCTATCCGCCAAATCCAAAAAATCCTTAGTTTTTGTTGAGCTCATTGCAGAATTTCCAGTAGAGGAAGATGTAGCTATTGAAGAAGACGCATTCCCAGATGAGCATATCTTTTTTATTTCCACCTTTGACCCCTGGTACGAAGATATACTTATCTATCTCCAGACTTTGAAGTACCCTGTAGCCTTCTCGCGGGAAGAACGATGCAAAATACGCGTACATGACAAGAACTACCTCATTATTGGAGATACTTTATATCGTAGAGGGGTAGATTCGGTTTTGTGTCGATGTCTTAACCACAAAGAAGTAGAGATTGTCCTAAATGATGCCCATAGTGGAGCTTGTGGGGGTCATTTATCTAGGTTAGCAACGTCCCAGAAGATCTTACATGCCAGTTATTTCTGGCCCATGATCTTTAAAGATTGTGTAGAATCCGTGAAACGATGTCATCCTTGTCAGCTTTACACCAGAAAGATGCGGTCGCATCCCACTCCATTATTTCCTGTCATCTCAGTGGGCCCCTTCACGAAGTGGGGGATAGATTACATGACATGCAACCCAGTCTCGGTTGGGGGGCACAAACATATCATTGTCGCTGTAGATTATTTCACGAAATGGGTAGAGGCAATGCCCACCTTCAAAGCTGACAGGGAAACTGCAGCTTTTTTCATTTTCAACCAAATTATCGCACGATTCGGTATCCCTAAAGTGATTCTCACTGACCATGGTAGTCATTTCCAAATAGTATGATGACTGAATTGACCACTATGATAGGGTTAGACAAGAACATTCATCTTCTTTCTATCCTCAAGAAAACGGTCAAGTCGAGGCTGTTAATAAAACTTTGAAGACTATCATCAAACGTACTATTAATGAATCCCATTCCAACTGGCACATCATGTTGTATCCTGCACTTTGGGCATATCGGACCAATGTGAAAACTGCTACAGGGTTTTCTCCTTTCCAACTCGTTCATGGAGTGGAGCAGTTACCCCGGTCGAATGCGAAATCTCGTCCTTAAATATTGCTATTCATGTGTTACCTGATACGACTGAGCTGGGAGATCGTTTATTACATTTAGAACATCTAGATGAGTAGCATAGAGATGCGCTGACAGCAAACGAAGCTCATAAAAATAGGGTAAAAATCCAATACGATAAATCGGTCAAGCCTCAAATTTTTTCTAAAGGGGAGCTTGTTTTGCTCTGGGATCAAGACAAAGAACCCTTGGAGGCAGGAAAGTTCAGGTCTATGTGGTTAGGACCTTATGTCGTGTCAAAGGTGTTGAAGAAGGGCGCATATGAATTGACTGATTTTGAAGGGAATAAGCTGCCTGAGCCTAGAAATGGGCTCTACCTAAAAAAGTACTATGCTTAGGCTTAACGCTTTTTCCTGTATTTTATTGTATGTATTTTTATGTACAATAGTTCATCGGTTTGTGTTTTTATACCATATGTTGGTTGTTACAGATGTTTTTCGAGTGGTTCGTAGGTTTCTCTGATGGCGCCAGTCGCCACACTTGTAATTTGGCTTTAGCTGCATGGGTTATTTACTCACCCTTAGGATAGTTAGTTGCCTTGGGAGGCGCTTGCTTAGGTCCTGCTACCAACAATGTGGCTGAATACAGGGCTGTCATTGAGCTTTTATGGGATGCTTTGTCATGTGGTATCACTCAGCTGGAAGTCCAACTTGACTCTCAGTTGGTGGTTTCCCAGCTCAATCAAGCTTATCAGGTGTAGAACCCTATTCTACTACGTCAGTTTATGCAAGTTAGGTTATTGGAAAGAAATTTTGAGTTTATTATATTCAACCATATTC
>LPNX010698590.1:10551-25365 GCA_001517045.1 Pseudotsuga menziesii
GTAAAAAGTGCCTGTTAAAATTTATCTAACTTTATATAGTTAACAACATTTTCAATAGAAAAAAAAATATATTTGGAAAGGTCATTCAATTTTCTACATTTCTTGTTTTTTATTGATCGCAAGATTCATTGTGTAAGTGTCTCAAAATATCCATGCAAGTTGATGGATGCCTGTTTTTTCAGTTTTGTATTGCATCTAACGTGTCAAAAGAGACCCTCAACTTCTTGCACACACCCGTGTATATATATATATATATATATATATATATATATATGGTCTATTCCTAAAACTCCATGGGTGGAAAGGGTTTGCCATCTATGTGATTCTATGAGCCTTAAGGATGAAAATCACTTTCTATTATAGTGCCTTGCTTACACCCACATTAGGTCTGAGTTTCATAGTATTTTCTACAAAACAAGCATTTACAACCTCCTAACTTGCCAAAACTATAGTGAGCTTGGAAAGCTTCTTCGCAAGATTTTTGAGCACAGGAACAAGATTTTAAAGTAAAACAAGTGTTACCCTTCTTAAGGTCCGATTGACCAAAATTAGTCCCAGTGGACATTAATCATCATCATCATCATCATATATGTATATGCACACACACACACACACATATGTATATGTGTGTGTGTGTATACATATACGTATACGTATATACATATATATACGTATATACATATATATACGTATATATATACGATACATATATATACACGTATACATGTATATATACGTATATATGTGTGTGTATATGTATATATACGTATACACACATATATATACGTGTACACACACACACACACACACACACACATATATATATATATATACACGTATATATATACATGTGTGTGTATATATATACACGTGTATATATATGTATATATATGTGTGTGTGTGTACGTATATATATACCTATACACACACATATCTATATATACGTATACGTATATATATATACGTATATATACATACATATACATATATATATATATATATATATATATATATATATATATATATATATATATATATATATATATATATATATATATATATATATATATATATATATATATATATATATATATATATATATATATATATATATATATATATATATATATATATATATATATATATATATATATATATGTGTGTGTGTGTGTGTACACACACACACACACATATATATATATATATACGTCTACGTATACGTATACATATATATACACACACACATATACATATGTGTGTGTGTGTGCGCATGCATATACATATATGATGATGATGATGAAGATGATTAATGTCCACTGGGACTAATTTTGGTCAATCGGACCTTAAGAAGGGTAACACTTGTTTTACTTTAAAATCTTGTTCCTGTGCTCAAAAATCTTGCGAATAAGCTTTCCAAGCTCACTATAGTTTTGGCAAGTTAGGAGGTTGTAAATGCTTGTATTGTAGAAAATACTATGAAACTCAGACCTAATGTGGGTGTAAGCAAGGCACCATAAGAGAAAGTGATTTTCATCCTTAAGGCTCATAGAATCACACAGATGGCAAACCTTTTCCACCCATGGAGTTTTAGGAATAGACCAACACCCTATTTTGCTAGGGAGTTCATCAGAGTTCATTATAATCTTGGCTAAATTAATTTTCTTCCGTGACCTAGTTAGTACCGAGAGATGCTTTTGATCTTCCAAGTTAGGGGTAATGAACTCCTTGTATATACACCCACATATATACACATGTATGTATATACATAGATGTAGATATATATGTGTATATATGTAAATATATATGTATATGCATATATATGTATATATCTACATATACATATACATGTACATGTATATGTATATGTATGTATGCATGCATATACATACATACATGCATATATATATATATATATATATATATATATATATATATATATATACACACACACACACACACACAGATATATGTAGATATATATGTATATGTATATATGTATTGATCATCATGATTATATTTTTTAGACAAATTATTTTTATTATATTTAACTTGATTTTGAAAAAATATAAGTGAATAGGTTAAATATAGAATATAGAAATCCAAAAAGTTAGAATAAATCATAAGAACATAACAAATTTATAAAACTTATCGCATTATGTGTGTGTGTTAGATTTTTTTTTTCAAAAAAATCAATTTAATAAATTGTATTTTATAATTATTGAAATTTTTTCTAATATGGCATTAAACTTATTCTAAATCAAAGTATTTTTATTTGCAAATGGAGTGTATTTCTTTTTTTTTTTCCAAGAGAAAAAAGCGTAATTTCATTCATCTGCTGAGATCAAAATTACATTCTGTAGATTCACTCTGTCAGTGAATTTTCCAAGTCCTATAAACATTCAAAAATTTAGAACAACTCTGTCTTCCACAAGTAAAACATTCTGTCCCACCGGACTTACCATGCTGTTACATCTTTATACAATATAGCCAAATAGAAATATAAATATCATACTAACGCTAGTATTCAGTGTGCATACAAAATGAATAAAACTGTCAAAGCTCAGTCTATAAACGGCCTGTGGTAAAACTCATAGCTCTGCCCGTCCCTTTCTTCACGAACTTTCCAAGTGCCAAAGTCCATGTTGCTGGATGCCTGGTCCGCTTTTTTGTTATTTTCCTTGTATACATGCCAGCATGAGAAAGCATCAAATGATTGAATGACAGTCTGTATAGAAGAAAGTATATTGGCAAGTCTAACATTTCTGCAATCTTGAATTTGCATGGTCTAGTTAATAACATTCAAAGAATCCCCATGAACAGTCAGCCTGTTAATACCCTTCTCGAGGGCAAAGATGAGAAGTAGTTTTAAGCTCATGAGTTCTGCATAATTATTCGAGCCCGCTCCCAGGCCCATGGTAAGGGAAAAGAAATGTGAATCAGACAAATATAGTATAGCCCCCCCTCCACACAGCTCGTTTTGAGCTGCTCCATCAAAAAAACCCCAAGGGTGGGTTTTATCCAGGTCAAATTCCAAGTTCCTTCTCTGTTTGGCAGCTCTGATATACTCAGGGAGTGCTTTGTATAAGCCCACAGATTGTGCACTGGTTAATTCCGGGCTACTAACTTTGTCCTGGAAGATAGACCCATTCCTAGCCAACCAGATCCCCCAGATAATTAACAACGGTAAGGTTTTTAGCTTGGAGTGTGAAAAGGATCTCCACCAATTTTCCCACGCGCTGTTCACTGAATTTCCTTCCCATCTATGGTTCAGTCCGACCTGACTCATACATTCTTTCCAAACAGCAACCGTGAAAGAACACGTAATGAAAAGATGTGTAATTGTTTCCAACTCCTTTTTGCACAGAACACACCAGCCCGGACCCTGGAAACTTCTGATGTCCCAGGTCGGTGCCTTGTTTTCTAGCACACACCACATGAACAGTCTAGTTTTTGAAGGGCACTTTAACTTCCATAAGGTTTTCCACCACCAAACCTCCTCCCTACCCCTAGCCTCAACACTTAAGATCAGATAGCCCACCTTTGGGGTATACACCCCACCCGGGTCCAATTCCCAAATTAAGTCATCCTCCTACTCTGAGACCTGAATGTGTGACAATTGAAGATCTCTGATATAGTTTTCATAGAAGAGCGTTTCTTGTTCCCCCAATCCCAACAGTTATGCACTTTTCCAGTGTTGGATCCAGGGATCCTCCGGTCTCTCTTCAGCCAGCTGATTTAAGGTGAAGATACCCCTTAAAGCAAGAGCATTGATAACTTCCACTGGAAGAACATGCTGTTGTTCACTCCCCATCCAAGGATCCCTTCCCACTTGTAGCTTTTCTCCATTTCCAACATCCCAAGTCAGACTTGATTTGATTAGAGAGAAGGATTTCACCACAGCATTCCAGATAACCGACCCCCATGTATGTGTCTTCCTGGGCCTCCAAATCCATTCCTCAATGCTCTCATGAGGAAAATATTTCTATTTGATAACACAAGTCCATAAACTTGATGTTTTGATCAGTCTCCACCCTCCTTTTGCTGCTAGTGCTTGAGCAAACAAAAAAATGTTTTTAAGACCCCATCCCCCCCAGCCCCTTTGGGACCGCTATTCTCTTCTAGCTGACCCAGGGGGTCACCTGTCCTTCCTTTTTACCACTCCATAAAAATCTGAAACAGATCCTCCTAATTTGTTCAAGAATCCCTTTTGGGATCCATGAAAGAGACATCTAATAAACTGGTATGGCTTCTAAAACAGCCTTGACCAGCACCAGCCTCCCAGCTCTTGACAACCACATATAGCTCCAAAGCTGTAATCATTTCTCCACCTTGCCAATCAGCCAGCTCCAGTCCTTTTTCCGGTAAAAATTAGCTTTTAAAGAGAATCCCAGATATTTTAAACCCACATCGAGACCAGAGATGGTAAATGGGAAGTTTTCTATGAGTTCAAGCTCTTCTTTCGGGCGTAGCAGATGGGTAGTAATTGTAGACTTTCCCACATTTATATCCATCCCTGTTGCTTTTGAAAAGAGATCCAGTATCTCCTTCAGGACCCGAGTATCCCTTCTATCTCCAGAGCAGAAGATCAAAACATCATCCACAAAAAGAAGATGGGTAATAGCTAGCTGATCACCAATACAAATGCCAGAGAAGCGACCCAGCCTCTTAGCCTCATTTAAAGCCCTACTTAAACCTTCTGCCACCAGCAAAAAAAGCAAAGGGGATAGAGGACACCCTTGTCGCAGAACCCTCTCAGCATGGAAAAAAGGAGAGGCTACCCCATTTATTAGAACAGCAAAAGAGACAGTAGATATACAAGACATGATCCATCTAATGAAGTTTAAGCCAAACCCCAGATGAGTTAGTAACAGTGGGAGATAAATCCAACTTACCTTATCATATGCCTTTGAAAGATCAATTTTCAGAATAGCCCCTTTGATACTCCTACTCTTCAGGCTGTGCAAACCTTCCTGTGCCACCCCGATGGCCTCGTGAATCTGTCGGCCTTCCAAAAAACCAAATTGTTCAGCTGAAATATTCTCAGATAAAATAGCTTTTAATCTACGAGCAATAACCTTCGATACAATCTTATAGATACAATTGCATAAGGAGATAGGTCTGAATTCATTGAGAGAAACTGGATTGTCCGTCTTTGGGATCAGGGCTATGAAGGTGGCATTGAAACTAGCTGGAATTCTTCCCGAGATTCGAAATGGAGTGTATTTCATGCTTTGACATGGGCTAGTAAAATAAATCTAATTGAAAATATTTAGTTTTATGATGATGATGATGATTAACTTATGATGATGATGATCTATGTACTTAAGTTAAGAAATGGATACTTATACTACATGCCTTTTACTTATCTTTAATAATAATGAAGTAAAAGAAATATTAGGTAACTTCTTATAAATCATTAATTCATTAAAATGGTGTGGGTTTTTAATAATAATAAAAAAATTAACCAACTAATAATGAGATTTTTTCCATAAAAAAATGCATTTTATTTCTCATATTGAAAAACATAACACATTCTTCATGTAAAGATTGCATTCAATATTTAATCTAGCATATTATATCCACTACCTTCAACTTATAAATTGTAGAAATACACTTTTTTTACTAATACATATTATAATTTCAATTAAATAACCCTAAAGCTCATATATATATAGAGAGAAAATCTGGTTCATGCTAATTTTGGGAGACAACTTTTTAAAGGAATATGATCGATCATGGTTATATATATATTTTTAGACAAATTATCTTTATTATATATAACTTGATTTTGAAAAAATATAAACGAATAAATTAAATGTTGAATATATAAATTAAGAAAGTTAGAGGAAATCATAAAAACATAACAAATTTATATAACTTGTCACATTAATTAAGTATTTGACTTCATATAAACATTAATATATATGTACGTTCAAAAAAGTAAGTTCCACTCTCATGAATTTAAATTCTATCAATAATTTTTTTCACTAATGAAAAATGAAATAATTAAATCTAAAATTTAGATTTTTTTAAATTTTTTTTCAAAAGTATCAATTTAATAAATTACTTTAGAAAATTTTCTAACATGACATTAAACTTATGATAAATTAGAGTATTTTAATTTGCAAATGGAGCATATTCCATGCTTTGACATTCGACTAATAAAATAAATACAATTAAAAATATTTAGTTTTATGTATATAGTTAAGTTAAGAAGTGGATATTTATGCTAAATGACTTTTACTCATTTTTAACAATAATTGAGTAAAAGAAATATTGGGTTGCTTTCTATAAATCATCATTTCATATAAATAGTGTGGTTTTTAATAATAACAAGAGTGTGGTTGATGTGACATATTATATCCACTATCTTCATTACATTTACTTTGAGTTAATAAAAACAAAGTTTTTGATCTAAAAATTTCAAAATTTAACAAAACCACAGTAACCATCATGATTTCTGATTTTTCACATAAAATCCAAATTTGTACTTTTTATTTTTGATTCACCATTCTTCATTCTAGTAAATAATTGTACTAGGTGTTTTTTCTTTTCTTTTTTTCAAGGCACTTCTAGATTCTACATACAAATATATATAGAGGATTGAGGTATTCTATCCTATATTGCTTGGAATTGCACAATGTTAGAATGAGAATTCTAACATCATCTAGTTCGGAACCGAGGGAAAAGCGAGTAATTTGTCACGATAATTTATATTTTATATATCGTATTACATTTGTTTTTTTGTTCATTTTTATCGCTAACTCTTCGAAAAACTCAAGAGTTCTCTTAAATATCATATGCTTGAAGCAGTTTCTAGTCCAGTCAAAGTATCGATTGGACATGTGGCCCCTCCTTTGATATCCCATCAACTTGATAATTTTGTATTATGAATATATGACAAGTTCAGAGAGAATTGAAAGCTCTTGCCAAAAGTTTCATATTTTCTCAATCGCTCTGTAGATTTTTTTTCCCATTCATATATTGAACCCATAATTCTGAATTCCCATATACACCTCTAATTCCTAAACCTCTTCCTCAATAGCTAATTTAATCAATGTTCTTAAAGCCATACCTCTGGCTCTATTATTGGTTCCCCTTCCACAATTTGCCTTGAATTCAACTCTTTGTGAATTGGAAACTAAGAGTACACCCCCAATCCATAGTTTTCACCTGCACATGTAGCATAAGAAAATCCATGTACCCCCTTCAAGCTTCAAATATGTCATGTTCTATTCCTTTACATTGGATTCCTTTTCTTTAAAGAAGCTATGCATTGCCATAACGTGATGAAACACCAAAATGTTAAAAATCCAATACTCCACGTAGTTAAAAATGAAATATACTTTAACTTTCTTAACTACTTCTCATACCTATTTTAAGCACTCTTCAACCATATCAACTTCCCATAAATTATCAACATAAAAACAAACACTCCTTATTTTTCATATTTTTTTTTCAAAAAAATAAAAAAATAAACAAATGGTAAATGATCTCATCTTCACTCATGCACATACTGCATATATCTATACCTTTAGAATTCCTTTTCCTTAAGTGCGCACTTTCTCTCTTAGAATCAACCTCATCAAGATTTTGCTATTACGAAGACCCAAAGCCTGCCATAGAGCGGACCACATAATGAGATATGGTGTGGTTTGATAAATTTTACCACGTTCCCCAAAATATTATTTATACAAAACATATATTAAATAAATATAACCCAATAATGCCAATACCGTCGCATCAGTCGATCTGTAAGAACGTCGATATAGTTTTTATGACTTGAATCTCAATTTTGAAAATATCGAAACAGAAGAGCAAAATTTGAAAATATCGAAACAGAAAAGCTTGCACCACTTTCCGAAGCGTTTGCAAATTATGTTTCAGATTGACCAGTCCACCATGACACCATGGTGTCACTTTCCTGGATGTCGGCTTGAAGAAGAAAATGAAGGACGAAGCCTCAATTCCCTCTGTAACTGAAAGCCTCAAGGGGGTGTCTAGCCAAATGTACATGTCTTTATCGGATACCTTCCAGCAACTATCCTGTCCAGGTGCCCTATCTCCAAAGGTGACGGTGGGGTTTGTGAATTCACTTTAGAGCCAGGGAGTAATGGAGTCCTCTGCCCCTGCATGGCTACAGGCGCAAACCCAATTGGTCAGCGAAGGTGCGCACAGGAAAGCTTCGAACCTGCAGCGTTGCGTCGTAATTTTATTTTAATTTGTTTCTTGTCTGTATAATTTTTTTAGATCCCAGTGGTTTGGACTCTGGGAACAATGTTGCACGGCCGAGTTTGTCGTGGGATGAGGAAGTCCTAGCCTGTAACTCAAACTCTCAAACTTGGTGAAGGGAGTTGGAGGGATTGTACAGTTGATGATGGCCAGATCTAAACATTTTTTTCAAGTTGATGTCTGCTGAGCTGCAGTGCAAGGTACACCGCGTTTTTGGGGTGCCAGAAATTTTGGCGTGGAAAAATGATGTCCAACCTCTGTAGCATAACACATATTTTGGCAGATGGTAGGTTACTGTCTAGGCAGCCTGGTTTCTGAATTTTTTTAGGTGACGTACCATAGAAAGCTATGAAGCTGTTATATTTCACAATATTAATCAGCGTCATATTAGCCATACTGGTGAATACCTTCATTGCACAGGTGGATTGGTAAGCCCTTCATCCTTATTGGAACGTTATTTTCCAGAAAGTAGTTATTTTTACAGGAAGCATAGTGATGGGAGGTCAAGTCAGGTTAGCCCAATGCTTGGTAGAGACCAGCAATGCTGCCATTTATGCATACAAAATTATCTTTTTCCATTCTTTTGAATTTTAATGTCATTTATGTGATGAAAAATTTCAATCAAAGCGGTTTCCTTTGTTTTTTTTCCCTCCTTGGAAACGTAAGGGATGCTTTGCCACATTACTGGATGGTCTCTGTAGTACACTCGTCAGTATAGGCTAGTGCCCCTAATCCAAGGGTTGGCACTGACATCTGTCCAGCAACATTGGTGACAACTGGTTGAACTAACCATCTACACTAAGAAAACTGCTTACCTATCTAGTAGGAAAGAGAGGATCACTTTGCTGTTGGAGGAATGTGAGTTATGGGACATAACTGAGAATGGTGCAGAGTTGGTTAGGAATGCCTTGAATGGTTTCTCAAAACCATGGTAGGACTTTGTGCATGCGATCTTTGCTAGAGAGAACATGCTTACATGGACTAGACTTTGGGATGATTTGATATAGGAGGATCTGAGAGTTAGTTCCAGCCACACAAGCCAACAGCATGGGGATGTTGAGGAGAATGTCGCTTTCACAGGAAAGAGCAAGAAAAGGCCCAAGAAAGGCCCTGGTTGTGGTTCTAGCTCGAAAGGTGAACAAAAGAAAGATATGAGCAAAGTTAATGTTTTGCTTGTCATAAGATTGATCATTATGCGAGTCAATGTCCAAACAAAAAGAAGAAGGGCAAGAATGAGACACAAGCAACTGCATCAACTGAGCTTGAGGACTTTGCT
The DNA here is from genome assembly GCA_001517045.1 of Pseudotsuga menziesii. Taxonomy (NCBI): domain Eukaryota; kingdom Viridiplantae; phylum Streptophyta; class Pinopsida; order Pinales; family Pinaceae; genus Pseudotsuga; species Pseudotsuga menziesii. Next base: position 20,060 of record LPNX010698590.1, read on the forward strand.
GAGAAGTTTGAGAAGGAACTTTCTCTAGTCTCTTGTCTGTCAGGAAGTGGTAGTGCATGATTCGAGGACATTGGAGCATGGGTTGTGGATAGTTGTGCATCTAGCCATATGATGGGATGAGGTCGATGTTCCTTAGTGTTTCAAAGATAGACTCAGACTGCCATGTGGGTTGTTGGGTTAGTACCATGCATTTTGTGAAGGCAGTTGGATGCGTGAGATTCCAGCTAGAGTCGGGAGGATCTCTGGAGGTGGTAGAGGTGTTGTTAGTATCGAAGCTGAAGGTTATTTTGCTCTCAGTATCAACTTTGGAGGATGAAGGATATGGAGCTTTTTTCTAGCGTGGACAGGTGCTAATATATCCAAAGGGAGCTGACTTGGACGCAACCACAGTGCTTGGTGTCAGACATGGGAGATTGTACAGGTTGCTGGAACAACTTGTGGTTGGGTCCAAGGAGATCTTGGATTCGGGGTCTGTGCTAATATCAGGGACAGTTGGTTGTGTGGGTTCTTCCATTACTGTCAGGAGAGTGAACTGGTACAAGATGACTCAATTGGATGCTTACGAGTTTGAGGAGACTCCTTGAAGCATGTTTTGTAGGAACAGGTCTTCAATAGGATGTAATGCAGGTCAGAGAGAGGATTTTTAGTTCAGAGGGAGCAACTACAATAGCGGATGGAGTGATGGGGTTGGAGACAGATCTAGGAGAAGGTTATAGAAGTACCTTCCTCACTGAGAGGGAGTATTAGTTTTTGAGTGGGGTAGCTTGGATAGGTACTTCTACATTAGCGGTGTCTAGCATGTGGAAGTGTTTGAGCGACACTCTCTAGGCAAGCACTTTATAAAGTGACTTTTCTATTTTATGATTTAAGCTAGTTTTAGAATATTTGAGTGACTTAAGTGATTTAAGTCATCTCAATGAGAGGTTAAGTCATGACCGTTGATCTAGTGAGGCCAAGATCTAACCTTGACCATTGAGATCTAGGAGAAGGTGAAGAGTCATTAACGAAATTTTAAAAGAGACCTAAGGAAAGTGGAGAGGCACATTGAATGAGAGAGTTCTTGAAGAGCCGAAGAGAAGAAATTTGGACAACAAGAAGAAAAGAGCATGAATTCCAAGGAGGGTGCAAATCTCAAGCTATAAGAAGGGCATGAAGTCCAAGGAGGGCATAGATCTCAAGGTTGGAATGTGGCATGAATTCCAAGGAAAATCTCAGTAGTAGTAAAGGGAGACTATACAACAGGTACATGGTCTATACAATATGGATTTTGTACGGTTTTCAAGGCAACAGAACATACAACAAATTTCTGCATCCATATAGCCTGCGTGGGTGACCGTACAACTACCATACAGGTCTGGGTATTTTCTGTGATTGCTTGGCATGATTTTCAAGGTGGTTTCAGCTTCATTTAATGTTGATATTCTCTGTTGTAATTTTCAGAAATTCTCTCTGAGCATTTAATTCAAAAATCATTCATTGTCTGGTTTTCCCTTAGGGGTTTTCCCAGGGGTAATTTGCCCAAAAATATGTGTCAAATTTCATGGTTTGTTGTTGATGAATTTCATGTGTCTTAGTTTACAAGTTTCAGATTAGAAGTAATTTAAATTTGCTGTGTATTAATTTGAGGAATAACTTGTTTGGTATTGAAACCAAGTTGAAATTAGAGTAAATTCTACATATATGAAGTAGACAAAGTAGGACAACCTTCTTATTGAATGAACAACCAATAGTAAATGATTTTCTCAAATCCGATTTTACCACAAGTTCAAGAGAACCGAAATGTGCCACACTTAACCATCCTCCTTAGTTAAAACAACCCACAAAAGAGAGTGAAAATAACTGTAACAAAAAGGTTACAACAAAAATATCCCTTTACATGAACAATGATTATAGGAAGCCATAGGGAGGGTTTCACCTCAACCATAACGTTTTCTTTTGCAACAAATTTTCCTTTCAAAATTTTTATTCAACTTGGCCTGATCATTATTGGAAACTTTGAGGGGAATGGTCCTGGAACAAGTGTCTCTAGCAGCCACCACCTTATCTGTCAGAGATAAAGCAGCAAAATTATTCCGAAAATGAGAACTAAATATATCTTTGATCTCATAAGGGTCCTTTGCAGTAGGATCATCTTCCCTTACAAAGACCAAGCACCTTATTAGCAACCATCTTCCTCTTGAGGAAATCTACAAAAAATTTGGACCCTTCATCCCTGTATTGAATCCAATGAAGACAGGAGTGGACACAAGCGCACCTGACAATATAATCCTCACCTTTGCAAACTACCATCTCTAGCTTTGCCACCTTCTCCTAAAGAGTGAAATCATGAACCTACACTTCCTGAAAGATGTATATTTTCTCAAGCTTAAGCTAGGGTTGCCTGTAGTTGTTTTCTTCACTAGCAGGCCATCACCCACCCCCAACCTATCATAAACTTAATAGTGTGACAAATTGCAGCCTCCCACCAAAGGATCCATCCTTGTGCTCCTATTGGCCTAAGGGAGAGGGTCCAAACTCTCTATACTAGGGTGCAAAAATCTGCCGACTTCAAATGGGATATATTCAACTTGATTAATGTAGAAGGGGGAAAATCAATCGCTTGACCCAAAGAAACCACACTCTGAATCAGAAGTTGATCTAAACCTATCATATCCATCAACACATCCATGGGGAGAAGCTTGCTTGAAAAAGATATCCTCTTGTTGTCCATAGAATCAATCTAGCCTACTCTATAGTCTACACCTTATCTTGTCCTTGCCTATATTTGTTCTAAGTGAACCAACTTCCATAATCAACCCCTTTTGTTTCTAATTGGGGTAAAATATCTGGAGTGAGTCTTTGCACCAAAACCAAGCATTCTTCCTTGAACCACTGATCATAGAACTTGTGCCTCCACATTGGTCACCCTCCCATTCCATCATGTTGGAGTCCACCAACAATCCACTCTTGGGAGAGAGGAAGCCACCCAATCCCAAAGTTTACCATGATTTACATTTGGATTAGGAGTGTAGATCACACACAATCCAATCATTCAACCCTAAATCAAAAGAGTGACCTAGACACATTGATCCCTTTGTATTTGAGCCATAAGCTACCACAAAATTTTGCAAATCGTATGAAAGGGAAACCACTACCCCTCCACTCCCTTGACAAGGCTCTTAAGTCCAAAAGAGCTATTACAACAATGATTCATCTGATTTTGAAGCTCAAATCCCACTGACTTGACTTCTTGTAGGAAAACCACATCTTGTTGAAAATGTTCCAAAACTCCTTAGACAATCTGCTTGCCACTAGGAATCGTCATCTCTCGCACATTCTAGGATAGTAGAGGGAGATTCATTCTAAAAGAAGATGAAGACCTAAGCTACTTGACCTGTTAGTTGTCTCAAAACTTGGAAAATGACTATTGGGTGAATGAACCATTGCGTCCTTACAAGACTTCACTCATGGCATTGGGCTCAAATCACCACTCAACTTGCTCACACGAATTAGGCAAGAAATCTCCTTTCACTTGTTAGATTTGACCTGCCAACTTGGCTCAATCTCCATCTTGTTGGAAGTAGAAAGAAATGAACCAACTTGGAGCACAAGGCTTGAGGATTGGAGTGCTCAAGAATGCCCCACCACTAAGGTAGAGTTGTTTCCCCTAGGTTGAACCACCAGGCCACCCAAACCCCGCACTGAGACTAAACATGAACCACTGTACCACATGTGCCCAAACTTGAACCACATGTGCTTGAACTTGAAGCACTAGAAATGGGACCATCTATTCCCAAATGTGCACTTGCCTGCACCTAAAGAAGACCCACCCATTCTTGCACCAACTACCACTTAGTGACCACCTATTCCCAAATGTGCACTTGGTTGCACCTAAAGAAGACCCACCCATTCTTGCACCAACGACCACTTAGGGACCACCACCCTCGATTCCTTAGCTTGATTGTATATAAGTTCCACCTCTCTTTGTGCCCTGAGAAGTAGGAGTTGTAGCAATACCTGCACTTGCATCCACCCCTAAATTGGGCCATCAAAGAGGGAAATCTTGAATCAAGTGGTCATGAGCTTGGTAGGTGAAGCAAGAACATAGAATTGAGATACTAAACCTTCTACTGCTTGACTCCACTATGTTGTTGACATAGGTCAAGGGGGGAAGCTTCTGCTTCAAATCCACCTCCATACAAACCCTTGGGTTAGCCCTAAAAGAAATTTGTCAACTATTGGGAATAAGAACTTTCCCAAAATGTTTAGCAAATAAATCAACAAAAGGGCGCATATTAGTAGGTAGGGTTGGGAATTCTAGCCAAAGTGGGTAGTTGGCATGATTACGCACTCTAGGTTAAAACCTGCTCTCCAAGATTGTATATAAGCAAGGGAACCAACAATATAACAAATACCAAACTGTAACACCCGGTGTGCAACAATATCTCCAGGTAAACATACTTCAAACCTAGACCCTAGTTGGAGTTCAAGGAAATCCATTTGGCCTCCTAGTTTAGAAGGCACTAGTGGTTAAAGGACTCCTCATCTGACATTTGTTGAAAAAAAGTAGAATCACACCCCTTGTTTCTAATTGCTTGCGAACCTCAAAATATTCCTTCTTATTGGCAAGGAAGAAGTTAAAAGTAAACTGGATCTGAACCCAATGAGGAAACAATATTTAATGAAGACTACATGAAGGGCTCTACATGCATCTCCTACTACACTGAGTAGGTAGTGTTGGATCAAATGCATTTCTTGTGCCCGTTGTTATCGACTAGGCTGCACCTAGTTGGACTTTCAGTGAGCCGCCAGTGATGAACAAGATACTTGTTCATATTCAGAGTTCAGAAGTCTTTTCAGGCCTCCAGGGCCGTTTTATTTTTTGTAACACATGTTCATACCCCCTTGGGGAAATTGTAAAAAATGTCCTAGCATTTAATTTTTTATAAAAGGCTCGGCTTCCCAGACTTGAATATCAAGCCGACTAGCCCAGAGTGTTTTTTTCCCTTGGTTATTATTGGTTGTTGAACAAACGACTAATAATTTCTGAGTTTTTCACTCACACCTCCAAAGCTGGGGTAGTCATCTTGGTGTTTCGGCCTCGGGAGGTTATTAGAGCCTTCGTGTCGGTGTTTTTCACCATGCTAGGCATTCAAATTGAGTCGTATGGACATGTACTAGGTCCCCCTAGAGTTTCGTCAATTTCCGCAAAAAATAATTTTTCCGTTTTTTTTAAGCCATTTTTTAATGGTTTAATTAAAAAACTTCAGATTGTAATAAAAGTCAGATACGGAGTCCATTTCTGACGTGGGGACACTCGTTTTCAC
>LPNX010698596.1:0-16710 GCA_001517045.1 Pseudotsuga menziesii
TGTTCGACAGATCAGAATATGATGATGATGATGTTGCTGCTGATCGAAAGGTCAAGGTGCTGAAGATGTTGTTGTTGATCGAAAAGTGAAGATGCTGAAGATTTTGTTGCTGATCGAACCAGTCAAAGTGCTGAAGATGTTGCTGATCGAAAGTTCAAAATGGTGAAGATGTTGTTGCTGATCGAACTAGTCAAAGTGCTGAAGATGTTGCTGATCAAAAAGGTCCAAGTGCTGAATATGTCGCTGCAAATTGAAAGATCAAAATGCTGAAGATGTTGATGATGATGAAGACTGAAGATTGAAGATGAATACTTCATAATGTTGAAAAGCTTCCAATGATTTATAGATGTGTTACCCTGCTGATGTATGTCTGCTATCTCTACTCTTGTTGTTGTTGATGAAGAATACCCTTCTCGTTAAGGGGGAGTGTTGAAATATTGTAACTTCGAAGAATATTCTTTATGTATCTTTTGTGGTCCCCGATGGTCCAACCGGGAGAACCACTTGTATTACATTGTACCCCGATGCTCCTAATCAGAAGAACTAATAAGAGTCATGAGGTAGTCCCCTCTATTTGTAAAGGTGGGTCATCAGCACCCCAGTGTGGTTACTTGAGCCTACATGTGTAACTCGAGCCTACATGAGTTAACTTAAGCCGACATGTTGATTGAGTAAACTTTAAGTAAACGGATGAATATAAATAGAGGTGTAGTGCTCCTCATTTGTGACACACACACTCACTTGGAATAGCGCACTTGTGGAGGAGAGGAGTTGCTGGAGAAGGAGGAGAATCACGTTTTTGATCTCCTTGTTGGTTTTACCTTTTTCCCTTTTGGGGCATCTATATTGAGGAAGCTTTTGCTGGGTTTTTCCCTTTAGGGTTTTCCCAGGATAAATATGTGTTGTTCTTGTGATACTGTTTCTTTCAGTGATCCTGCTTTATATGCTTTTATTATGAAAAATGAAATGATATACTGATGTCTTAGTTAAGCATATGAAAATTAACAAACTCATCCAAACACTTGCTCCAAATAGAAATTTTATGCATCCCCCACATCCCTTTGAGCGTGAGTTTGAGTGATATCCATGTTCCCACTTCAAGTTCGACATCCTCTACCCCAAGTTTTCATATCCATAGACTATTCCCCCACGATGTAAGCGCTTTCACTGAGTTAGGGATTCATCCCAGAACCTAGTCCACAAAACAACCAAGCTTGCAGAAGCATTAGAGGAAATTTGGGGTCTAAAACGGGCCTTATAAGAAAACGTGCCAACAATAAGTTCTTGTGAGTTGGAATTCAAGAACCAATAGAATTCCAATAAAATGAGTCAACCATAATGGTTGAATTGACATATTTGTCATAAAATAAACTACTTTTTTGTTCATATTTTCGACATATATCCCTGTGTTTTTACTCAAATTTCGATCAGAAGAGCTCGTTGGATGCGGAATTTGATTCCGCATCCAACGAGTACCCACTGCATACTTTTGACGGACCTCGCTACCCCAAGAACAAGAAATACCTGAAAAAACGTGATGATATAAGAGTCAAAATCATTTCTTGTTTTTGGGGTAGCGGGGTCCGTCAAAAGTATGCAGTGTGGGTACTTGTTGGATGAGGAATCAAATTCCACATCCAACGAGCTCTCCCGATCGAAATTTGAGTAAAAACACAGGGAGATATGTCGAGAATACGAACACAAAAAGTAGTTTTTTCTTTTTTCCTCCAAAATTAATAAATATTATTTTACTATTTTAACTATTATTTTATTATTTTCCTTAGGAGGCCCATTTTAGATCTCAAAATTCCTCTAATGGAGGAATCTGCTGCGACCACTACAATTCAGTCGAAGATAAATACGACCCACTTTGTTGAAGTTTGCTTAACCACAACAAAGCTAGGGATGGGTTAACAGAATCATTCCTTAACAGAAATTGGAAGAGCTTCCATAAAATACAAAAACAACTTCGACTTGGTAATTTCCTTTTTCTTACACAAAGTGGAGACAAAGCAATAAACCAAGCAATAAACTTGGCATAACAGACTTAGTAGAGGAATTGTAGACTACTACAAGGTTTAGATGGTGCACGTGTCAACCCATCTTAGTGAGAATTCCAGCCCATACTCTTGTTCACCATCTAGGTTAGATTTTGAAGCCACCTTCCGCCATCAAAATCCAGATCCTAGGCCATCATAAGGTTGACAATAATGAGTTTCAATTCCTCCTGACATCCCAACAATCGCCCACCCATCCCATCAATCACTCCCCTTCTCATGCACCCATTACTAGTCATTATTTTCCATAGGGGGGAAATGTACCTCCTCATATGTTTCTCCTACTGGTTGGCATGCTTATCACCATGTTGCATCCTTGCCACCGCATATGGGATAAGGGGTTTGGGTGATGAAAAGTCATACATATTGTAACATTACATTAATATTTTCTTTGTTGTTCGGCTAGGACCTTGATTGTAATTTTACCATTTATCCCACACACAGACACACACACATACCAAGGAGACCTAGTTTTAGGGTCATGTCATCTTGTCTTGTGAATTTGATAGCTTGTAAAAGGATTTTTTCCCCTCATTAATATTTTCTTTGTTGGTGGTTGGCTAGGACCTTGATTGTAATTTTACCATTTATTCCCCCCACACACACCAAGGAGACCTAGTTTCAAGATCATGTCATCTTGTCTTGTGAATTTGAAAATTGTAAAAGGAGGTTTCCCCTTCTAATAGGATTCTTATTCATCTCTTTATTTCATTCTCAAGGCCTTATGCTGCTTCTCCTCTCTATTTTATGCTATTTTGGGGAGTTTGTGTATAAAATTTGGTATGAGAATCATTTTTGCTATAACGCTTTTTATGGGATGACTCAAACAATGATATTTTTAAAAGTTATAGAAGGCATAACTAAGTACTTGTGGAAAAAATTCAAGGTCCTTATTCATTATATTTTTGCAGTTATACCCTACGGAAGTTATATTTTTTTTACTAGTCTAAAAATTTGTCTCAAATAGGTGTTCTACGTAAAACTATTATATATAAAGAATTAAATATTCAAATTAAGTACCAATTGTTGCATAAGAAATAATATCAACCATTTGTTTTTTATAACAAATTCAGAATTATATCAAAAAAATTGGACATGTGGAAGGTTGTATAAGTTCGATCTCTTGAAAAGGACAACAACAAGAATTTTTGGGAAAGTCTCCATAAATTTCTCATGACATTTTAGAATTTATTCAAGACAACCTACAAACCAAGGTTTCTAAAGGTATGTTAACTTCAAACCTGCATAACTTTTGATATAATTATATGTTTTGAGTGATTCAAAAGGTGTTATATAGTGGAGAATTGTAGATAAGTTTGTGCGGAATAATAGTTCACTATGATACTAGTATTGCCTATATTTATGTAATAACTCCAAACTCAAATACAAAGTCCTTTTGGAATTGCATGTTGATGTATTTGTAACTTCGGAATCTATTCACTTGTATATCTTATGTATTGAACCCCGATGTTTATTTCGGGAAGTATCTGTAATGTAATTGAGTCATGTCATGCCCCGATGTTCCTATCGGGGGATTCAATAATGTAAACAAGTCATGTAAAGTCATAGAGTGTAACCCTCCTTATTGATCAAGGGTTAAAGTCCTTGCAGTTGTGGGGCCCTAGGGTTATTAGACTCTCCTAGAGAAGTCAGCCCTAGTGATTTATTGTCAAGTTGGGAATTAGTATAAATAGAGAGGGAGCCTCTCTATTTAACACACATTCATTTATAGTCACTCACACTCAGTTGTAGCACATAACTGAGAGAGAGAGAAGAAGCTGGGATAAGAGAGAGAGAGAGACTACTGCTGTCAGGAGATCATCTTATTGTCTTTGGGTTTTACTTTTGGTGCTAATTCTATTTCTGAGGAAGTTGCGGGGTTTTCTGCTTTATGGTTTCCCCAAGGAAAATCTTTGTGTTCATTGTCTCATGTGATTGATTGGTGTGCTTGTTATTCTCTCAGATAAGATCCTAAGATCATATACCTTAAATGTTAAAAATCTAACATGGTATTAGAGCTAACTTGAGAAGAAGACACTAAGCAGCTGTTGAAGCTAGGGCTTCCTAATTTTTGGATCTCTCTCCACAAATTTTCAACAAAAGGAGGTTGGGATGACTCTCCTCTCTAGGGCACATCTTTTTGTCGAAGAAAAATCTGATTCTGAGCATTTTTCAGTTTTTGACTCGACACTGCTGTTGGAAATTAGGGCTTTCCACAGAAGTGAAATTTTTGAGTGACCCCAGGCCTGGATTGATCTCCTCCCCAAAATTGAAGTTTAGAGATCAAGATCAAAGTTTTTGGTTGGGTAGAACTCTGGGAAAGTCAATCCTAAATCTGCTCCTGAAACCAAAAAACCAGCTCTGTAGAAATTCAACACCAAATCCAGTTCAGACATCTTAACCTGGTAAGATCTAAATCTTTTGTATTTCCATTTGAGGTTCTCTGTTAAGGTGGCTCTTCATATCAAGCTTGATGAAAATCTTGAAGGATTTGATAACTTCCAAGCTTGGAAGTATAGGATCTCCCTGGTCCTGGAAGAAAATGAGTTGGACTCTTACATCAATGAAGAGGTTCCAGTTCCAGAGGGAGATGAGGCTAAGGCCTTACACAAGAAGAAATTGGTCATGGCTAAGAGGATTATTGCTGATTCAATCAAGGATCATCTCATACCTCAAGTGTCCTCTCTAAAGACACCTAAAGAGATGTTTGATGCCCTAACCAAGTTATTTGAAGGGAAGAACATAAACCGGAAGATGACTCTGAGAAACCAATTGTAGAATGTAAAGATCCACAATGTGGAGACCATCCAATATTACTTTACAAGGGTCTCTCATATCAAGGAACAACTTGAAGCAGTAGATGAAGAAGTAGAGAATGCAAAAATTGTGATGACCACCCTGAATGGTCTCCCTAGGGAATGGGACTCTTTCATTCAAGGGATTTGTTCCAGAAAGAAGCTAGTCAAGTTTAGCAAACTGTGGGAGGAGTGCTCACAAGAAGAAGCTCGAATATTAGCTCGGGAAGAAAATATGGTAAGTGAAGATCAAGCTCTCACAGTACAATCCAAGAAACGCAAAACATACCATCACAGAGGTAAGCACTCTCACCAGAAGAATAACACTAGAAAATCTAACAAATATTTGTCTAAGTTAATTTGCTATACATGTGATGAAAGAGGACACCTTGCAAGAGATTGTCCTAGAAACAAAGATAGATCTCACAAGAGGGAGGGAAATAAGAAAAGACATCATGCTCATGCTGCAAAAGATGATGAGCCTTCCAAGAAGAGAATCAAACATGACAGTGATGATTATTCAAGTGATGAAGAATATGTTTTGATTTCTGCTCTCATGGGAAACATCACACATGGAAGCAATGATTGTCTTATAGACAGTGGGGCTTCCAAACACATGACGGGATTCAAAGAATCATTTTTGAAATTATCAGAACATGAATCACCCCACAAGGTGAAACTTGGAGATGACTACTAGTATCCAATAAAAGGTAGTGGAGAATCCTCCTACAAATTAGACTCTGGAAAGTCTATGAAAATGAAGGATGTCCTATTTGTACTTGGACTAAAGAAGAAACTTCTCTCCATCTCTGCATTAGATGCAAAAGGAATGAGAGTTGCATTTATAGATGGCCAAGTCATCATGTGGCCAAAAGGAAAGACTATTGACGATGCAGTGATAATTGGAGAACAAGAGGGAGGACTATATAGATTAAAGGGCCAACCAGAACAAGATTTGGTTCATGACTCAGTAGAACCAAATGAACTTTGGCATAGAAGGCTTGCATATGTACACTATAGGGCACTACCACTTGCAAGCAAATTTGTTGAAGGTCTTCCATAAATACAAGCAAAACATGAAGGAGTATGCAAGGGATGTGCGAAAGGAAAGAACACAAAGAAGACATTTCCAAGTAGCGAAAGCAAAGCTAAAGGAATCTTGGAAATCATTCACTCCGATGTATGCGGTCCAATGTCATCTAGTCCATTAAGTGGGTATGTATACTATGTTTCTTTCATTGATAGTTTTTCTAGGAAGACATGGATATACTTCTTGAAGAACAAAGAAGAAGTATTCAGCAAGTTCAAGGAATTCAAATCCTTGATCGAAAACTACACAGAGAAGAAGATCAAGATTTTTCGATCAGATAATGGTGGAGAATTCACATCAACTGAATTCAAGGAACTATGCATAGATTCAAGGATTAAGATGGAGTTGACCACTCCATATAATCCACAACAAAATGGGGTTGCAGAAAGGAAGAATAGAACTATCATGGAAGCTGCAAGGGCAGTTCTTCATATTCAAGATCTTCCCATGCATCTATGGGAAAAAGCGGCTAGAACAGTTGTGTATGTATAGAACCGTACTCCACATAGAGTACTCGAGAACAAGACACCTAAAGAAGTGTTTTTTGGAAAGAAACCAGAAGTCAGTCATCTCAGAATATTTGGTTGTCCAGTATACATTCACATTCTGAAGGAAAAGAGGACAAAGTTAGATCCTTTAGGAAGGAATGGTATATTTGTGGGATACTCTGAAAGCTCGAAGGATTACAAAATATACTTCCTAGGATTCAAGAAGATCAACATCAGCAAGGACGTAACATTTGATGAAGAATCAGCTTACAACAAATCCAGAAAGAGACCTACTGAAGAACCTGTAGAAACAGAAGTACCCAGAATTCATGATACAACCATGAACGATGCAACTCAATAAGAAGATCGAGAAATAGAAGGACCTCAAGAACCTATAGATCCATCTCAAGAGAAGAATCCTCACAAGAGGAAACCTGCTTAAGTACGAGAAGCTATCCAAGGTGCAGAAAGATATGGGGCTCCAGAAGAGATACACAGAGAGAGGAAAAGAACTAAGTCCTGCTCCGGTTATGTAACCCTATTACGTGACTTCATCGATAAAGAACCTTTCAACTATGAAGAAGTGGAAGAAAAGAAAGAATGGAAGGATGCTATGATCAAAGAGTATCAATCAATCATAAAGAATGATGTTTGGGATGTTGTCCCAAGACCAGAGGAGAAGTCTGTTGTAACTTCCAAATGGATCTATAAGATCAAGAATGCTGCAAATGGTAGCATAGAGAAATATAAAGCAAGATTTGTGGCTCGTGGTTTCTCCCAAATAGAAGGAATATATTATGAAGAGACTTTTGCTCCTTTAGTTAGATATACTTCCATCATATCGGTACTTGCTTTAGCTGCAGTAATGAAGTGGAAAGTACACCAGATGGATGTCAAGACATCTTTCTTGAACGATGTAGTATAAGAGGAAGTATATGTGGAGAAACCACTCGGTTTTGAGACACATGACAGAGAGACTCATGTGTGTAAGTTGAAGAAATCCTTGTATGGTTTGAAACAGGCACCCAGGACATGGCACGACAGAATTGAAACCTTCCTATCCATTTTGGGCTTTACCAAGAGTAAAGCAGATTCCAACCTTTACTACAAGGTTGAAGAAGGGAACCCAGTGATACTCCTACTGTATGTAGATGATCTATTTGTAACAGGTGAGGATGGGTTGATTGATGATACAAAGAGGAAGCTTGTTTCTGAGTTCGAAATGAAGGACTTGGGTATGATGTGTAGACACTGAGAGGGGGGTGAATCAATGTAAAGCAATTTTTCAACTTTTCTTGACATGTCACACTTAACTACTAATTCATCATTTCATTATTCTACCAATCTCATAATCATTTCACATATCATAGCATTTAAATCATCAAGATCTATAACACAGAAGAAAACCACACCATATAAATTTGTAATATTTTTATATTAGTTTGGTTCAGCTACAACCGTTAGGCAAAATCAGCACCTACTGATACATAGAGCACCTACTCTGCATCCAGGACCCTGCCTGGTTTTCTTAGACCCTGCTAAGAAGGGTTTGAGGTATCCTAACCTCAAGAAGCAAGTCAAGCTTGCATTTACATTAAAGCTTATTGTCATATCAACATCATATGTTTCTTCAATCTAATCATACTCATATGCTCATCATCAATGCTGCTCACTGTCACTTCTTCAAACCTCCTTGTTTCTATCAGCTTCAAGGGTGCTCCAAGACCCTGCAATATGTTCTTCAAAGTATTTCAACAGTCTTACTCGATCTCTGCCACACATTTACTGGTCTCACACTTTACCACTGTCACCTTCTTGCTGCTTATACTTACTCAAGCTACCTCTGTCTTGAACTCTTCAAATATGCTCTGGACTTCTCATATCAATCTGTCCTCAACCTTGCCTTCAACACTATCTGTCAACGCAGAAATTCTTCTCTGTCATTAACTTCTGCTTGAAGCCATTCACTTGTCTCTGTCAAATTTCTTATCTTCAATCTGTTGAAGGTTAACATCCTCAGCTGTTCCTAGATTTCAAGTATATATATCAGTCATCAAAAACCATTAATGCTAGCATCATCATTGCACATGCATCATAGTGCATGAGAATACATCAACTCGTATACTGCTCATAGAGTATAGATCACAACCCCACTGTACTATGAAATATACTTGTGTACTTCAACACATACACACTTCACTTAGTGTACATCTTTGTGCCTGCTATGTTCACACACTTACCACTTTCATCAATATCACTGAAGTCACTGTATATCACGTCCCACTTCATAAACCACACTTGTATACTTTTACACACTTCATTGATCACTCATTATACACCCACTGCATATCACTTACACATACTACTGTTCATACACTTGTGCATCATTGTTTATCACTGTACATATCCTCATACCACTCTGCTCGCTCATTTTACAGTCATACATATGTCACTTGTCATTGGAAAGAAAAAATACCTTTATCTGAGCATATCAAACTGTTGTAGTGGATGATTTCTGCATGTATGCCGTAGAAGACCTTAACACAAACCTTTGGACTGCTGAAACAATTTTGGGACTGTTTTCACACTTGTAAAAGACTTGGGTCTGTCAAAAGAAAGCAGCAGTAAAACCGTAGATGATTTCCAATCTCAGACTAGTCAGCAGTCAATTTCACTCATCCATTACATCATTACAACTTTGTCCACAATTGCATCATCCTCTTGTCATCATTCTGCCTGTACATTCATATTAATTCTGTCCACAACACAACATGTCATTGCCACTGCCTTATTTCCATTCTGTCCATAAACTCTACATTGTCCATATACACATCAAATCAACCAGTCTGTCCAAGCTTCATTATGCCCAACTTTTTTCTCATTCTTTCCATCAAATTACTCATACTGCTGCTCAGAAATCAGATATAAAAGGTCTTCATCATGCTGCTGTTATGTCATCAACTAAGCACCAAGTCTTCTTCAATCCACTCAACACATTTCATCATACTGTTCACAATCAACTTGTCATTATCTCCTCAGACTCCCGAAAAAGGAAACCATTGCTGCTGCCTTCAAGATTTCATGCTTGAATTTCTGGACTGTCACAAAGATGACAAGGAAGGATGTTACTGCTGTCTGAAAACTTAGTCAATTTGTTGCTCCTTCATGAAGAACTCGGGTCTGCAATCTCTCTCTGTTTTTGAACAGTTCACACCAACAAAAACTCACAGAGGATAGTAGGTTGCAGCAGTGACCCAAGAGACATCAAAGGGAACGACAACACTATTTTAACCCAAGAGAATAGGTCTGTGGAAAAGATTCAGATCTGCTTAGTCAGCGAAGTTCCTCAGACAAATCTCAATTCAGAGCACTCCTGTACTCCCACGAAATCTTCAAATACACTTCTCCTTCCACTACTAATCCCTGGTAGAGTTATTCAATAAATACTTCAAGTCCACAATATGACGTCTAGATCTCAGATAGAGGACATGCACCAGAAATGATGGAAACTTGGATTCAGATCAAGAACAGGTCTGTGATAAGTACTCCTTGAATATGTGCCCTTCCTTGCTTCTCACAGTATAAACTCAGTCCACAATAAAGAGGAATATCCTACAGCAGTAGCAAGCCCACGGATGAAGTACGCAATCCGCAGAAAGGTATTACCTCTTTCAGTGATGGTTAACTTGCTTTCCACTAGCCAAAGAATGCCCAATAATGAATATGATGGCCCACCGATGGATTCTTAGCTGCCCACAATGGATATATTACTGTCCCAACAATTTCACGCTGCCCAGCAATAGAATATACACTGCCATGGTGTCTCACACCCTCTCCACTGGGAAATCTCTTCTCAAATGATAGCAATAATGGCCAGCAAATGTCCACGACCTTCCCAAGTGTAAATCACAATTCCCAATCAACAGATCGAGCTAGAAAAGATAGATCCCTACCCAACAAGTGAAATCGTTGCTAAATGGAGTGGGACGTTGCCAAATACACTAAATCTCTGCCTTTATTATTTTATCTCAGCCTGAAAAGATCTAATCGCTTCCCTCTCACTTCTTTGCCTCGTAAAGGAAGATCAATATGCTCACATTCAAATCCTCTTCAATTTCTAACATAACTCAGATTTGAAGATGAAAGGAGTGTGAAAAGAAAAATCTCAGACAATAGCCCACGTGTTTCCCAAAAATCTCCTTTGTTGTTTTGCGACTGCCTCAGTCCAGCGAAAATTTCCTCAAAGCTCCACCAAAAATTTTCCACCTAAAAAAAAGACTCGAAAGGGGTATTTATATTAATTTTTCACATCCTTTTGGGGCCGACTTGTAAAAAATTTTAATGGGGCCGACTTGTAAAATTTTTAATGGGGCCGACATAATAAATTTTTACTTCTGGGCCGACTTCATATTTTTGTTTCTATTATTTTATTTTCGATGCCCTTTTTTTCTTATCATTTCAATGGTCAGCATAATGTAAGTGTATGCTCCATGTTTGTCCACTAATTACTTAGGTCACCACAAAATAGTCAAAATTAGGGTCAGTTGAAGCCATCAAAAACAAGTGTGTCCTCTATTTTACCATTTAAGGATTTCATCAAGCCACTAGGGCTTCATCAAGGAACCAAGGACACAGTACCATATGCAAGATGGTCATATGCCCACCTCTAAAGACTCCATGACCTTATCAAGGGTATCAAGGCACTGCAGGTGAGACTTGGTGGTATCAATGACATCCCATGGGGCCACTGCAAGTCCTAGTTGGCATCAACGACAATTTCATCAACAATCTCCCCCTTTGTCATTGATGACAACAACTCATGCTCCCCCTATGAGCATGCTCCCCTTTTGTCTACATCTCTCCCTTTGTCTTCATCTCTCCCCCTTTGGCATCAATGGCAAAGGGTGTCCACATACCTGTCTTTGAAATCTCTGATCACTACTAACTGCTCCCCCTGTCAATATGCACGATCCTAGGACATGTGTGTATGCCTGGAGTAACCATCCTTTCTCCTTTGAGCTCATTCTCCAGCCTCATGAACTCAAGGTGTGTTAAGGTCTTTGAGAGACCTTACACTTGGCTTGCCATATGGCAGCCATCCTCCCTGCTCTAATCAGCTTCTTCTATCTGCAACTGCTCGGTCTTCCTTATCCATACCTGCTTCTTGACATCTGTTCTTTGAGCATTTGTTCCTTCATTTGTACTGGCTTTCCTTGATGAGTTGTCTAGGTAACTTCTCAAGGATTGTTTCCGTGTACTCCAACGATCTTGAGCTTTGTGCCCAAGGCCACTGCAGCTATAACACTTCATCGTACGACAATGTGCAGCAATGTGACTGACATTGTTGCAAGACCAACATTTGACTGAGCTGTTGGAGCTTCCAACACTTCTTTGATCAACTTCATTTCTCCATGCTTGAGAGTGTCCTTGACTGTAGACATTTGTCTTCTGATCTTCAAATATTCTTGCTGATGTGTATGGAGTACTCCTTCTTTCTTGACTTCTTTGACTGGAACATTCATGGGCTTTGTGTCCAAACCCACTACAGGTGTAGCATCTCAATGTGTGACATGTGGCAGCAACATGTCCGACTTGTTTACATGTCCAACATCTAACTGAGACATTGGGGCTTCCAGCCCTTCTTCTTCTATAGAACCTACAATCCATAGACTTATGACCAACGTTAGAACACAAATAACAATAACCATTGAAGCCATTTTCATACCTGGGTCTTGTAGTTGTTTCCTTTATGAAGTTGCTTTGATGGACAGATCTAACTCCTTGTTTCATCTTTGAACTTCCAAAATCCTTGTTGTCATGTGCAGGAGCTTGGGGAGCAGCTTTGGATGTTGATGGACTTGCTTCTGGAGTCTTCAGAGACCAAGTGTCATCTTCAAATTTATCTTTGTTCTTCTTATAACCAAGACCAGTTTTGTCAAGTGGAGATCTTTGGCAATCTAAGATCTTATCTAGGACAATTGAACTGTCCTGGAGCTTGACCAAGGCTTCGTTCTTCCTATCTTTCTTCCTAAGACCAACTACCTCCAATTCCAACTTCTGGAGTGTCTGCTCCTTTTCTTCTAATTGATCTCTTAATGCTTCTTATATTCTCTTGGCTTTTTCGAGCTGAGTTCTCAGATCAAGATTTGCCTCTCTTGCTTCTTCAAGTATTTTTGAATCTTTATCATGGTTCTTTTGTTCTAGGGTTAGATTGATCAAATCAATCTTTAGATTTTCTTTTTCTGCTTCCTTTTCCTTCAGCAATTTCAGCCAACCTACTCCTTCATGCTTAAGTTTCTTAAGCAACTCCTTTAGTTCAACATTCTGTTTTTGGAGATTATCCATATAATCAAAGGTTGTCATCCTAAACACCTTGTAATCAAATTGATTAAGATCAACTTTGTTCAAGAACCAATCAGCTTTGAGATCTATGTTGCATACATAGTTTATAATTCTCTATTTATCTTTCAACATTGCTTCATCATCATCTGCAAGAACCTTCTCAATTTCATCACACAAGCTATCATAATCACAAGAGTTCATACCTTTACTGGAGTCCTCTTCTTGTTTGAGCTCTTCTGGGGGCTTGTCTTCTTATTCCTGATTTGTCTTTTCGGGTTCTGGTCTCGCCTTCTGATACTCCCTTTCCAACTTGAACCATAGGTCTTTTGCTGAAGTGTTCTCTCCTACACTTTCCTTCACTGAGCTGGGAAGTCCATCCAAGAGGACCTTCAAGGCTGTAGTGTTGTCCTTCTTTGCTTCCTTCTGTGCAGCTGTTTTTCCTTTCTTGTTTGATGGAGCGGGTGGATTGATAACAATTTCCCAAACACCAAACTTCTTCAGATAAGCCTTCATTTTTCTCCTCCAACTAAAATAATCTGCAATATCCAGTACAAGCACGTCATTGCTTGATGACTCTTCTTTTCCTCCATTGTGTCTAATGATCTCCTTCAAGCTTGCTAGGCTCGTTACGAAGGCTTGCTATGATACCAATTGTAGACACTGAGAGTCACCAGTGTAAAGCAATTTTTCAACTTTTCTTGACCTGTCACACTTAACTACTAATTCATCATTTCATTATTCTACCAATCTCATAATCATTTCACATATCATAGCATTTAACTCATCAAGATCTATAACACAGAAGAACACCACACCATATAAATTTGTAATCTTTTTATATTAGTTTGGTTCGGCTACAACCGTTAGGAAAAATCAACACCTACTGATACATAGAGTACCTAGTCTACATCCAGGACCCTGCCTGGTTTTCTTAGACCCTGCTAAGAAGGGTTTGAGGTATCCTAACCTCAAGAAGAAAGTCAAGCTTGCATTTACATTAAAGCTTATTGTCATATCAACATCATCTGTTTCTTCAATCTGATCATACTCATATGCTCATCATCAATGCTGCTCACTGTCACTTCTTCAAACCTCCTTGTTTCTGTCAGCTTCAAGGGTGCTCCTGTCATATCCCCACATTTTGATCGCCAGAAGTGTTGACCTTGCCTAGCACCAAGGGGGTCAAAAGATGCATTAAATAAATTAACCTAGGATATTTTATTTAAATGTCACTTAGGAGGCATGTACTTGCTATATTAATTGTCATTAAATATTATTATGAAATTAATTAGGTGGAAAATAAGTTTCCATTAACAGGAGGGCCACTTGGGCAAGCCAACTTGCCAAGGGAAAATTAGAAACTGTATGACAAAATCAACCAGACAAGAAAAGGGAAAGTGCCAAAATATATGACAAAAGCAATCAAATACAAAAGAGGCAACAATTGACAAAGGAGGGTGCAGTTTCCTTTTTGGAGTTCAGTCATAAAAATAGGAAAGCCAAGAAAAGCTGTCATAGGGAAAATTAGCAACTATGGTTCAAGGAAAGAAAAGTTTCCGAATTGGATGAATATGGATGAAATGGAAACATCTTTATTGTCTTACACATGCTAATTTACTCAAGGAGGGTGAATTTGTGGCTAGGGTTAGGGTTTAGCAAGTGGTAACTTGCTTAACAAGTGATTGACTTGCTCAACAAGTCACCCAGGTTTATTTAAAGGCAATTGGAGCTCCATTTCTCAGTTTTGGATGTTTATTATGTTTATTTTTATGAAGCTAAGGCTTCCTTGCTGAGTGTTGTGCCTCAGGTTCTTGGGAGATGCACCCCAAGGTTCTCATTCCCTCTCTTCTCTTCCCCTCTTCTCCCCTTCTCATTGCAAGTTACATTGGAGCTATGGAGCAGCCTCTCTGAGTTGATTCAGGATTTGTTAGAAGCCTACAGCCATCCATTACTGTACCTCATATTTCATTAACAGGTCCAATATTTTTCAATATCTAAGGGTTCAAACCTCCATGCCCTTCCTTGTATTATGTCAATAAAATGCATTGTAATGATGCACAATGTTGAAGAGCATTTTATAGTTAATGGATGAGAGAATTTTCGAGTTTATTGGATGTAATATGATATCAAAAACATTCTCTGCAATTTTTATTCAAATCTGGTTCGAAATGGTTGAGATTTACTAATTTTAAGTCAACCTAGTCTAGATTTGCATTGGAAAATAACTAGTTTTACTGTAACTTTCATATTTCGACTTGTATGACTCCACATAACCCCATTATTTTTCTGATGAGTCATTAACAGACATATATAAGTCCCCCAAGTCCAAAAAAGAGAATCTAAACCCCCCTTACCCTATTTGTAAAGGCTTGAATATGGAGATAGTGAGCTGCCCAGCGAGCTAGTCTCACCTTTACAACTTGCAGAATATTTTCCTTTGCCTCTGATCTGTTATTTACCTAAATAAACATTTGTATACTGTAATATAACTTTACATCAGATCCACAATCAATTTACCCAAGCCCCTGGTTGAAAAAGGCTGAACTACTCTTCCTAGTTTCACGGTTTGGCTGCCCAGAAGCGTGGAAGTAGGTTTCCGCATAGCGGATTCTGAAACCTAAATGGTACCAGATCTAAATGTGTTAGGGAAGAGGAAATTCTATGTCTAAAATATCTTTGGTTGCTTCCTGATGATCACTCCTCTTGCCTACAAAATTTCCTAGAAAAAACCCCTGACTTTCCTTATCCGAAGAGGCTCTGAGTGGTTTGATTCAAAGTTCAAAATCTGTAATTTAAATTATAGAATTAGATAGTGTTCAGGTCTGTACACCAGACTTGGGACATTACAGTGGTATCAGAGCGCTTTCCTCCACTCCTGTGGAAAGAAGGCTCTCCGTTGACTAATTTTGCAGATCACCAATTAAAGTTGCAACCATGAGGATTGTGCCATTAGTTGAAGATGATGAATTTGATCAGTTTGTTGAAGAGGAAGAGGTGATCTATGTTAATGATGGGTTTCAAATGTCAAGAGACAAGTATGGTTACTTTTATGACCATATGGAGTATGAAGAAATAAATTTGGAACTACCCATGGCTAATCCTAAGAAGGATTTAGCAAAGATGATAGATGCAGCTGAAAACTTACCCCACCACTACAAAGAGTATCTTGCCTTGGGGGAAGTGATTTGTAAATCCATTCCTTTCAAAGATTATTTTTATTTCAGATTTGGATTTGAGCCTAAGAATGTAGATGATTACTCTTTCAATAGAAACAAATCATCCATAGAGGAACAAAGTTGTTCTACCTCTCTGAGCAATGAGGAGGAAGAAGAAAGCAAAAGTGAAGAGTCATCAAATCCATCTGCATGCTCAAGCATTCTGAGATGCTTTGGATTTTATTCAAGAAGATTATCTGCAAGTAATTATCATAGTACCATTCAAGAAGGAAGAACCTCAAGTTGTTTGAAAGAAGATGCTCTAGAAGATCTTGCTTGTTTCCCATTACTCGAAGAAGAGAATGAAGAGGAATGCACTTCAAGCTTCTTGGTGGGTGATCTTCAAATCACTACTAAATTTGTTGGATTATTTATGGATGAAGATATATCTTTTGGATCAGATCCAAAAGATGATTACAAATCAGAGTTACAATCACCTCGGGAGCCACATATGCAAGAAGAAAGTAAGACCACACTGCTTGGGTGTGAAGCAGATATTTTGGTGGAAGAGCAGGCCACCATAGTGTCTGTACAAGAAGAGGATAAGGTGAAGAACATGTGTGATGAAGGTTCTTATTTTTGCAGCAGTAATGTTCATTTACATCCCTTTGGTCCATGGAAAGAAAAAAATTCTCCACTTGCATCTCAGGACTGCAAGAGGAAGGCCAATTGTGAGGGAGATAAATTCACTCCTAGTTTCTTTGTTGTGGATCAAACAATCAA
>LPNX010698596.1:20274-178990 GCA_001517045.1 Pseudotsuga menziesii
ATAGAATTAGATAGTGTTCAGGTCTGTACACCATACTTGGGACATTACAGCTCCAAGACCCTGCAATTTGTTCTTCAAAGTATTTCAACGGTCTTACTCGATCTCTGCCACACATTTACTGGTCTCACACTTTACCACTGTCACCTTCTTGCTGCTTATACTTACTCAAGATACCTTTGTCTTGAACTCTTCAAATCTGCTCTGGACTTCTCAAATAAGCCTGCTTTGAGTTTCTCTAACAACTCTGCTCTGAACTTTGCAATGCTGGTTCACTTGTCATGTCACTGTTGTCACTATCATGTCATCAACTTGTCCATAATCATGTCATCATGTCATTTGTCAAATAACTGTCATATCAATCTGTCCTCAACCTTGCCTTCAACACTATCTGTCAACGTAGAAATTGTTCTCTGTCATTAACTTCTGCTTGAATCCATTCACTTGTCTCTGTCAAATGTCTTATCTTCAATCTGTTGAAGGTTAACATCCTCAGCTGTTCCCAGATTTCAAGTATATATATCAGTCATCAAAAACCATTAATGCTAGCATCATCATTGCACGTGCATCATAGTGCATGAGAATACATCAACTCATATACTACTCATAGAGTATAGATCACAACCCCACTCTACTATGAAATCTACTTGTGTACTTCAACACATACACACTTCACTTAGTGTACATCTTTGTGCCTGCTCTGTTCACACACTTACCACTTTCATCAATATCACTGAAGTCACTGTATATCACATCCCACTTCATAAACCACACTTGTATACTTTTACACACTTCATTGATCACTCATTATACACCCACTGCATATCACTTACACATACTATTGTTCATACACTTGTGCATCATTGTTTATCACTGTACATATCCTCATACCACACTACTCGCTCATTTTACAGTCATACATATGTCACTTGTCAATGGAAAGAAAACATACCTTTATCTGAGCATATCAAACTATTGTAGTGGATGATTTCTGCATGTATGCCGTAGAAGACCTTAACACAAACCTTTGGACTGCTGAAACAATTTTGGGACTGTTTTCACACTTGTAAAAGACTTGGGTCTGTCAAAACAAGGCAGCAGTAAAACTGTAGATGATTTCCAATCTCAGACTAGTCAGTAGTCAATTTCACTCATCCATTACATCATTACAACTTTGTCCACAATTGCATCATCCTCTTGTCATCATTCTGCCTGTACATTCATATTAATTCTGTCCACAACACAACATGTCATTGCCACTGCCTTATTTCCATTTTGTCCATAAACTCTACATTGTCCATATGCACATCAAATCAACCAGTCTGTCCAAGCTTCATTATGCCCAACATTTTTCTCATTCTTTCCATCAAATTACTCATACTACTTCTCAGAAATCAGATATAAAAGGTCTTCATCATGCTGCTGTTATGTCATCAACTAAGCACCAAGTCTTCTTCAATCCACTCAACACATTTCATCATGTTGTTCACAATCAACTTGTCATTATCTCCTCAGACTCCTGAAAAAGGAAACCATTGCTGCTGCCTTCAAGCTTTCATGCTTGAATTTCTGGACTGTCACAAAGATGACAAGGAAGGTTGTTACTGCTATCTGAAAACTCAGTCAATTTGCTGCTCCTTCATGAAGATCTCAGGTCTGCAATCTCTCTCTGTTTTTGAACAGTTCACACCAACAAAAACTCACAGAGGATAGTAGGTTGCAGCAGTGACCCAAGAGACATCAAAGGGAATGGCAACACTGTTTTAACCCAAGAGAATAGGTCTGTGGAAAATATTCGGATCTGCTTAGTCAGCGAAGTTCCTCAGACAAATCTCAATTCAGAGCACTCCTGTACTCCCACGAAATCTTCAAATACACTACTCCTTCCACTACTAATCCCTGGTAGATTTATTCAATAAATACTTCAAGTCCACAATATGACGTCTAGATCTCAGATAGAGGACATGCACCAGAAATGACAGAAACTTGGATTCAGATCAAGAATAGATCTGTAATAAGTACTCCTTGAATATGTGCCCTTCCTTGCTTCTCATGGTATAAACTCAGTCCACAATAAAGAGGAATATCCTACAGTAGTAGCAAGCCCACGAATGAAGTACGCAGTTCGCAGAAAGGTATTACCTCTTTCAGTGATGGTTAACTTGCTTTCCACTAGCCAAAGAATGCCCAATAATGAAGATGACGACCCACCGATGGATTCTTAGCTGCCCACAATGGATATATTATTGTCCCAACAATTTCACGCTGCCCAGCAATAGAATATACACTGCCATGGTGTCTCACACCCTCTCCACTAGGAAATCTCTTCTCAAATGATAGCAATAATGGCCAGCAAATGTCCACGACCTTCCCAAGTGTAAATCACAATTCCCAATCAACAGATCGAGCTAGAAAAGATAGATCCCTGCCCAACAAGTGAAATCGCTGCTAAATGGAGTGGGACGTTGCCAAATACACTAAATCTCTGCCTTTATTATTTTATCTCAGCCTGAAAAGATCTAATCGTTTCCCTCTCACTTCTTTGCCTGGTAAAGGAAGATTGATATGCTCACATTCAAATCCTCTTCAATTTCTAACATAACTCAGATCTGAAGATGAAAGGAGTGTGAAAAGAAAAATCTTAGACAATAGCCCACGTGTTTCCCAAAAATCTCCTTTGTTGTTTTGCGGCTGCCTCAGTCCAGCGAAAATTTCCTCAGAGCTCCACCAAAAATTTTCCACCTAAAAAGAAGACTCGAAAGGGGTATTTATATTAATTTTTCACATCCTTTTGGGGCCGACTTGTAAAATTTTTAATGGGGCCGACTTGTAAAATTTTTAATGGGGCCGACATAAGAAGTTTTTACTTCTGGGCCGACTTCATATTTTTGTTTCTATTATTTTATTTTTGATGCCCTTTTTTTCTTATCATTTCAATGATCATCATAACGTAAGTGTATGCTCCATATTTGTCCACTAATTACTTAGGTCACCACAAAATAGTCAAAATTAGGGTCAGTTGAAGCCATCAAAAACAAGTGTGTCCTCTATTTTACCATTTAAGGATTTCATCAAGCCACTAGGGCTTCATCAAGGAACCAAGGACACAGTACCATATGCAAGATGGTCATATGCCCACCTCTAAAGACTCCATGACCTTATCAAGGGTATCAAGGCACTGCAGGTGAGACTTGGTGGCATCAATGACATCCCATGGGGCCACTGCAAGTCCTAGTTGGCATCAATAACAATTTCATCAACATGATGCACTACTTTCTAGGCATGGAGGTGTGGCAGAATGTAGATGGAATTTCCCTAGGACAAGGGAAGTATGCAGTAGAGATACTGAAGAGGTTCGGGATGATGGACTGCAAGGCCATGACCACACCTATGGCATCAAACCTGAAGCTATTGAGTGATGCTTCGTCAAAACTAGTTGATGCTATGATGTATCATCAGAGGATTGGGTCCTTGATGTACCTAATGAATACGAGACCAGACATTGAGCCAGTTCCTGAAAAATCTGAGACATGTTCACTTGATTACTGCAAAGCATATTCTGAGGTACCTGAAGGGTACAGTTGATTATGGGCTCAAGTATGAAGCGAATTAGAAGATTAACTTGGAAGGTTATGTGGATTCGGATTGGGAAGGCAGTGCCATTGATAGAAAGAGTACTTCAAGATGTTGCTTCAATATGGGATAAGGTGTGATCTCCTGGTTTAGCAGGAAGCAATCCTGTGTGGCACTGATTACAACCGAAGCAGAGTATGTTGCAACTTGTTCAGTTAGTTGTGAGGCAGTGTGGCTGAGAAAGCTACTGTCTGACTTATTTGATCTCCAGATGGATGCTACTTGTATATATTGCGACAACCAGAGATGTGTGAAGCTATCGAAGAACCCAGTGTTCCATGACAAGTCAAAGCATATTGAGATCAAATATCACTATATCATGGATATGGTGCAGAGAGAAGCAGTGAAGCTCCAATATGTTGCGACGGGCGAGTAGATAGCTGATGTGCTGACCAAACCATTAGCCAGAGTAAAGTTTGAGTACTTCAGGGAGAATCTTGGTGTTCTCCAGATCGAGGTTCCATCCAAAGGGAATTGATGTTTTCATTGGCCTTTCTGACATGGTGGAAGGCTGAGCTTCACATGATCAGATGTAAGTGCAGAGATGCTCTGATGTGATTGTGGGATATGTTACCACATCATCAGTGTAGAGATATTCTGATGTGATTGTGGGATGTGTTCCCACATGATCAGTGCAGATCCATTCTAATGTGATTGAGGGATGTGTTCCCACATGATCAGATATAAGTGCAGAGATGCTTTGATGTGATTGTGGGTTGTGTTACCACATGATCAGTGCAGAGATATTCTGATGTGATTCTGGGATGTGTTCCCACATTATTAGTGCAGAGTCATTCTGATGTGACTGTGGGATGTGTTCCCACATGATCAGATGTAAGTGCAGAGCCTTTCTAACTGATGAGGTCGGATGTAAGTGCAGAGAATTTCTGACAAGATGAGGTTGGATGTAAGTGCAGTGCCTTTCTGACAAGATGAGGTCAGAAATAAGTACGGAGCCTTTCTGACAAGATGAGGTCCGATGTAAGTGTAGAGCCTTTCTGACAAGATGAGGTAGGATGTAAGTGCAGAGCCTTTTTGACAAGATGAGATCGAATGTGAGTGTTGGGCCTTTCTGACATGGGTTTTGGATGTGTTCCTCCCATGGTTATATGTGAGTGTTGGGCATGCCTTTCTGACATGGTTCTTGGATGTGTTCCTCCCATGGTCAGATGTAAGTGTTGGGTAGGCGTTTCTAACATGGTTCATTCCATGGTCAGATATAAGTGTTGAAGACGATGAAGACCTACATGAAGGCTAGGCCTACAACCAGCATGAAAAAGGGTTGGCTCTGTAGAACTTCCTGTGACAAGTAGAATTGAGATAGCACCAGTGATGATGACCCAGTGATGATCCAGCAATGATGATCCGGATCAAGTGATGATCCAGACTTGATGATGATCAAGTGATGATCCAGTGATGCTCCATATCAAGTGATGATCTAGACTTGATGAAGATGACTTGACGATGAAGATGAATTGAAGATGAAGATGACTTGAATATGAAGATGACTTGATGATGATCCAGATGATACATAGAAGAATAATTGTGCTGATAAATTGTGTCGAGAGAATACCTTCCTAGTTAAGAGGGAGTGTTGATGTATTTGTAACTTCGAAATGTATTCACTTGTATATCTTATGTATTGTACCCGATGTTTATTCCAGGAAGTATTTGTATTGTAATTGAGTCATGTATTCAATAATGTAAACAAGTCATGTAACCCTCCTTATTGATCAAGGGTTAAATTCCCCGCAGTTGTGGGGCCCTAGGGTTATTAGAATCTCCTAGAGAAGTTGGCCCTGGTGAGTTATTGTCAAGTTGGGAATTAGTATAAATAGAGAGGGAGCCTCTCTATTTAACACACATTCATTCATAGTCACTGACACTCAGTTGTAGCTCATAACTGAGAGAGAGAAGAAGAAGCTGGGACAAGAGAGAGAGAGACTACTGTTGTCGGGAGATCATCTTACTGTCTTTGGGTTTTACCTTTAGTGTTGATTCTATCTATGAGGAAGTTGCGGGGTTTTCTCCTTTATGGTTTCCCTGAGGAAAATCTTTGTGTTCATTGTATCATGTGATTGATTGTTGTGTTTGTTATTCTCTCAGATAAGATCCTAAGATCATATAGCTTAAATGTTAAAAATCTAACATTGCACACTTGTCCTATAGGACATTTAGGGTTCTTAAAAAGTTACCACATGATTAAGAGGGATTTTTTTTGGTAAGTTATTAAAACTAATGTCAAGTTATTTTGGAAAAATGTTTGGTTTGCCAATATAATAAGGGAGAGGAAATCAAGATACCAATCCTTTTATAACCATTAGCCATATCAAGTCAACATTGGGAAGATATCTTAATGGATTTTATCATTGTTCTACCGAAGTCTAAAGGAAATAATGTCATCATGGTAGTGGTGATCATCTCATGGAGTATGCTAATTTTTTCTCTCGTTCTCATCCTTTTAAGCAAGTGCAATAGCCACAACATTCATGGAAACCGTTCAATCTACATAGAACCCCTAATATTATTGTAAGTGGTATAGATCCAATTTTCAAAGGTAATTTTTGAAAGGAAATATTTTCTTATTCGAGCACTCGATTGGCTCAGCTCCTCTTGCTATCCTCAATCTGATGAGTAAACTAAGATCGTGAATAAATGTCTAGAAGGCTATCTTCGTTGATTTTCATATGATAAACAAACACATTGTGCCAAGTGGTTTCCCTTGGAATTTTGGTGGTATAACATTTCCTTCAATACTTCATAAAAATGTCACGATTTATGGCACTTTACGGCTATCATACTAGATCCATCACATCGTCCTTGAAACAAAAATTTAAGGTTCAAGCCATGGACATTCATACAGAACACCAACAAGAGGTTCTCCAACTATTGAAAGACAACTTGGATATAACACAAAATAGGATGAAACAAATAACATATTAACACCATTGCAAAAGGAAATTTGAAGGTGGAGATTGGCTACAACTATGCAAACAAATGTCCCTCAAGCATCAAAAGAAGGATAATAAATTTGCACCCAAGTAATATGATCCCTATAATGAGTTGCAAATGATTGGAAGTATGGATTACAAATTGGAGATGCCTCCATCTTCACGTGTACATCCAATCTTATGTTTTTTTCCTAAAATGGTAGTTGGTGACAAGATTCTAGTTCAAATATTTTACCAGAGATTAATGAAGAAGTGAAAATCATACTATAACCCAAAATAGTTCTTAAAACACAAAGCAAGAAACTACAAAATCGAGTAATTACCGAGTACCTCATAAAGTGGAAGAACTTGTCAATAGAAGAGGTGGCATGGTAAGATGAATTCTTCATGCAAAAACATCCACGGTCAATCGAGTGTTAAGGACAACAATTGTTTGAAGGGGGGGATCATGTTAAGCCCTAGATATTGTGACATTACATTTATATTATTATATTAGTATTGTCTTTATTGGTTGTCTATGTCCTTAATTGTAATTGCATGGTCGTCTAGGACATTAATTGCAATTGTACCATTTATCTCCTATATTTATACCAAGGAGACCTAGTTTTGGGATCATCTCATATTTTCTTGTGCATTTGATACATTGTAAAAGGATGTTTCCTCCTCGAAGATGATTCTTATTCATCTCTTTATTTCATTATGAAGGTGCCAAGTTACTCTTTTTTTATTTTAATGCTAATTTGGGAAGGGGGGGATTTCAAGTGAAATTCATGGTAAGGAATGGGTACTATCAATAGTAGAGGAATTAATATCAAGCCTATACCCATGAAAGATTATCAAATGGATTTGGGAAACCCTTTATCTGTGGATGTAGGGAATGAATTATTTGTCCTTGACCCTTTAGATCTCACCTCAAGTCTAGGGATGGGGAAAATCTTGTGGATGGTGAAGGGTTTGAATGGTGCTTACATAGGGATGTAGGGGAGACATGTATTAAACCTACCAGGGGCACCAAATCCCAAAATTCCATAGCTTAGATACAAGCTTCTAAATAACTTATGGGGGTAAACAACATTGAATACCACCTTCACATCCAAGGAATGATTCTATAGGTGATTTTTTTATGATGGATACACAAATATTTTTTGGCCTTCCGTTTACCTTGTCGCATGCATGCAACATTTCATTGTTCGTGTGGCTTGAGTGATAAAATCATAACCATTCTACTGTTAAAACTAAGTGTTGTGTATGCATTTTCTTTGAACTTGGTCTTGTCATTCAATCAACCTACAACCTATTCCATCATGTGTATCAGAAACACCAAACTATTATGCATCCATTATTAGAAAACGATATGAAAATCTAGATTTAATTCATAAGACTCTATGACATTCCTAAGTGGCAATAGTACTTGAGATGACCTTGAGCCAACGAAGAAATCCATATTGAGAGTAAAGGATGAAGATATTGTGGAAACAATTTGATTAAGGCCTAAACCAACATGCAAATATTTTAAAAGGTAGCTTTTGAACACTTTGTTAGCTTTTCTCCGTTGACCAAAATGCTTGTCAATAGTCCCATGTTAAAGGTTCACCTAAGTGATTTTCATCTTTGATTTTATGATATAACTTTTTTCTTTGCTTATTCAACATCTTTCATTATATTTTATAATTATTTTACATGTTATATCCAATTCTTGTGCATGTCCATGGCTATCTTCCTTTTTCCATCATAATTTGTCCAAATAAATGGAAGACTGCGTTGACCAATATAGAATCCGTAGACAAATCATGCCAAAAGAAGTCAAAGATTGGTTTGAAATTTCAAATTATTATTTTCTAGTATGGTGTTTTCTAGACTACGACATCCTACTTATACATTATAGTCATTTTTCATAGTCAATCCATGACAAGGAAATCACTCATCCTATGCTTGTCTTAGTAAAAAAGTAAGGATTTAAAAAAAAATAGGGGCTTGCCACATCTTCAAAGTTCACCTAAGTAATTTCCATATTTTCTTTTATGCTCCACCTTTTTTACTCCACTTCATTTACATCCTTCGCCGGCTCATGTAATTCATTTTCCTTTTATGTCTAGGGCTTGTGCATGTTCATGCTTATGTTATTTGTTGTTTTTTATTGTAATGTGTGTAAATAGACGAAAGGAATATAGTTACAATGGTTGAAAAAACATGTCGAATTTGTGTTGGAAGGAATTGGGGATTGTTTCAAAATGTCTTATTATTTGCATCTCCGAGTATGGTTTTTTAGAGTGCATGAGAACACTCTCAAAATTCATTCGAAGTGAAATAACAATTTGGGTGGTCCACCAACAAGTATACATTGTGAATCAACATTTCACAAATATTGAGAAAGTAGTACCTTATCAACCACCACAAACATATGCATGGGAGTATTTTCGCATGTTGAAGAAATTGTTGTTGAAACCAATTTGTTGAATAACAACTTTATGATTATGACCATGGATCATGAGACCCTTTATATAGGATAATCAACGTCTATTTTTTTAAAGGGTTTGGATGGTATTAGGATCCCTCGCACAAGCAAGGCTTCCAAAGAAAGTGATGTAATGATAACAAAAAAAATAGTCATTGTTTTGAATGAGTCAAAGACTAGGTTGACCAACAAAGTCATAGAAGTTTTGAAGTCTTCGTACCTTTTCAAACTTATACCTCTTCAAATATTTGTCTTCATACCTCTTTGAGTCATCACATCTTTTCATTTTGTTTATTTAGGTCTTATAACAATTTTTAATTCTTTAAAACAATAATATAATTATGTTTTATATTACTTATATGCAGACTTGAGTTCTATTAAAAAATATTTAGTGCTTAACACAAAAAAATAATTTAGGTCTTATAACAATTTTTAATTCTTTAAAACAATAATATAATTATGTTTTATATTACTTATATGCAGACTTGAGTTCTATTAAAAAATCTTTAGCGCTTAACACAAAAAAATAATTTAGGTCTTATAACAATTTTTAATTCTTTAAAACAATAATATAATTATGTTTTATATTACTTATATGCATACTTGAGTTCTATTAAAAAATCTTTAGGGCTTAACACACAAAAAATACTTTTTGATAACAATTTTTAATTCTTTAAAACAATAATATAATTATGTTTTATATTACTTATATGCAGATTCTATTAAAAAATCTTTAGCGCTTAACACAAAAAAATACTTTTTGACATTAGTGCTCCATATGTTTGCTTCAATTCCACGTTCACCTCTCTGTTAATGCCACGTTCAATGCCACATTCACCTCTCTATCAATGCCACGTTCAATGCCACGTTCGCCTCTCTGTCAATGCCACGTTCACCAAAATATTTAGCGCTTAACACAAAAAAATACTTTTTGACATTAGTGCTCCATATGTTTGCTTCAATGCCACGTTCAATGCCATGTTCGCCTCTCTGTCAATGCCACGTTCACCAAAAGGCCAGGGGGCCTAACAGGTCGTCCCGAGCCCCGGACTGGTGAGCTTCTCCTGGAGTCCAGGCACCCAGATCCCCCACCATAACCTCTGCTCTATGCGCCGATAAGCATAGGGAAGGTTGACATATATAAACCCAAACAAGTCGATTTTCGTAGCCAATATGGGATATTTCTCAATGGAGAAAATAAATCAATACTGTCGATCATCCGATCGGATGGTCCCTGAGTCTCTAAACAGCCCTTGTTTGCAGCCCTGCTCGTCTTCATTGCATTGCTTTTGGCTTAGGTCCTTAATGCCTGAATGCATCGAGGAAGATCTCATAACCTTTGCCATTCTACTCACCCTAGGGTTGTCTTCATCAATGAGATAAAGGAATTCAGTGTAGGCAGGGCCTTCAACCGTCTCCATTAATGAAGTATATTGGGAATACTTCAAAACATTGAAGATCATAGATAATGCAGGAAATACATGGGTCTCCTTCTGTCGTGGCAATAGGTTCCGTGAAATAGCATAGTAGAATGATGCCAAATGTCGATAACCACTACGTTCAATCACTCGCACAATCTCCAGATGTCCTATGCTACTCTTGCACAGGTATTCAAGCATCTCAAAACATCTCATGGCCACCATTTCTTCTGCTTCTGGGGATTGAATTTTCCATCAAACTTAGCATGTTTATCTCACACTAAACTCGATGCCTAGAAATAAACATTTGTTCCACAAATATTGCATCCCTTGCAATTTATATGATTGCATGTAACTTGTAAAACATATAAATTTCCCTCGGCATATAGAATTAATCTACTTTTACTAATAATTGTTTGCAAGTTTTTATTACAAGTTGTGATCAAATGTACTTTGTGGTGACTAAACTACACACACATTTACAAACTGGCCAATGATTTCCAGTTAGGCTTATAATTAAAACAAACCTATTTATGTTTCCAATGATTTTGAAATGCAATAGAACTTTCAAAAGTCTCATTCAAATGAGATTCATAATCTTATATGAAAATAAATGAAGATACTTATCATCAAGAAATAAATCCTTATAATTATACATTATAGCTTTCCCCATTAAATAGTCTTTGAACTTATTGTTGGATTGATTCAAAGAACTAATGTCTTCAAACTATTCCCTTTTAGTGATAATTTCAGAATTTAATGAGTCATATACCTTTGCAAACAACATGCATAGTAACAATACTAATAGAACAAGAGGATGCCCAAAGATACAACAATGATTCATATTTTTCTAGACATTATAAAATGACCAAATCACCAAATGGGATACCCTTATCTTATGCTTACAAATATAGATACTTGTACATCTTGATCATACACATTGCATCCCAAAGATAATATTATTTTCCAAAAACAAATATCCATATAAAATTTAAATAGAATACCAAACACATTCTTGAGGTGCAAGAACACATATTACAATTTACATCATATCCAAGGAGGAACAAGATTTTATTTATAAACTATAACACCAAAAAATACTAAAGATACTACTCCCACTAACACTACCTTAGGAGGCCTGGTAAAAAAGATATCAATATTTCCTCTATGACCAACAAGATACAAAATACATCTAAATAAAAAGCTAACAATAAACATCTAAGAAGAAATAACAGTGTAGACACCAAAATTGTGTTAGACATTAAAGATACATATGAATCACTGTGTTAACCCCTTCCTTTAATTTATTCCAATATTAAGTTTCTGTTCATTTGTAGGAACCCCATCAAAATGAGAAAAAAAATCAAAATGCTATAAGATAACCTTCAATTGTAGTGCTAAGGATTGAATATTGACGTTATGAATTTACTAAGCATTGGGCATCCATTTAGTCACCAAGGAAACCCTAAAGATACAATTACTAACATAAGCAACATAAATAATCTCCAAACACTTGCCATAAGTTACAACAAGAGTAAGTTTTCTACATTAATCACTAAATAAATTTGCATATATGGAGGTAGATTCATTTTAAATGCATTATCACTTATTTTCACGTTAATTTAGAATGGCCTTTAACTCAAAAGATTCAGCTTATTTGATCCCCCTTTCCTCTTCTATTTAGGGACATAGAAGAAAACTTTATCCCCAACACATAATTTGTGATTAGTCATAATATGCTAGTCATGACTCTTTCTAGGATTCTCTTGCACTTTCAAATAATTTTTTCTAAAAGTATATATGAACTTATCTATCCTACGCAGATATTCATCAATCTCTTGTGCATTCACATATTGTTTTACATAAATAACATTAAAATGAGAAGGTATAAAATGACAATAACATGCTCCAAAGGGAGGATTTTGTGTGGAATAATATATTTCCCTATTCTAAGAGTGATTAATTTATACCATTTGTTCATCCTAATCCTTTGTATGTTTTCATTATAAATTCTTGATAGTTTCCCCAAAGTTTTATAACAAATTTGGTTTGTCCAATAGTCTAGGGATGGATTGTTGTGGAATACTTCAATTTATTATCCATCATTTCCCATAAAGTTGTCAAAAACTTAACCAAAACCTTTCATTTTGATCAACCACACTCAAATGAGGAAATCAAAAATGTACCCATACAATTGAGATGAATAGCATAATTGCTTCGCGACCTTTCATGGTCTTTTTTACAAGGCACAATAACACACAAATTGATGAAATGGTCTAGTAGTAAAAACAAGTATTCATGACCTGCTCAATTCATTGGAAAATATCGAACTAAATTGGTAGAGATACTTTCCCATGGTCTATTTAGAACTGGTAATGGCATGTATACACCATGTTTACTATTGTTTTTCTCATTAGTGCTATAAAAAAAACATCCCTAAATGTACTTGGAAGCTTATTCTTTCATTTTAGTCCAATACACATACCTCTATAGATTTCCCAACATCTTACCAACACCAAAAAATCTAGAAACCCTTGAAGTATGAGATTCTATGATTACCTAAATTCTTCTTTCACGTGGTATGCACATCTTTTCCAATTTATATAACCATCTTGAAGATGATATGTATTTTCTTTTGAATAAACAAATTTTCTTCTTCTTCAACTATTGAAAGTTATCTCCAAAATAAGCATCGTGTAAATACTCCTCACTCAAAATGTCATGGATGAAAGGTGTAAGCTCTAGTACGATTTTCACAACTACATCAATAATTTTTTTTTCTTTCAACTATTGAAAGTCATCTCCAAAATCAACACCTTCTACATAGTCTTGACTTATAATTTCATGGGTAAGAGGATAATGTTGCATTATGACACCCACAACTACAATATTTTGCATGAGAAACCTAGACAACATGTATGCATTGAAAATATTGTACCCTTATTGAATTTAATAACCATTTGGAATTTCTATAAAAATCCCATCCAATTGTCATCAACATCATCATCACCATCATCGACATCATCATCACCATCATCCTCATCACCCTCATCATCCTCATCGTCATCATCATTGGCATCATCATCATCATCACCATCACCAACATCATCATCATCGACATCATCATCCTCATCGTCATCATCATTAGCACCATCATCATCATCATCATCATCATCACCATCATCATCATCATCATCATCGACATCAGCATTAACATCATCATCATCATCATCATCATCATCATCATATCATCGTCATCATCATCATCATCGACATCACCATTAACATCATCATCATCATCATCATCATCATCATCATATCATCGTCATCATCATCATTGACCTGTGATCATCATCACCATCATCCTCAACATCATCATCATCCTCATTGTCATCATCATTAGCATCATCATCGTCATAACCATCATTATCATCATCATCATCATCATCATCATCATCATCGACATCATCATCACCATCATCATCATCATCATCATCATCATAATCATCATCATCATCACCGCCACCACCATCATCATCATCATCATTGTCGTCATGTCCATCATCATCACCATCATCATCCTCATCATCATCAGCATCCTCATCGTCATCATCATTAGCATCATCACCATCATCATCATCATCGTCATCATCGTCAACATAATCATCACCATCATCATCATTAGCATCATCATCATCATTATCGCTGCCACCACCATCATCATCATCATCATGTAGATGGTAGTCCTTTCCATTCACTTCCATTCACTACACCTCTTCCATGTATATGGTAGTCCTTTCCATGTACAAATCCCTGAAATGATGATGATGACGATGTCGATGATGAGGATGAGGATGAAGAGGATGACGATGGTGAGGATGACTCCGACAATGACAAGAATGAAGAATATGAATGACATTGTAGCAATGTTAGATTCTAGGGGGTAATATGTCATGAGAACATCTTGTTGCATAATGTATTATGTTTAAACCATCGTTATCATCATCATCGTCATCATCATCATCATCATCAACATTGGCATCTTCATCATCATATTCATCATCATCATCTTCATCATCATCATTATCAACATCATCATCATCATCCTCATTATCATCATCACCATCATCATCATCGACATCATCATCACCATCATCATCGCCATCATCATCATCGCCATCATCATCATCGCCATCATCATCATCACCATCATCATCATCATAGCCATCACCATCATCATTGCCATCATCATCATCGCCATCATCACCATCATCATCGCCATCATCATAATTGACATCATCATCATCACCATCATTGTCATCATCATCACCGTCATCCTCATCCTCATCATCATCCTCATCGTCATCATCATCACCATCATCATCCTCATCATCATCATCATCCTCATCATCATTAGCATCATCATCATCATCACCACCACCATCATCATCATCATTGACATCATAATCATCATCATCATCATCACCATCATCGTCATCATCATCACCATCATCCTCATCATCATCATCATCCTCATCGTCATCATCATCACCCTCATCATCCTCATCATCATCATCATCCTCATCGTCATCATCATTAGCATCATCATCATCATCACCATCATCATCATCGACATCATCATTGTCATCATCATCATATCATCATATAATAACAAATATAACAAATATATAGATTAACAAATCATCATCATCATCATCATATCATCGTATAACAAATCCTGGCTCATTATGTATAATAACATCAATCATGTCTTTGCCCAACATATAATTTTATTAAACTAGTCTTATTCCTAAATTGTATTAACATTTAAAGGCTAATGTATCCATCCCTTTACAACATAAATTATGTTTATTAGCCAAGGGTTATTATGAAGTGGCTAAGGGATTGGTGTTTTACAATTTAGGTGCTTGTATTTACACCTTTGGTTTACAATTTATTATATTGGTTTTTCATCATGTCGTTTAATTCGTCATACCATTTAATTCATCCTATTGGTTTTTCTTTTGTTCAGAAAACAACCCTTTGAAGGATTCATTTTCCATTTGCATCATGAGGAGGACTGTTTGGGGGTTATGGATTCATTCCATACCTCCCCTCTACTTGGCCCATGCGATTTTAGAATGTATAGTTTGTTTTTACCTTTGCCAGTTACACCAACCATAAGTAGTTTACCCAACAACACCTATAGTATCATATAGGCTTGTTCGAGAGTAAGATGCAAACCCGGTTCCAGTACCATCCTTAAACAAATTGTAGGCTTAGGAAATCAAACAAGGACCATCCTTAAGTTCATGAATAAGAGTTTCATAAAGTTTACATAAGACATGAGGTAGATGATGCAACTACAAACCCAAGGCAAAAGGACCATGCACACTAAGTTGGATACAACAATCCACAACCCTAAAGGTTTTAAGGAGGAAGAAAAAATATGAACCTTTGGGGAATAAGAGGTAACACCCCTCCAAAATTGTCAACTATATGATGATGACGATGATGATGATCATCGTCATCATCATCATCATCATTGTCATCATCCTCATCAGCATCATTATAATCATCATCATCATCATCGTGTCCATCATCATCACCATCACCATCATCACCATCATCCTCATCATCATCATCATCCTCATAATCATCTTCACCATCATCATAATCGTCATTAGCATCATCATTAGCATCATTGTCATCATTAGCATTAGCATCATCATTAACATCATCGTCATAATCATTAGCATCATCGTCATCATCATTAGCATCATCGTCATCGTCGTCACCATTGATTTCTTCATAGGTTTTTAGTGATGTGGGTCTAACCGATCTCTTGGAAAACATGGCTAGATCAGGCCCGAAAGCTAAGGTATAGTATTCAATTAGGGCATGTTCAGATGGTTTGTCAGCTGCACCGAAATTGTTTAGGTAACAAGGAAACCTTTGAGTGAAGTTATGCACTTTTTCCTTATTTTCCTTCTTTAGAGCAATTAACCCTTTCATTAAAGCTGCATGAGTTTTCTGGACTGCGTATTTGCTTCTAAACAATCTCTCAAAAGTATTCCAATTTTTGATTGAATTTGTAGGTAGGGAAAAATACCATGAGGCTGCTTTTCCTTTCAGGGTGTGAGGAAACAATCTACAGACCACATCTTCATGCTCTCTAGCTCGTAGTCCCTCTAAAGCCAAGTAAAAACTCTGCAAATGATCATCTACAAGAATTCAACCATTATGACAAATATGTCAATTCAACCATTATGGTTGACTCATTTTATTGAAATTCTATTGGTTCTTGAATTCCAACTCGCAAAATTTATTGTTGGTGCATTTTCTTATAAGGCCCATTTTAGACCCCAAATTTCCTCTAATGAATCTCATTATACAAAGTATCATGTTATAAAATGAATGAATTCTAAAGATTGGAATGGTTTGCAGAGGTATCATGGTCATGCATTCTTTTATCATTTGAAGCATTTATATGCTCCTTTGTTCCTTTTGAAAGATTCTCTTTTAAAGATGGTGCATGGTACATTTTGCATATTGTCAATGAATATTTGACTGTAGCCAGATGGGTTTGTTCTCATGGTTTGGTTACATTTTTAAGGCTCCACTATATGATGATTACAATGATTTTTTAGGGTCTTTTTAGGCCCATCTGGTTACAATCGAAGATTCATTGACAATATCCACAACCCTTTGTAGCCAGATGGGCCTTTTTTAAAACTCAAGAGCTTCAAACATTCTTGGAAAAATTTCTTTTGTGTTAGAAATTTGAATGGAACTTATTTTATAACAATCTGCACACCAAAATTATTCTTGCCACTTTTTACCATAAATCAGGTTGTGAATGAGACCAAATGCTTGTTCAAGAGAGAAATAAACTCTTCATTCTTATTTTATACGTTTCTAGTGTCCTTGTCAATTGAAATAAGTAGCTTTGAACTTATAGCGACCTTAATGTGTTAAGGTAGTTTCTTGGGGTGCCTTCTGCATTGATGTGCATATACTATGTAGTAAACTTATGGAATGAAGTCCATTTTGTGAAATATCTAGTTTTGTGTTGTTTATGAAAAAGTTCACAATTTTTTACACCTTGAGATTTTGAGTCTGATCATGAGTGCTCGATAATCTACACAAAATGAACATGGTTTCTGAAACAACCATTTAGATACCAATGATACTTTAAATGTAGTGGATATGGTGGAGCCATCACTTGAGCAGAAAAATTTCAGGCCTATTTTGGTTGGCTCGAAAATGTTTATATTTTTACAAGGTAGTTTTCCTACAAATAACTGTTCTTGAGGGTTATCTAGATGCCTCCCTTGTCACTGTCACCAACTTTCTATTTAACACTGTTAACTTTCCTGACAGTTTTAAAGCTAATTTATACTAGGGAATTACTGTCATCAATGGTAACATTTTCCTTAATATCTTTGAATGTTCAAAATGTTCCCAATCTATGTTGACATGTGGATGTTGTCCAGACACCTCATCTTCAGTTCTTCAAGATGGAGACATAAACGACACTTGTGTTTTGGTCAAAGTCAAATAGGTAGAAGATTTAGATAAATTCTTATAGACAGATTTTTTTTTGCAGCCATATCTTCATGAATATCAACACCTCCATGATTTAAGGCGAGCAAGGGTTTGTAATTTTATTTTAAAAGATGTTCACTAATGGAAGGTTGGTATGAAGAACGTCTCGGTATGCAAATTCCTTGACAAGACATTTTACAAGGAAAGGGTAGGGTTTCGCATTCATCTCAAATTAGAACTATTTTCTCAGTGGCTTATACTTTTTCCAAAACTTAGATATTGAACTTGGTAGATTTGTTTAGGACTTGGGAATATATCAACTAGGCTGTAGATTTGTAGTGTTGACGAACTTGCTATACTAGAGACGAACATTTTCATTGCTAGTATAGCAAGTTTGTCAAAAAAAAAATTCAAAATATTTCCGTCTGTCGCTAGAGCGACGAACACTTCATCGCAACAATTAAAAAAAAAAACTTATCGTGCATTGCTAGAGAGATGAACACTTCGTCACAACAAATTTGTTTAAAAAAAAACTTACCTACCGTATCTAAAGCGACGAACACTTCGTTGCAATTTTTTTGTATTGGCGTCTCTATAGCGACGAAATGTGGTGGTTCGTCTCTAAATGTTCATCTCAAGAGTGACAAAATTTTGTGGAAACTTTGTCGAAACTTTGTCGCAGCAAAAAGCAGCCATTCGTCGCAATAACGACACCATCCATTCGTCGCAATAGCGACGAAGTATGGAAAATGTTGCTATGGCAACGAAAGTTTTCCCATGAAAAGAAGGGGTCATGTCCATTGCTATAGCAACGCACTAGTGTTGCAATAGCAACGATTTTTCATGGGAAAAATGTCCACATGTACTAGTGTTTAACAATTCTTTGTAATTGATATGGATTATCATTTTGACTCTCATATTTAAGGATTACCCAGATTTCACCCTCCTCATTGTTCAGATGGTTTCTAGGGTGAGATTATTCTTCTGTAGACATTCCTATGTATGCCATAGTTTCCTGCAAAAAATAAAGTTATCCTTCTCTTCCTGATTCGTAAGAGAATCAAACCCAAAATAAAATAAAATTAGTTTTCTGGTTTAACAACTTCAGTGTTGGTCTGGTTCAGACCTAGTGTTGTAACCATGCTCTGATACCATTATGTCATGTACCTCAAAATTCCATAAATATTTTTTTTTGATATAACATATAACCATAACCACATCTTTATGTTCCTAACATGCATTAGTTACTATGGCATGAATACAGTTGTGTTTTCTTGTATAGTCACTTACATAATTCTTAAAATTGCTCTATGACAGGTTGCACAAGTTGTGGATGTTTACAGAGTTAAAGGCATGTTGGCGTCATACTTGAAGGTGATGTTTTGTTCCTCTTACGTTTATCTTGCTAAAGGTTTACAAAATGCTTGCTTATCTCTAAGGCTAAGTCTTCATTTCCATCTCCTGCCTAAACTCTTAAGGCATGGTGTTAAGGTTGTATGAGAACATGCTTGGGAGACTAAGGCTATATTCTCCATCCCGTTATTTACATGTAATAATGCTTTGAAGGACACAAGGCTTAGTAGAGAAGGAAGTGTTTTTGTGGCTCATGTAAGGAAAAGGTGGGTGTATTTGTAGTCAATTTTCACTGTCTTTGCAATTTGGAGTCGCTGGTGCAATCATTTCATTGATACAAGATGCAGGTTTTCTCTTTCTGCAACCATTGAGGTATCATGTTGTATTTTTCATGCAATTTTCCATTTTGCTGAGAAATATAAAAAGGAATCCCCATTGCATAACCAAGCCCGAAGATGTAGTCCTTATTGAACAAACTCTGTTATCAAATTTGTGGCTTCGTGTGTTTATGGTGTGTTCTTCTGTTTTGTGTATTCTTCATTATTGTGCACAAGTTTATGTTTTTCATGCTATTTTAAAATCAGTCCATGATAATTCTAAGGATGAAAAGATCACGATCACATGGTATCAAAGCAAGATTCCGTGAATTTGGATTGTGAGTGTGAATGATAACCATTGAGGGCCAGGATCAAAACAGGAGAAGGTGAATTACTACCTTAAAACCCTA
The DNA here is from genome assembly GCA_001517045.1 of Pseudotsuga menziesii. Lineage (NCBI taxonomy): Eukaryota > Viridiplantae > Streptophyta > Pinopsida > Pinales > Pinaceae > Pseudotsuga > Pseudotsuga menziesii. The sequence continues at coordinate 40,357 of LPNX010698596.1, forward strand.
AGATTGGTTGTGCGCAAAGAGGAAGAAATATGGTAGAGGAAGAAGTTTGCACTGAGCTTGAGAAATATTTTCACAAAGCCTTCAACGAAATGGCATATTTGGTAGAACAATTGTTTGCAGATGATTAAGAGAGGGTGACAAAGAGGTATAATAAAAATAAGAAGGTAAAATAATAGGATGAAGCTACAGTAAATCAAGAAGATGGAGAAGAGCCTCATGAACTTCCATCTCCACCCTCAAGTTCAATCTCTTATTCTTCCTCCTCCTCTAATCATTCTAGTTTTGGAAAGCATGCTTCTAAGAAGCCATTGTTAAATCTTAATGTAAAATTTTATTTTCCCATGTTTAATGAAGAATGCAATGCAGAAAGACTTAAAAATTGGATAATATAGATAGAGGTTTATTTCTGTGGGCAACAGATTGAAGAAGAAGAGGTGAAGGTTCAATTGGCTTCTCTTTGATTATCTTGAATTTCTCTCATATGGTGGAGAGAAAGCTTAAAAAAGGTAGCAAGCACAATGGTAAACTTCTTTCCTTGTGGTCTAAATTTACTTCGGCATTGAGAAAACAATTCAATCCATTGGGTTAAATTCAAAAGGATATGATGGGATGGAAAAATTTGAGGCTAAGGGTCAAAATGTTCAAAATTTCATAGAAGAATTTAGAAAGAAGGATCTTGAATTGAATGTGTCTTTATATACTTCAAAAATCAAATACATTGGTGCACTTCCCAATTATATTCATCATAAATTGTTTTTGTTGAATCCTGGTAATCTGGATGAAGCTAGTGTGCAAGAAACACACATTGAAAGCAGGGGAAAATATGTACAAGATTCCAAGCCATTCAAGAATGGAGAAAACTATTCCCGGGAAAAGGACAAGGGAAAGAGAATAACTACAGAAAAGAGAGAATAAAGTGATCTATTGCACTCATTGTGAGGAGGATGGATATGATGAGGAGCGCTATTGGAAGTTGCGTGCAAAGTTAATACCAGGAAATTTGGTGGCAAAGGAAATAAAAATACTATTGCTACAACTCAACAATAAGTGAATTGTTCAACATAAGAGTAGTGATAGAGAACAAAAAAGTGGAAACTCTGTTTGATCTAGGATCACAAGTCAATTTGATTTCTAAAAATATTGTGAAGACGTTGGGACTAACCATGATACCTCATCCCAAACCTCTCTAGGTTGGGTGCATGACAATGCAAAAATTCAAGTAACAAAATAGTGTAGAGTGAGGTTTTCTATCGTTTCTAAATTGATAGATGAGGTTGATTTGGCTATTGTTCCTTTGGATGTATGTGGCATTTTACTTGGGAGTCTGTATCTTTATGATAGAAAAGTCATCTTCTTCAAACATGAGAACAAGTACCATGTCACCAAACATGGGGTGGGATATAATATTAGATCTCCTAGCATGAAGGATAACTCATCTGTCATGTCCCAATCCCTCAGTCTGACCAAAAATAAGGGTCATGAACTGATTTAGGCTCTCGAAAATTTTCCCAATAACCATAATTACGAATTTCATATCAATAAAAATGTGTGTGCAAGTGTAGCATCAAAATACAGAATAGAAATCAAGATATACACACACATCTAGCAAGCATTTACAATCTAAATCATTACATGCATATAAATAAATATCATTACACATCATAACCAAAAGAATACTAATCTTTAACAAAAGAGATACAAGAAACTAGTTGTGTAAGAGCGATTTTCCACCCAACCATAGTTTGTCCAGCGTATACTCTCTCTGCTCTCATAGGCCACCCCCAAGCTGGGATATGAGGCCACCATGGAAAAGGAAACACCTATAGGCTTTTCTCACTCATCCCACAACCCATTATTCTCTCTATGTTTAGCCAAACTCATATATTGTTTTACATAGATCTCAATCATCCATCACAACCATGGCACTCCTTCTAGTTGCCCCACACAATACAAGGAAGACAATCCCCTTCACTGATCCATAGTTCACTCAAAGAATCCAACCCTTACAGTGCTTACTAGTGTGTGTAGTAACAGTCCAATCTACTGTATGCTATTGGAGAACCTCATGTAGCCTAAATTATGGCTTATCAAGCATCCAAACATAGAAGAAATAAAAGGGTAAGGTTCCCTATATTGCCCAACCTCTAAGCTCACCTAAAACCATCAATATTTCCTTTCAAGAAATTGGCTCTGTCTCAATTCGAATTTCTGGGTTCAGCACAGTCTCGTAATGGTCATGAACAATAATACTAAACTCTACATAGTTTATCAAAATGAAGCGAATAATTATTCGCTCATACAATATTATTCACCAGAACACCTGGAATATTCGATAAGCCATAATGCAAGTATATATTAATGATAGGATGAAAGATGATTATAATGGTTGATAACCCGCCTATTAAATAAGGTTTGGAAATTGTGAATGAAAGGTCGTGTCCTTTCATCTTAGGTACATAATTAATTATTATATTTATTTTATGTTCGTTACATTGCCTTCCCCTTAGGGGAATCTTGGTCCTCAAAGATGTATTGGCATTAATGTCTGATTTACTTTAATCAGTTGTCTTCAGGTTCTTTCCCTTTTTATATTTGCAACATTTGAGGAAATGTTCTAATACAAATTACGGATCCCCCAGGAGAATTGTCACATCGTATCTGCTGTGGTCCATCCTGGATCTATTTTTATCGGAGGTCTGAGATCTTTTTGTGGGATGATTCGTCTCAATTGTTGCTTAGTATGTCAATATTATTGCATGTCCACATAAGTCTTCTGTGAATATTCATTTTGACCCTATCGTTGGTCAAAATGACGATTATAATTAGGATGTCTGTAAGGTGTAGGTGTTTTTTGTTCTTCTTTCCTTTGGACTATAGCGAGGACTGTCTTCACTTCCTCAATTTGATTTTTGGATGCATTTTCTTGGATTTGTGCTTCTTGGTTCTCCAGTCGATTGTTGTGATTCTAAATCTTTTCGATTCTTTCATCTTGTGACTTTTTTTCAATTTCTAACTCCTTGATTTGATTATGTAGTTCCTGATTACGATTATTTAGACACTGGTTTTCTTCTTGCTTTTCTAGTATTTTTCCTTCGAGGTCTTCACCGTAGTGCTCCCTCTTGCTACTGTTTTTCAATTTTTTTATTTTTGTAATCAGGGTTTTGTTATGATTTCTTAATCTGAAAATTTTCTTCAAAATTGTTGGATATTGTTTTATTACTCTTTGCGATCTACAGCTTGTGTTCCTTTTTAGAGTCGTTATTTTGTTGTTGAATAACTTTTATCTGTTGTCAATACTAGTCGACCACCGATTCTTGATCTTCTAATTTCTATCCTATGTGCGTCAGTTCTTCATCTTTATCGTTAACGATTTTGTTCAAGCGTATTATTTCTGCTTCGTAATCACTTATTTCTTTCTTTATATCTTGATTTTTTTGTCTTTGATTGAAATCACTTTCGTCTTTTAATTTCTCAATTTGGGTAGACAATTTATCTATATGATTTTTCTAGTTGGAAATTTTTTGTTCCTTGCGCTCTTTTTGCATCTTATGTAATTTAATCAATACTTCTAATTTTGTATTCAAGTCTTATAACTCTTCATTGTCTATTCGATTACATTTTAACTTGGCTTCTAATTTCTCTATTTGTAGTCGTAAACCAGTTTCCATGATCTCTGATTTCTTCCACACTAGATGATGATGGTCTTCGATTTTTTCAATTTTGTTTTCCTTTGACTATTTCTTCAACAATAATTGGTCTTCTTCGTTAGGTTAAAGAACCTCTTTTTTTTTCAACAATAATTATTATAATTTTCTTTTTATAATAATAATTATTAATTAATTAATTAATAATTATATTAATGTTTTTATAAACTATATATATAGTTTAATATATAGTTTTTTTTAAATAATAATTAATTATTGTATTAATTATTATATAATAAAAATATTTATTTTATTATCTGTTTTAATAATAATAAAATAAGGTTTTGAAATATTATAATTAAATAATCGAAAAATGCTAATAGTTTTGTAAAATGCTAGTAGATTGGGTGGTTGGGAAGAATGAGTGTTACCTTCCCCACTTAAGTTCAAATCTCACTTGTTTTTTAGTAGCAACTATTATGCACTTTTTTATTTGTTATTTCCCTTAAGTTTTGTAAAATGTGAGTAGATTGGGTGGTTGGGAGGAATGAGCATTATATTCCCCACCTAAGTTCAGATCTCACTTGCTCTTTATTAGTAATTATTATGCACTTTTATATTCAAACTCAAACCCACTTTAAGAAACCACGTGTGGTTTTACTTTTACCCTCTCTCTCTTTTTTCCTTTTCCTTTTATCTTTTCTTTTTTTAACTTTTTTCTTTTCTTTCCTTTTTTTTTTCTTTTTCTTTTGGACAATGTCCAATATTTTAGGGAAACCCTAAAATAAGGCTACAAGCCAAAAATCAGACAAGGTCTGATAATTAAGGCCAAAGGCCCAGATCAGCCAAACGAGGCTCTGATACCACTTGAAGCGAATAATTATTCGCTTATACAATATTATTCACCAGAACACCTGGAATATTCGATAAGCCATAAGGCAAGTATATATTAATGATAGGATGAAAGATGATTACAATGGTTGATAACCCACCTATTAAATAAGGCTTGGGAATTGTGAATGAAATGCCATGTCCTTTCATCTTAGGTATAATTAATTATGTTTAATATTAATTATTTAATTATTATATTTATTTTATGTTCGTTACACAAAACATCCATGAGAGAATGATCAAAGGGGTGTTGACTCCAAGGGAAATCATACAATGGTGAAAAGAAAACTAACATAGATTTTGACCATAGAAGAAAAGGAGTGTTGATAGCCACTGTCACAACCCCCATGCTTCAATAACTTCATGAAGTGACTTTCCCCACCAACCTCACACATGCATTCAATGATTGGGTTAATAGTTAAGATGAAGTAATTGGATCATTTAAAGAACATGGCAGATTCTTGGATGAGTTCTATAATCAACACTTGGCAGCATAGGATTTAGTTTCCCCATGGCCTCCCCTTTCCTCTTTCCCTTAGGTGGATTCATAGACCCTATAGTTCTCTTTGCATAGCCATCTTGGACCATTTTATTAATTTCCAACATAATATTTACATACATTTCTAATTGGTATGATAAGCCAACCATAAGGCCCAAATAAAATATATACATCATACATTCCTAGCCATTCACTGGTCGGGCCTTGGATTTGAGCTCCGTAGTAGGAATTCACACTAACATATTTACATCATTTACATAATTTTGATTAATCACATTCCAAGTCAAAATTGAGGTATTACATCATCACTTGTTAGTGCAGGTTCAATGAAAATAATTGTGAATGCTAACAAGAATCTTGTGCTTACAACCATAAAATCAAAAGATCTCGATAAGTCTCATGATGATTTCAATCCTTGATCTGAGAATGAAGTGTTGGATATGGGACAAACCCCTCAATGGGGAGGAAATAAAAAATAAAAAAAAATTCAACATTTTGAAAGAGAATACCAGTCCAACCCCAACATCAACCTTACCAGATATTCAATAACCATTTCAGGTGAAGAAATTTGGCGTGCAGGACAAGTTACTCTACCTCTTGGGTATTCTTTGTATTCTTCCCTTTGATATCATACAAGCTTATACTTCTCATGTAATTGTGCATTTTGGGACTGTAGTACATTTGTATCAGATGAAAATCATGAATATAAAGGGGTGTGTGATGTACTTTTGTAGGCCCGTTAATAGAAAACTTAGGGTTGCACACACCATTTCCTATTTCTTCTCATCCTTGGAATAATATCTTCATGGATTTTATATGGAGATTAACTATGTCAAAAGTGGTCCATTCACCCAAAATATTTTTCAGGTACACCAAACATTCCAAGAGAATTACAAATACATCACATTTGCTTCGATCAAACTAAAATCCTTGCCTCCACTTCTCATTATTCGTTAAGACTTATTAGAGAAGCCATCGAAATTGAAAAACATCCTAGCAAATTTAATCGAGACGATGGCTATAAACTAAGTTAGTATTGGAAACCTATAATCCATCAAATTACTCACCATTGATACGTTACTCCTTTATTCACTACTCTTTCTTTCTTACGTTTTACAACTAGTTTTTAATTTTCTATTTATACTCTACTTCCCTCTTACTTTTCTATTGTTCCATAGCTTCAAATGATCCTGATGATGGACTGATGGTCCACCCAAAACATGTCGGTCACTTATACATTTCTACACAGTGCAAATCCATAAGCTTGCACATAATGACTCAACAATGTGGAAACATTCATGCGCAAGTTGTATCATTTCCTGTTCTTTGTTTTATTTTCCATTTGTTGTCCTGAAGGAAGGGTTTTAGAAGAAGTGAAATTTTTACTCCACTTCCAATTTTGAATCCATAGCCCAGTGGATAAGGCACTCATATACTCACCCTAGATATTCTCTCCAAATTCTTCACTGTTGGAGTATCGGTACAATTGCATGGTATAACCGCCGCACCTCTAGGAATTTCCTGATGATAGGTCCTTGTGCTAGGTTTCAAATGTTCATCAACATCTGCAAGTTTTGGTGTAATGACAAACCTTACATGGTATCAGAGCATAGGTCTCAGGTTAAATTCCCTCGAGCTATGCCGTAGGGGGAGTATTGGAGTATCGATACAACCCCATGGTATAACCGTCATGCCTTAGGGAATATAAAAAATGTGGACTAATCGTCATGCTTGATGATAGGGCCTTGTGCTAGGTTTCAAATGTTCATCAACATCTGCAGGTTTTGGTGTAACGAAAAACCTTACATGGTATCAGAGCATAGGTCTCAGGTTCAATTCCCCCGAGCTACGCCGGAGGGGGGGTGTTGGAGTATCGGTACAACAACATGGTATAACCGCCGCACCTATGGGAATTTCCTGATGATAGGGCCTTGTGTTGGGTTTCAAATGTTCATCAACATCTGCAAGTTTTGGTGTAACGACAAACCTTACATACAGTGGGGGGGGGGAAGCCCCCCCACACCCCCTTGTCAGGTGTTGGGATCCAAACATGGTTGAAATAACATCTATGGATCAGGAGTATCAGGCTCCACAACCAACAATTGACTCCTTTAATTGGGCTATTGCATATATATTTGATCTCCAACATCAAAATAATGTTCACATTAGCTATAATTGCTTTGTGTTTTAATATTATTGCATTATTAATATTACTTTAAAGTTCTTATACCTCAAAAGGCTTTTCTTCCACTATGAGTTTGTATATAATCATCATTGTCAAACTGGATTGGATTTTTGACACCAATTGATTGCATTAAAAACATATTTACAATTAAAATCTCTCAAAAAAAACTAAGTAGGATAATAATTCCAATTTGTAGAACATGTAAGAAAGATCATCATAAACACAAACATAATAAAGTTTAAATATAATAGCACCTCTAGGAATTTCCTGATGATAGGGCCTTGTGCTAGGTTTCAAATGTTCATCAACATTTGTAGGTTTTGGTGTAATGACAAACCTTACATGGTATCAGAGCATAGGTCTCAGGTTAAATTCCCCCGAGCTATGCCATAGGGGGAGTGTTGGAGTATCGATACAACCCCATGGTATAACCGTCGTTCCTCAGGGAATATAAAAAATGTGGACTAGTCGCCACACTTGATGATAGGGCCTTGTGATAGGTTTCAAATGTTCATCAACATCTGCAGGTTTTGGTGTAACAACAAACCTTACATGGTATCAAAGCATAGGTCTCAAGTTCAATTCCCCCGAGCTACGCCGGAGGGGGGGTGTTGGAGTATCGGTACAACAACATGGTATAACCGCTGCACCTATGGGAATTTCCTGATGATAGGGCCTTGTGTTGGGTTTCAAATATTCATCAACATCTGCAAGTTTTGGTGTAACGACAAACCTTACATATAGTGGGAGGGAAAGCCCCCCCACACCCCCTTGTCAGGTGTTGGGATCCAAACATGGTTGAAATAACATCTATGGATCGAGAGTATCAGGCTCCACAACCAACAATTGACTCTTTTAATTGGGCTATTGCATATATATTTGATCTCCAACATTAAAATAATATTCACATTAGCTATAATTGCTTTGTGTTTTAATATTATTACATTATTAATATTACTTTAAAGTTCTTATACCTCAAAAGGATTTTCTTCCACTATGAGTTTGTATATAATCATCACTGCCAAACTGGATTGGATTTTTGACACCAATTGATTGCATTAAAAACATATTTACAATTAAAATCTCTCAAAAAAACCTAAGTAGGATAATAATTCCAATTTGTAGAACATGTAAGAAAGATCATCATAAACACAAACATAATAAAGTCTAAATATAATAGCTTGCTATGATTTTGTAATAATTGTGGATAACACTAAATCCAAAACAAATATGGCTCAACAAATCAAATAGAGAAATAACAATGAATTTGATTAAAATAAAACAATTTGAATATATATATATATATTTGAAATCCACCGAACTTTAGAAATTTCCAAATTATCATAAGCCTATAGAAGTAAATTAGTCTTGAATTACTGTAAGAGTTCATGCCCATTGTGTTTTGAATGTATTTCCTAGTATTCATGTTTTGATGTTTGACTCCCACGGGCTAACTTCAAATAATACAATTGGAAAGTATATCCAGGACTATATATCAAATTTGAATAATCCATACATTTAATTTAAATATTTAAATTTATAACAGGTACTTCTGCAAAATCTTGACAGATCAAACTATTGCAGATTTGGAGATTTTGGGCATTAGAGTCATGTGAGATGTTTCTTAATGAATTTGATTCCTTTGATCACAGCTTCAAATGAACATGGTAATACTACATCAATCAATTTATAATGCACATAAATGATATAAATGTAATTTATATCCCATTCAAACTCCAGCCTTATATGGGATGTTGAAACTCATTCACTTATTGTTCCTCTTAATGTTAAGAGAAGCTACTCTGGAATAAGCGTAAGGTGAGTAGATGATGAACTCTGCTCAATACAAATGCAATCAGTCCATGCCCACACCAATACCAATGGCTGCCATTACCACAATGATTCTAGGTTTAAAGGTTGGCATGGAGTGTATATAGGAGACCATTTGCCAACGACTCTTTCAAATGAAATAATGGAAGTAACACTACCCAAGTAATAGAGTAGATCAAGAGACACCACCAACTATAGACGATAGGGTCTTAAGTCCAGGAAGAGTACCTTTTAAGCTCAACACTTGGTCACAGTTGGGTTATAAATGCATTCGTAGAAAACCCACTTCTTTTATTCTCCATAACATAAATTTCCCTCCTTTCTATTTCTATCAGAGAGCTGGAGAAACCATCCACTCTAAACGGTTTGATATTTCGTTTGTCCTCTGATTTTGAAAGATGGACATAGTATCATAGATCCGAAACATGGATAATTCAGATTGAACAAAGTAAACAGGGAAATGATTATAATCTAACCCACACACTGTGAAAGATTAAAAGAACAAATCACTACTACCTACTCTGAGCCATGCAATTTTCCAAGGCATCTAAATCCATGACTCTGACTCCTCTAGCTCCTCTGGATCCGTTATCTTTAGACTTGAAATATTTGATCAGCAACTTTGTCGAGTCAACATGATCTGCAGACCATAATGCAATTTCTATACGCAGGACACCTATTCTTTAAATTTAAATGGATTTTGAGCTAATTGACTGTACAAGTACTGATTTCTCATTGCATTGCACCATATATTTATGTACCCAAAGATCCTACTATATCCATCTCCCAAAACCCTTTGTACCCAAAGCTCTTGCTATGCCTGATACAATGTACATTATCTCCAAAACTATCACTTCCCCATGCATAAGAGGATTTTCCAGACAAGGCTCTATTAGATCATGGCATCTACCCAAATACAAATGCAAATAGCCATCCCAAGCAACAATCAACTTTAAAATCGGCCTCTCTAGCAATCTTTGTATACAACCACTCCAAAAAAAATTGCAGCAAAAACTGCTAAATTACAGATGCAACCGATCTCTTGATCAGCTAGTAAATTATCAAAATCTGTTACTGTTTCATAAATCAATGCTAAATGCCCATCACAACCAACAGGACAAATTTATCATCAACAAGAGTATCATGAGTTGGCTTCCCTGCCACCTTGAATATAACCATATAGATTAACTCGATCCATATGGTGCACAAATTTATTTTAGACCTTCAAACAAGAACTATAGAGTTTCCCTTTACTCCTTGAATATAACTATATAGATTAACTCGATCCATATGGCACACAAATTTATTTTGGACCTTCAAACAAGAACTATAGAGTTTTCGTTTAAAAGGGAAAAAAGAATTGGTGGATGGGAGCGGTGAAAACACTTAACAATACCGTAAAAGAGATTTGGTGGAATGAAAGGTGAAATATCGTGAATGAATACGAACACTTAAAACTGGATAGACAAGTACAAGAAGTAATTATTTCATTGATATTGGGTAAAGTAGATCGGACTCTATGCTTTGACTAGAATATGATGTTAAGCCGAATCAATAAAGAAAGTTGATAAAGAAAGTGAAGAGAATAATATCATATCTCTTTATTAAAGAGTAAAGTATTTTATCAAGGTTATAAAAAATTGTAATTGAATAAATATGAAAAAATTGTAATTGAAAATTTACAAAGTGTTTATTTCATTGAGATTGGTTAAAGTAAATCTAATTTGATACTTGTGTAGAATAAGATGTTAAAAGCTGAATAAGGGGGATAATATGATTGAAAAATAGATTAAGGAAAGTGATAACTTATTCTGGTTAGAATATGATGTTAAAAATAGAATAAGTGGAATAGTATTATTGAAAAGTAGATTGGGAAAGTGAAGAGAATTACATTATATATTTATAATATGAATAAGTATCTTTTTAATGTGTTTTTTTTAAATTAATTTAGTTTACGAGGCATATGATAAGTTGAATAACTGAAGAAAATATAATTTTAAAGTGATTTAAGAAAGTGTATAAAATACGGTTGTAAGATAATTTAAGAAAGTGGAAAGAATAAGATTATATGTTTTTATTTATAATAATAATTAAAAGAATAAAATATCTTATTAATGTTTTTTCTAAATTAATTTAGTTTATGGAAGTGGATAGAATATGATTGTATGATAGTTTAAGAAAGTAGAAAGAATAAGATTATATGTTTTAATTTTTAATAATTAAAAGAAAATGTTGGAGCAGTAGGTGCAGGGTGCGGGGTGGGGGAGGTTATTTTGGATCTCAGAGGAAATATAGTCTCAACGCTTTCATGTGGTTTAAGCACATCCTTCAATAATCAAGAAAATAAATATGCTTTTTTTATAAGCCTTGATCAATCCATCTCTCTTGGAATTCATTCCATTGTTGTAATCGGTGTCTCCTTAATTATCATCTCCCAAGCTAGACATTGAAAAAATCTTACAGATAAACTAGCTGGAAGGATTCAAAAGAGAATAAATAGGATTCTCCAACATTTCTCTAAAGCCTATCTCTTTCATGCTTGATGAGAAAATAATTCACAAGCAGTTAGACTTTTCAATGAAGCCTCCCTTCTACCTCGTGGGTGTATTAAGATAAATGGAGCATAACCAACAATGTGTTGGCTACCCTAAGTTTATATCCACCATGAGTCATTCTAGCATTAAACATGCATTCAATTCAAACAACCATCATTTTGGTTTTCAAGGAAGGGAAAAGACGTTTCTTCTGCCACGTAGCATGATTGAGTTCGTGGGAAACAAGAGCGAGGGGATGGTTCTAGACCGCTCGCAATGCGAAGCTTCACACATAAGTTTTGGTATTGTTTTTGGGAGCAAAACTTGTTTGGAGGGGAGGAAGTTCAACAATATTAGCGACCCAGGGATGCTAAGATTAACTGAAGCAAACAACGTAGATGCCATTCTCCTCTCCTAGAGGGAGTATCTCTTAGAGACTTGGAACGGTGGGCATGCATTTTCTTTCCTTAGTGGCTTAGGTTTTCAAGAGAAAAATGGTTGTATCAATTCCTTGGGCATAAAATTGGTTGGGGGAAGGAGAATTATGTTTTTTCTAGTTCTGTTGAAGCAAAGAGACCTCCTTTTCAAGCAGAGAGGGGTATGGGAGTTGTTGTTTGAAAGCTACAAGGTTTGGGGACCTAGTTGGAAGCACACCTATTGGATTTTGTGTTTTGGGATAGGAGGGGGCCAGTTGTGTCAAGGTTCTCCCCTCTGTTTATAGAAATGAAGGATGAGAAGGATCTTGTAGACAAGCTACATGACTTTTTTGTTGAAATCCAATACTTTAGAGAAAATATTAGAGAGGTAAGAGTGAACCTCTATTGGATAAATTCACAACTAAAAGGTGTTTTTGTAGTTGTAACTTAGGATACAACAAGAGAAAATGGTATGGAGCAACACCGTATTGATGTGTAAAGGATTTTTTATGATCGACTGAATGATGTGGAAGTCAATGTTTGAGCAAATGATACCCAACGTATTGGTCTCGAACATCGTCAAGACGAAGTGCAAGGTAAATTAAATTCTTTGGCAGCACAAATAGAAGTTTCTAAGGAAACCTTAGACCACTACGAGCACCTGTTGGTTGGACAATTCTCTAGATTATCTGATCTTGGAGGAAGTAAGGTTATTGAAATCAGTTCAGTGCAGTAGCCATATCATGTACCTGTCATCATATTGAGCTCAGAGGAGCAACAATATGATAACAAGAAGGATTAGTTCATGACCAATGGCCACTGTGCCACTTAGTTTTTTGTTGTGTCTTATGCTTTTTTGTCATCTACTACTCGTCTAGTGTGTTAAGTTGTATAGTAGTTATGTAGTAAATAGATCTAAAACAATATTTTTCATATTTTGGCTATAAGTCCTTGGACAAATGACTATAATAGTATTGTTAAAGACATATTTTGGACCGGTGTAAAGTTTTGATGATGGTTTTTATCAAGCTTTATAAATGAAAATGATCCATTATTGATATAAAAAAATTAAAAGAAATTATAATTTATTAATGTTTATTTAAATCAGTTTGGCTTGTTTGACATCTCTTTAAGTCATTTTGTTCATGGAAGGAAACAAAATTTAAGAAGTCTAACACCTTCCCTCACACATACAAGAGTTCTACAAGAGGATCCAACTAATTCCTTCTTTTAGACTCATTCTATACCAATTAGACTAAAAGGTAGGTATAAATTTCATGTTAAATGATGTCCCATTCCAACTAGAGGAGAATAAAGACATTTAATGATTATATCATGACATAAATAAAATAGTTAGTGCATAGAGAAACACCCTATCGATTAATTCAAGGAAACATTTAAAATATGGGGATGGATTGAATTTCACAATGTTGCAACTTTACAAAATAGGCATGGATGGAATTTCACAATGTTGCATACTAATAACATGATAGTGAAGGAGATCTAAAAGAATCTCATGGTGGATTTGATAAATAACACTGCTCAATCAACAAAATTTTGAGGAAGGTGCTACAAACAACATTTTGTTTCTCGTCCTCGTTTCAAGATGCTAACATCTATAAAAATCATTGTAGTATATGCTAGAGGATCAAAAACTTGTCCCATAGATATGAGATGAACTTAGAGCTAGTGTTGGAACAACAACCTGTGGAAATTTCATGCACTTGAGCAATTAATGAAAAACTAAAATTTCACCTTCTTTCTAGATGGTTTCTTGGATCTTAGCCCTACAATTTTAAGCCTTTACGAATGTTGTAAATTAAATTGTAAAACACCAGTGGAAAGATCATAATAATTCGCTTCTAACAACCCCAAACTTCATAGCAATTCAAGGAGAAAAGATACCAAACCAAGACATAAGTTTTCAACCCTTCTAGGGAAACTTATTAGCTGACAACCATATTTAAAAATGCACTTTAACAAAAATAAACATAACACTTTATATTCTTCTATTATATATTAAATCACTTAAAATTGTGATCTTTTACTTATGTCAAATCCATAGGGCATAAATAATTCTAAATATCAAAGCATAAAGAACATGTAGCTAGAAATTCAAATATGCAAATGGCATAAGATATGGACAATTGGAAACTTCATATATAAGCTCAAGATGAAGTACAAGTACATACCATAGCCTTCTCTCAATGTTAGTACAAATATTTATCCATCCAAAAATCCCTAGTTTCCCCAACGAGCAAAAAATAAGAAAGAGATATCAAATCAAATGCCTTCAGAATGAAGAAAATATATGAATAAGAAGCCTCTACAAGGGTGCAACCTCCTTATACAATGTATTCAATACACAAGAAAATATGATATTATCCTAAAGCTAGGTATCCTTCGTATACATATAGGACACAAAGAGTACAATTATAATTCTAGTCATCCATACAAATACAATTAAGGTCCTAGTTGACTAATAAAGACAATACTAATATAACAATATAAATGTAACAAACAATATATATGGCTTAGCATGCCCCTCCCTTTCAAACAAGTGTCGTCCTCAACACTTGATTAGTTCTGGATGTTTCCCCTTGAAGAACTCATCTTCACATGTCACCTCTCATATCGACAAGTTCTTCCATTTCATGACATAATAAGTAATTGACCCATTTTGTTGTTGCTTGGTGCTTGTCAAGTATCATTTCAGGTTATAGTACCAATTTCCCTTCTTCGTCAATCTCTAGTAATATCTTCTAGACTAGGATCTTGTCACCAAATATATTTTTTAGGAAACAAACATGGAAGACTATATGTACACGTGAAGATCAAAGAAACTCCAATTTGTAGGCCATACTTCCATTCATTTTCAACACTATATAGGAACCATAGTACTTGGGTGCTAATTTATTGTCCTTCTTTTGTTTCTTGAGGGACATTTGTTTGTATTGTTGTAGTCTCAAAAATACCCAATCCTCCGCTTCAAAATTCATGTTACTACAATGTTGATATGCTTAATGTTTCATCCTTTTTTGGCTATAGCCAAATTATATTTCAATAGTTGGAGAACCTCTTATTGGTACCCTACGTGGTCCTCCATTTCTTGAACCTTAGATTTCTCTTTCAAGGATGATATGGAAGGAGGATGATAACCATAAAGTGCCATAAATGGTGACATTTTTTATGAATTAGGGAAATATGTGTTGTACCACCATTCTGCTAAGGGAAACCATTTGACCCATTGTGTTTGTTTATTAGATGCAAAGAAACGAAGATACCCTTCTAGGTATTTTTTCACAATATCAATTTTCCCATAAGATTGAGGATGGTAAGAGGAATTGTGAGCCAACTGAGTGCCCAAAGAATAAAATATTTCCTTCCAAAAATTGCAAGTGAAAATTGGATCTCTATCACTTATAATAATCATAGGGATTCCATGTATATTTTGAACTAATTCCATGAATGCTACAACTATTGTACTCTCTTTAAAAGGATGAGAAAGAGAGAAGAAACAAGGCATTTTTGTGAGTCGATCCATTTCTACCAAGATGATTGTCTTTCCTTCTGACTTTGGTAGACCTACGATCAAATATATTGAGGCCTCTTCTGAATCCTGACATGGTATGGCTAATGGTTGTAGAAGACTTGGTGCCTTGATTGTCTCTCCTTTGTTTTGTTTTTAAACCAAACATTTTGCCACAAACTTTTGGACATCCTTTTTAACAGCTTCCCATCCCCAAAAAAAGAAAAAAGAAAAAAAACTTATTAATCATATGGTACATTTTCAAAAACCTTGAATGTCCTCCTGTAGGAGAAGTGTGCATTTCCAAAAGGACATTATGTTTGAGTTGATAATTCTTACATAAATACATGTGATCTTGGTACCATAGTGAATCATTCTTCCACACAAATTTATCTAGTGAGCTAGGGTATTCGTTTAGTTGTTGAACTATCTTACACGCCTTCTAATCATGTTTCCATTATTTCCTTACCCAATAATATTGCATAGTGGAAATAGCACAAAATAAATCCTCAATGTCATCTTCTTTTCTTGAAAGTGCATCTTCCACCACATTATGTTTTCCTTTTTTGTAGATAATTTGAAAGTCATAACCTAGCATCTTTCTAACCCATTTTTGTTATTCTTTTGAAAGATAATCTTTTTCCAAAGAAGTATTTAATACTATTATAATATATTCTCACCTTGAAGTGTCTTCGTATTAGGTAAGAGAGACATTTCTTAATTGCATGCAATATGGCCAACAATTCCTTTTCATAAATTGGCTTTAGTAAGTTTTTTCTTTTAAGTTGTCAACTTTAAAGGGAAAGTGACCTTCCTTCTTGCATTAAAGCTTCACCAATTCCAAGCCTTGAGGCATCACATTCCAATATAAAGGTTTTTGTGAAGTTAGGTGTGGGTAATACAAGAGTGTACACATAACCACTTTAACATTTTCAAAAGCTTCAATTATTTCTTGAGTCCAAGACAATGGCATTTTTTACAATAACCTTGTTAGAGGTGTTTCTATTTTACCATAATTGTTGATGAGATGTGGTGATACCCCACCAATACTAATAATCCTCTAAGATTCTTCAAGGTTTTGGGAATTGTGCATTCCATGATAGCCTTAATTTATTAGGGTCCACTTTGATGCCTTCATGATATACAATATGACCCAAATATTCCAATTCCTGAACCCAAAAAGAACACTTATAATGCTTGACATATAATGAGCACTCCTCCAATACTTTTAAGACTCTAGCAACATGTTGTACATTCTCTTCCCAATATTTGTTATAAATTAGTATATCATCAAAAAATACTGACACTAATTTTGTAAGGGTTTAAAAATAGAATTCATTAAGATTTTAAATGTGGAAGGTGCATTGGTAAGGGAAAATTGCATCACTAAAAAATCATAATAACCTTGATGCGTTATGAAGGTTGTTTCTATAATTTCTTCTTTCACCATTCTAATTTGATGATATCCATAACATAAATCCAATAAGTTGGTAAATAAATTTGCTCCCTATATTTTATCTAATAATTCATCAATGACGTGAATATGAAACCTATTTTCTATGGTCATCTTATTGATAAATCTATAGTCTGGACACATATTCCATACAAATTATTTTGTAACAACTATCACCACTAGTGCATAGAAATAAATTTGGCTAGGTTGAATGATGCATCTAACATTTTTTTAACCATATTTTCTATTTCACTTTTTTGTGCATATTGGTACATGTAGGGTCTAATGTTAGGTGGTACACTTCTTGGTTGTAAGTGAATAACACGCTCATGATCTTTAGCAGGTTGAATACCTTTAGAATTTATCCAAATACCTTGGAGTGTTTGTCAATAACTTGTTGGAAATCCATTGGAATGAAATGTATAGATGCTTCCACATCTAGCAAGCATAAATGTGTTATCAGGTGTTATATTGCATCTCTATCAGGTGTTATATTGCATTCTTCATGTGGCTCTTCCAATATCATTGTTTGTTTTCCTACCACTGCATCATCCTATGTATAGAAGGTCTCAACAAATTCTCTACATAATGGGTTTGATAATAGTGTAGTAAGTTATTGGTTTCATACAAGGGTAGATCAACTATTGTCAAGATAAACCAACATTTCATGAATGTACCAATAATAATGCAGTAAGGGCCAAAATTTCTCTTGAGTTTGACTGGAAATCCAAAGTGCATAAAGTGGATTAAAAGTTTAAGAATGATAAATTGTGTAACAAAAGTCCAAACCAAGATGTACTAAGGTCAGCTGGCATTATATCTTGCAAACATAACAGAATCCCACTAAGCTAGTAAGATTGATGGCAGGTGATTCTTGATAAAAATCCAAAGAGAAAAAGATGGTAATAAGATGTATGTTGTATTATGGACACTTGCATGTGTTGATTCTACTTAGAAGAGATTTTATTGCTCAGTATCCAAATTGTTACATTAAATAAGATTTAATAATTGTATCCAAATTGTATGTAATAAGATGTATGTTTTATTATTGACACTTGCATGTGTTGATTCTAACACCAATTCCATACTTAGACAAATTCTTCAATTTGGACTAATCTGCCTAAAACACCCTTTTGGAAGGTCCATAACTTTTTCTTCATCCACTTCCAAGACAATCTGAAGACATGGTCAAGTAGGCCAAAGACCAATCTACAAGACCCCCATGTGCTGTGGGCATTTACTTTAACCCATAATTTAGGGCAGGCATATTTATGAGGCTACTTAGCCATTTTTGCATCCATCTAGAGCTTGTCTTGAGTTGTACATGCATAATTGCTTTGAGTAATTAGTGAGACATCAACCCCGGCCATAGCATTCTCGGTATAAACTAACGAAATCCCATTGCATGCATCAATTCTTGCAAATTCTAAGTGTAGGCAAGCGTTGCGATAGAAGAACACAATATTCCCTCTGTGGTTTGCCATTTCTTATGTCCAAGATGGAAGAATCTTCTACTAGGAGGAAAAGAAGCAGCAATGAGGGCTGCCTTAGAGTGCTTCCTAAGAAGAAACCCAAGCCTGAACCTGAGGAGAATAAATTCATGTTCAAGGACCAAGAAAAATCCACTGGGGTCCCCAAGTCTATGTGGAAGATGCAATGGGAGAACGAATACCATGACTTTAGAAGTCGTGATTTCTTCGAGGGTTTCTAGGGAGACACTTCTGGGATAGGAAAACCCAGGCACCACGCATCTGGAGGTACAGCTTGATAGAACCTCCCAAACTTGAATTATTGGAGTTTGAATCCCAAATGTTCTATAGCAAATTGTTTTTGTTTGCTCATAATGGTTTTAAGGCTACTAAGCGGAGCTTTGTAGCAATTGTGGAACGCCAGAGCTTGTCTTGAGTTGTACATGCATAATTGCTTTGAGTAATTAGTGAGACATCGACCCCAGCCATCGAAGTCTATGTATAAACAAACGAAAGCCCGTTGCATGCATCAATTCTTGCAAATTCTAAGTGGTGGCAAGCATTGTGATAGAAGAACACAATATTCCCTCTATGGTTTGCCATTTCTTGTGTCCAAGATATAAGAATCTTCTACCAGGAGGAAAAGAAGCATCAATGAGGGCTACCTTGGAGTGCTTCCTAAGAAGAAACACAAGCCTGAACCTGAGGAGAACAAATTCATGTTCAGGGTTTTGCTTCTTAATGGTTTGAATTTAACTCTGCAATTGGAGGATGTCGTGGAAAAGATGTCGGTTACCGAGTTTGCAAGGACTGTTAGGAGAAAAGCTGAGAAATAAATAATAAAAAAGGGGCCAAGAAAAATCCACTGGGGTCCCCAAGTCTATGTGAAAGATGCAATGGGAGAACGAATAAATATGGAAACATCATATGCAATGATTCTCACAATAATCCCATGCTTGTAGCTCTGCAGGTTCATCCCCGAACTTCCTCCCCTAAACCGTTTCTTTAGTTTTTTTTATAAGTCAACAAAAATGTATTTATATGTGCGCTACAAAAGCATTCCATGAGCTCTTGAAAGTGCATTCTGCTAGAACAAATATTTCCATATCTAAATATTATTTGCTGGAAAGTTAACATTCATAGATAACAAAGATTTATCCGGAGTATTTAGTGGCATTTTAATACAATGGTTAAAGAAATCTTGTCGAATACAAACACAAGTTTCCACATCAGTGAGTCAATGGTATTGTATTATATCATTTAAATGCGAGTTGATATTCTGGTGGAAAATGTGTGCTGGATAGATTCATTATTTATTTCCTTCGCAGGGCATGTGGAATGTGACTCTAGAGCCACATCTCTTGGTGGAATTACCCCAAGAATACACTTTCCAGACAACATTAGCTGGGTTTTTTTTTTGTTGGTTAAGTGCCTTGTGACTTGTTGGGAGAACCTTGGTTATATTACAAGTGTATTATGATATATTTCTTGGTTTGGCATGGGAAGCTTTGTTGGGGTTGAAACAGAGGTATATTGCCATTCTATAGCATTTGTCTTGTAGCAATAATTTTTAGGAATATCGGTGACATTTCCACCTCATGGCTCTTGTTTGACAAATATCTAATGTCTAGCTTAGTATTTTCCTATTGAAAATTTATGAAGTGGATCTAGTTATTAAGGAGCGGATTTGGTTTGAACCATTCAACCCCATCCACTCTTTAATCACTAAAGCCTCCATGAGATCCTCAATTGACCCCATCTTCCTCACTTGGATTTTTTAGGCCCTAATCACAGCTTTTATGCCATTTCAAATCTTAATTCATCTTTCATTTTCTGTTTTATAAGATCTGAAAATTTATGTCATTTACATGTATTAAAACTCATCCCTAAAACATCAAATCGCATGGTAGGTTTTCCCCAGTTTGTGGTTGGGAATTACCTTCTAGAAATCTGCTCTATAGCGCTGATTAAATCTGGTCTAAAACAGAATTAAAAGGTTGATTTGCAGGGTTGAAAACTTTAGATTAATAAGTGAAATTCCTATATCTTCCCTAGTTTTATCCTCATGTGTAGCTTATTTCAAATCTAACTAAAGGTTAAAACATTCTGCTATCACAAATATTGGTTTCTAGTTGGAAAAGACATATCATTTGCAAGTTTGTAGCAGCATTTAATTTATTAATTCAGATCTCAAATTTGAGGATATTTTCACATATACACTAACAAATTTTCAAACCCTAATTCTTCACTACTAAAATCCGTTATAGCATCAACTAGTCCATCGATTGTATCATCCATTTAACATTTTATTCTGGAACTAAATCTTATAATTGCAAATAATGCATCTCAATAGAGGCTAGAGCCTAGAACCTACTGCCTTTACAGGATAGATATGGTGTTCACACTTTCCATTGTAGATAACATTGTAATACTTGCAACATCTATGATATATCCCACTTGAATGGTGGTAGAGCGACTTATTGTAATTTTCAGTTTATTTTATTTTATGCTTGGTTTGACAAGTGAATCCACATATACACTTCAAGAATCAGTAGTCGATAAATCAATACCTTGGATATCTTATCCCATTCAATTATTTCTAGTGGCATGATTATATGCCTAGAGTAAATTTTGTAAGCACTTATTCAGAACATAGCATCTATTGTATATTGGTATGATGTACACATTTCCATGTCGATTTCTAATTACTTGCAATATTTCCATACTTAATCATCACAGCCAAATAGGGTCCTTACAGAATGGTCCTATTCACACCCTCTGTGCATATGAAAATTGTATGGTTTCATCTGGGTCCAATGTGCATCCTATGAACTTACAAAGTTTTTATTAGGCAGACAGAAAGGTGATAGAAAAGAACAATGATAGAAAGTTTCTTTCTATCGTTGTTCTTTTCTATTACCTTTCTGTCTGCCTAATAAAAACTTTGCAAGTTCATAGGATGCACATTGGACCCAGATGAAACCATACAATTTTCATATGCACAGAGGGTGTGAATAGGACCATTCTGTAAGGACCCTATTTGGCTGTGATGATTAAGTATGGAAATATTGCAAGTAATTAGAAACCGACATGGAAATGTGTACATCATACCAATATACAATAGATGCTATGTTCTGAATAAGTGCTTACAAAATTTACTCTAGGCATATAATCATGCCACTAGAAATAATTGAATGGGATAATTTATCCAAGGTATTGATTTATTGACTGCTGATTCTTGAAGTGTATCTGTGGATTCACTTGTCAATAGACACAAAAAATCAACGAGACTACACATCAATCACAAGCACTTATTGAAGATCCAAAACCGTGGAAAGGAAGGTACCTTTCCACAATTTTTAAATTTTTTTTGAAACCTCCAAGTTTCGTCTCAATATCGATGCAAGTTCATCATGGGTATTGCAAAATCATCGAAACCTCGGGTGGCTTTCCACGGTTTTTCATGGAAAAAATTCTGTTCAAATTCCAGAATTCTTCGATAGAGAGACAATCGTTCGTCGAAACAGTTCCATGGTTTTTCGTGTAAACAAAATTTTGTCTAGTAGTTTTTTGCCATATTTTCGTCGTTATAGGGACGAACGTTTTGTCGATAGAGCGACAAAAAGTAGAAAATGAATTAAAAAAAATCGATTTCAAGGCCACCGTATAGAAGACATGTGGAGGCCATATTTCATTGCTATATAGACGACCTATAAATATCGTCATTATATCGACGAAATAAGTTCCACGAAACATCAAAACCATTATCTTTGCAAGTGAGACGAAAAAACGTGGAAACAGCAACGAAAAACCTTCGCAAATTTGCTCATATGTATTAGTGTCTATTTTACTAGCTGCATCCCGATCCACCATTTATGTAATTTTTTATGTTTATGAATGATATGCAAGTGCCTAAACTAAATGCAGGTGATTGCCAAAACAAGAACCTCACAAGCAGTTAGTCGTGTAGTGAGCTACACAAGGTCTTACCTCTCGCCTTACATGAATCAATTATCCCTCAATCACCCAAAGCAAAGAACAAATAATTTAATCTAATCTAATCTAAACTATCCCCAGGGAGCAAAAATATATAGGATGAATGATGTACTGTATTGTTTGCACGCAGGATTCTATAGGTAGCTGTAAAATTCTTAATACATAAATACAGTAGAAAAATGATACAAAGATAGCTTTGTTAAGTTAAGATATTCATCATTCATTTATTGCATAAGATTCATAACAGAAAATGAAATCATTCATGAAACACAGAAACAATTCCTCATTCAACGATCCACACAACACGTTTTTGAAGCTCATGCAGTCCTTCCTCCAGCAAAATTTCAGTTCTCTTTATTATAAAAAGAAATAGTTCTCCTTACAAAATTTTCAGCATATGAGAGCTAGAAAAATTCAAATCTCTATTCTATTCTACCTATACTTATACATTTACAAAATGACTTTTGGTTATCCATGCCCTTTGGGCTTCCCCAACTCTTTGGTTACAAAAACTTTGTCCTCTAGCTGCGTGCTCACTAGGAAAATGGAATGAATACAAAATATTACATAAAAATATTCACATGTGAATAAGACAAGACAAATCAAGTGGGCCCAGTCGATCCATTCATGAATTTCTTCCACGCAACAGCATATGCAACTATGGTCTTGAAGTATGTTGGTTCCAAAAATCTAACTGTGACCTTGTGTGTGGTCAGCTGGGATTGTATCTCTGCAACCCTTTGTGGGGTGACTCTGAGCTGGTCCTCCAGCAGGAAATTGCTAACTGCAATTTGAGCCACCAAACCTTTTACCACCTTTTCATTCATAACTTTAACCAGTTGTATATGAAGTTCATCCTCTTGCAACCTATCATGCAGGTACTTCAACTGCTCCTCCTCATCTGGAAACTCCTGCAACCTCTTCCCTGAAGATGTCTACATCTATTGTGGGTTGTAAGCACTTTTTGTATAATTTCATGAATCTGTCCAGTGTCTTATCAACCATGAATGTCAGTCTCGCAACAGCCTTGCTACTAAAATTCATGATATCATACTCAATTTGCAACCTTTCTGGACTCTTTCTAGGCGCATTTTCCGAAAGTTCTTTATTAGTTTCCAACTAGGTCAATTGGCCTTGTATAGTTTTTGCAATTTCATGAGTCCTTGTTTTGAATTCATTGGATATCACTAAGATATCCTGTAATCTGGCTTCTACTTGCTTAATTTAGTAGAATTCCTCTATTAGCTTCACCTGAACTTGATATATCTTACTTATGAGTAACAGAGCGTTCTCTCTGAGCGGTGTTATATTCATTTTTCATTCATTTGCTGCTTTCAATAGTACCTATAAGGAAATATTATGCGCTTCTAGTTCTCCAACTCGAACATTAGACTCCTCTGATTGCTTGTCAGTTGCGGACCTTTGTATTTCCATCTCTACCATCTTCCTTTCTATGTCCTTCTTTTCTCCACCAAGGATAGTGTTTGACAGTTCCAAAGCATCCTTTTCTGCCTCCAAAATTTGGTAATCCTGCTGAAGCTTCTCTAAGTCTGAAAGGGTGGCATCATACTTCCTCTTTGTTTCTCAACCTAATCTCTCCTCCTTCCTCAAGGTTTCCTTCATTTCTGCCATTTTATCTTTATATTGGTCAACTTCTCCTTTCAGCTTACTAACATTATAGGCCATACCAATTGAGGCCATCTATTCTGGATCCTCTTCTATATTCTTTACAACAATTTTCTCAGTCATGTGGTAACTTCGGGATGAGTACCCATTTTCAATGTCTTCTCGGATCTCCATACATTTGATTTCCGCTTGGGGTCAAAGAATACATTTTCCAAACTTGCAACTTAATGCTACTTCGACTGAGTGAAAGGCACCAACCCCAACTCAACAATAGGGAGGTGACCTCTTGTCAGTATATCTCTTGAGGTAAAAGGGAGACTTTCTAGATTATCCTGAGTAGTATTATGCTCATGAGTTTCCCTATCTAGATCCTCTTTCTCTTTCCGTCTGAGTTCGTCTCTATCTTCGCAGCTTCTTCTTTTGCTTTGTTTGCTAATTCCCTTTTCATTATTTCTTCTGCCTCATTCTGCTTCTGCTCCTCTTCTTTCCTTCTTTGCTCTTCCTCTTCATTTTATCTCTTGGCCTCTTCGGCCATCATTTTCTTTGCACCTTCTGCTAATATTCGGGTTGTTTCTTCCTTTTCTTTCCGTGAAGCCTCTTCGTCCTATCCTTTCCATTTGGGATTATTGTTCCTACTGCCTTTGCCTCCTAACACTGTGATATTCCTCCTGAGACGCTTGTTCATAGTAGTCATTTTGCAAGAATTTCGGTATACTTCTTCTTATTTATCCAAATGATCATCGTACTCGAAGTTCACTTTCAGGAGTGCATGGTGTGCTACAAATTTTCCTTGAGAATCATTTCTTCGAAAACTCTTTTCACCAAAATGAAAGATCTCCAACTCTTTCACGAACTCTGGTGCAGTTTTGGCCTTGGAAAACTTATAACTAATAACATAAAATGGCATCGACGGGAACACAACCTTCTTCATATCAAACAAATAACTCCTGAAACCATCCAAGAAGAGTTGTCTCACTGCTTCTTTATGTACTACATAGTCAGTCGCGTACTTGGGAAGCAGTGAAGGGGCTTTGGTTTCCCCATACATCCTCAAGTAGGTTCCCTCTTCAGAAAAGAAGTAGTCTCCAAATTCCCTTATGGACTCCAAAGCACCTTCAGATAGGAATTTACAATTCTCAATGAAAATTAACTGGTACAATGGCATTAAGAACTCCTCACAAATCAACTTGTAATAACTGTGATATTTGTGAGCCCACAAAATCTGGTATGTTGCATAGATGGGTGATTTTCCTTCCTTCCACTTGCAGTTTATCTTCTCAAATGGATGTAAACAGAGTATACAGTCAATTAGAAAGGATCCCATATAAAACTCATACCTTCGCTGATGCAATCCTTCTTGTGCTACAGTTATACAAGAGGACAAATTGTTTGCTATGATATCTTCCTAATTGAACACAGCCCCCATCATGGTTACATGTACATTAGTGGTATCCACCCAATATTGTAAAACCTTCCATCAGCTCTACCGAAGATCCTATTCAGCATTAGGGCTACCAACCTATATGGGGTGTGCAGACTAGAAGTTTCATATTCCCCAGATGCCTTTTTCCGGAAGGACTTTCCTTCGGTTGTCATGATCTTCGCAAATCCAATGTAATCAATGGTCGGACTATTTATCCAATCAATTTTCATGCTGACATATGAAGTTGGCAAGCTGTAATATTTAGCTATGAACAAAGGGGTGAAAGAGGAAAATCCTTTATCTTCAACATTGTACATGATCATCCCCTTTGCATCAGCCTTAGACAGGATCCATCCAATGACCTTGGGGAAAGGAAATAGCTCTGGTCTTGTGGAAAATTTTGTGATTCATTATCTCAATATGTTGTTAAACAGGGTTAGATCCTCCAAGCCTGCATCTGGAACTTCCTGGAGCATATGATAAATATGCCCCCACTTAAATTCAGGCCCTTGCCCCAGTGACAGATTTAGTATCCTCATATATTATCTCTACTCTCGTTGTGATTTCGACGTATGATTCGTCGTCTGCAACCTTGGATTTCTTCTTGCCTTTCTTAGGCATGGTTTCGGATACATAATGAGCCTGTAGAAAAACAATAAAATGTCTTAGCAACCCTACAGTTAGAAACCACATGCATTCATATACATAAGAAATGAAGCAATATTGTAAAACTTGTAATGCATATAAGGACATTATCATTTCTCCTAGAAGAACATTCCTTCTAGAACAAGCTTGATCGATATATTTAACATATCTTCTTTACCCATCAAAACAACTTTGCACTGCAAAATTTCACGTATAATCAAATTGACACCTACATTAAGGTCAAAATTGGGCACAAAACCCTAGCTCGCATGCAAGCTCTTCCAGAGTCATCGCAAGCTTTAAAACTCATCGTTCTCGAGCACATTCCAGGGTATTTACCAAAACATCCTTTGAAACCTTACGCACAACCCTTCTATGAGACTTACAACCTGTGGTAACAAACCAGAGACAAAATGTAGTGATTCCATGGCATTGACCACAAGGGCCAAAGCTTTCGGCAAGGAAACCAGGTAGAAAACCAAAAGCGCACATGGCTCTCATGGCCTAAAGTCTCACAAACCCCTATCACCGCATATAAACACGAACCAGGTAAGAAATGGTCAGCATATAACTCAGGCCATCCTAGATTCATCATTATGCACCAGTGCTGTGAGAAAACCATATCTGAATCGAAATGACAGGGATAGCTTGGGATTAGGTAGAACAGTTATGGCCCGGGTCAGCTAGGTCAAGAGATAGATGGCCGGGTAATAAGGAAATCTTACTGAAACAAAACGAGAGCTCAAAGAGAAGGCTCTTTTAAACTCAACGAAAAACGCGATAACCCTAGCCTTGCAACGAAACCTAAATGCATTACTTATCAAAACATGACAGGTCACAACCTAACCATCCTACCAACCAAAAAGATGTAATATGGATCAGATCCTACCCGGTAGGCAGAGCTCGAAGGGTGCTAAAAAATGTGGTGTCCAAACCCACGTAAGCTCCAGATGGTGGCTCCCCACCTTGTAACGGATGTCCAAAACGGGTGAAATCCACTGGTTTCAACAACTCTTAACCCTTTACAAACATAACGTGAAAATGAAAAAAACCCCATAGACTATATATATAGGAAAATCCGGGGAAAGTCACTTATTGCGGTCATTAAAACCTTACACCGCACGAGCATGAAATGAATGCCACATTGGCGCCAAAATTAAAGTGCATCGAAAAACCCATATCGACACGCAAGGTGGAAAAAATATTCAACAACGGTGGCTTGAAAATAATCATTCGGCTGCTACTATCGTCCCTCTCTAGCTAAACAACCCGACGGAGGAGACCAGCTATAAAAGAAAAACTCTACCGTTGGTTGCGGCTAGAACGCAAAAAACTTTTTGCAACGTAAAACGCAACTTCGGCAGAAAGGTCATCGGATGAAAACTCAAAACATATCCGATGTATCGGTAGGAAAATGCAAACGTTTCCGACGTAGCGGGCCGAAGACAACATAAGAAAACAACGGTAAAGAGTTAGGTGGGGAAGGAAAATATTTTTCGTTGTTGCGGAAAAACACTTGGGAAAATTTCTGACGTAGCGGATCAAAACAATTCGGCTTGAAACATCGAAAACCTTCGCTGTGTCGACGCAAAACCCAAAATGCTTCTGATGTATCAGATCAACAATCATCAAAATAAGCCAAAATGCGTTTGTTGAAAAAGCAAAGCCTATCCGCTGTGTCGGCTAAAAAAATTAAAATCCACATCAAGTCAAAAATACTTTCTTACTTAGTGAAAAAACAAAACTTTTGAGCTTATTCACGGTGAAACCGAGTCATGAATGTTAGCTTTCAAAGTGCAGAAAAAGGTCTAAGTAACCAAAAGCTAAAAATTTAAAGGGGTGTCCTAAAAAATGCAAAATTTTTTGGGGTAAAAGTTGCAACAACAACATAGTGCTACTTTAGTGATCTTCCAACATGTTTTTCCAAGCGTAGGCAAACAACCACTATATCCCAACTTCCTTATTGAGATTATATTTCTTTCCATAGCAGGAATATGCCTTACATCTTTTAGCAACCCTTCATTTTCATTTTTTAACTTAATATGTACCTTACCCATTCCAACAATTTCACATGGTTCATCATTCCCCAATAAAACATGTCAAAAATCACCTGGAACATAATCATGACATAATTTCCTATGGGGTGTAGCATGACATGAAGCCCCTGAATCTACTACCCAGTAATCACTAGTATTATCTAATGCAAGAATCAAAGCATATTGTAACACATCACCTTCTACATTTACTTCCCGATTACTCTCTTGTTGCCCATCTCCTTTCTTCTTTGGAGCTCTACAGTCTTTCTTCAGATGCCCTCTCTTACCACAGTTCCAACACTCTATCTTTACTAGTCTGGACTTATATTTTTGCTTTCTAGACCTGCTGTGATTACCAGGGCTCCTTCCTCTCTCTCTCTTTATATTCCCCTGCTCTCCATGGTCAACTCATTACCTAATATCTCACCTATGATTTTTCTTCTCATTTCCTTGCTAAGAATAACACCAACAACATCATCAAATTTAAGAGTGTTTGAACTAGGGACAAAGTTACTTACAACCATGACCAAGCCATTCCAGCTTTTTAGAAATGAGCACAGGATTAGAAGAGCCCTAACCTCATCATCAAAGTTCACTTTTACAGAACTTAGCTGACTAGTAATCGTATTAAATTCATTTAAATGGTCAACAACAGATCCACCTTATGACATCTTCATATTAAATAAACACTTCATTAAAAATACCTTGTTGGAATCCAAGAGTTTTTCATATAGCTTAGTGAATGCACTCATCACACCCTCCATTGTCTTTTCTTGCGAAATATTGAAAGCCATCGATGAAGCCAGGCACAACTGTATTGCTCCTAGTGCCTTTCTATCAAGAACCTCCCATTATTCATCTTCATAATCGTCGGTTGTTTTGTTTTTCCGCCGAATGGTAGGTATAGATCCTTTTGGTACAAATAGTCCTCCATTTGCATCTTCCACAACAGGTAGTTATGGCCATTAAATTTCTTGAACCTAAACCTTCCTTTTTCTGCCATTACTCCCACTTGAACTAGGAACACTTCTTTCCTACGAGTTTACCAGCTAAATATACCTTTTGGCTTTGATACCAATTGTTAGGAAAACAGGATCGAGCAATAACAATAAACAATAAACAAGATACAAATATTAAAACACATTACAAGAGAGACACAGATATAACGTGGTTCACCCAAGATGGGCTATGTCCACACAGAAATTTCCAGTCCTTTATCATTATGTTGCCCAACAAAATGAAGGGATACAACCTGCAACAACCCTGCTACACTTCCTCTTCTCTCTCTCATAGCCTGTCTCACACAATCACAGAGATTGTTTTACAATTATACAATACAATACAATACGCAGTCGTATTAAAATGATTTCCTTGTATAGGGGAATTACGACGGGAAAATACCATGGGTCACCCAATACCATGGGCCTACAAACCATTGGCCAACAAACATCCCAAAATTTTCTTTCGGGGGCGGAGCACCTCGAACCCTTGCTAGCCGCTGCACCCCCCTGTTAGGACAAGTGCACGGTAAAACTAGGATACAAACATGGTTGAACAACAACATCTCTGAATCTGGAAGATCAGTCTCCACAACCAACACATTCTTAGTCCAATATAGACAGTTCAAACAGTTTCAAATTTTCACATTTATTATTCAGTAAATGCACATATATGTGGATAGACTTAGTCTATAGGAATTGTCTAATACCTCCCCCAACACTTCAAAAGGACCATATCATAGTGCCTTTATATTCTTACCAAGACCTTGTATTCTTTCCTTATTCAAGTGCACCAAAACTTTGTCTCTCGCCTTGATTGTTTTATCACCCTATGTTGGTCATGTATGGCCTTGTACTTTTCTTGTGACTTCTTCAATGTCTCTTGTACTTACAAATGGATTTGTTTTATCTTATCAATGAAAATTTCGACTCTGTATGCTTCACTTTTTTTGTCTTTCATCACTCTCCCTTACTGTCCATATACAACATCTAGAGGCGAAGGTGGTAGATATCCAAAATAAATTTCAAAATGGGACTTACCAATGGAAGAGTGGACTTCTCTATTGTAAAAGTGTTGGATGTATATCAAATTCTCATCATATGTGTTTAGATACGTCTGGTTATAACCCCTCAGAAGTTGAACCAATGTCTTGTTCATCGCTTCCATTTTCCCATTTGTCTGCGGATGGAAAGTTGAAGACCTCTTCAACTTAGTGTCCATATTCTCCCAAAGTGTAGTCTAAAAGGAACTAAGAAATCTAGTATCTTTATCCGAGATTATTTTCTCGATATCCTAAAGTGCACCCAAACCTTTTCAAAGAACAAGTTTGCGACTTCTTGTTCGTTGATGGTCATTCTACAAGCAATGAGAATGTACATCTTATGAAACCTATAAACTACCACAAATAAAAAGGCATGTCCCTTCTCGATTCTTGGTAGACCACCCACAAAATCCATGGAGATTCTCTCCTATGGTCTAGTAGGTACATGTAAGAGATTATATATACCTGGATTCCTATTACTAGGATTGCTTGTACAACAAAGTATGCATCATCTAATAAACCTAGTTACATCTTTCATTTTAGGACAATATGAATACCTTTGTAATTTGGAAATTTTCTTTCCAACAACAAATGCCTTGCAACTTTGGAGGTGTGACCCTATTTAATAAGTTTTAATCTGTTTCCTTTAGGAACATAAATATTGTCCAGCTTGTAGAGTAACTCATCCTACACATGGTAATGAACCTTGTTGGCACCTTCTTCTACATGAAATTGGCATTGTAGCTATTGAAATACTTCCTTGAAGTCCCCATATTCTATGTATTCATCATGGGAGAATGGATCCATATGCATAATAGTACCCAAATCTTTGATCGTGGTTGTAACTAGCCTCAAGTGCATGTCTACAAACTTGTTTGTACTGTCTTGCTTGTGTTTGATGATTAGATGGAGTTGTTGTAAAAATCTCATCCACTTCTAATGTCGGGTTTGTTGTACCTTACTTTATACTTGCAAATACTACAATGGTTGGTAATCAATATGAATGATGCTCTCCTTTCCCATTAGATAATGCTTCCATTTCTTAATAGCTAGAATCAATGCATAGATTTCCTTGTCTTATGTAAGGTAGTCCAGGAATCCACCATGGAACATTTCAGAATGATAGTGGCCTTCCTCCAATTTGAAAGGTTTCTACAAGTTGGGAAATGCAAGAATTTGTGCCTGAATGATCTTTTATTTATGTTCTTCAAAATATTTATACTATTGTTTCCCCACTCAAAACCCTTGTTGTTGGATGTTATGGCATGGAGAGGTGTAGGAACAGTTGAAACATAATCTATGAACTTTCGAAGGTATTGTGTCCCCCCACCCCCCCAAAAAAGATCTTAACTTCAATGACATTTGTAGGAGTTTGACACTTGGTAATGACCTCCATCTTTGCAGGATCAATATTAGATTCCTAGGTTCTCCTCCAGCAATCACATACCCCAAATACACCAAATATTGGTGAGCAAATTTACATTTCTTAAGGTTTGTCAACAATCGATATTTGTTCAGGGTCTCTAACACCTACTTGAGATGTATAATATGCTCTTTCCATGTAGCACTATAAACAAATATATCATGTAAATACATTATTACATATAAATATATAAAAGAACACAGTGCATCATTCATCAAATGCATAAATGTAGCTAGTGCATTGCACGAACCAAAATGCATTACTAGCCATTCATATAGTTCTTGCCTAGTCTTGAAAATGACCTTCCAAGTCTCTTCTCGCATCACTTGTACCTAGTAGTATCTTGATTTGATATTCAACTTGGTGAAGTACCTGACATGCTACAACTGATCTAGAAAATCATTAATCTTGGACATAGGGTATCGATTCTTGAGAATGATCTTATTCAGAACTATGAGGTCAATACACATCCTCCAAGTACCATCCTTCTGGGTACTATAATGATAGGTGTCCCACAAGGTGAGGTGCTTGGTCGGATTACTCCTTGCTTTAGTAATTGTTGTAACTACTTTTTTACTTCTTCTACTTCTAGAATAGACTGTCTATACAGTCCAATGCTTGGCAATGGAAAATCGGATGATAATTTTATCTCATAGTTCACTTCCCTCTTAAAATGTATCCCTTTATGCCCCTAGAACACTTCTTAGTATTCCTACAAAATATTCTCCAATTGGTGTTTTTTCTCTCTAGAACATACCTCCATAGATGCCTTAATTTTCACTAATTCACCATTTTGCTAATTATGCTTTAAAAAACAATGCAAATTTTCTACTTGAACTGATCAGCTTCTTGGATTGGTTGGCACTTACTAGAGAGATCTTCGATTTACCTTTGTATGCATTGATGATGAAATATTTCCCATCCTTGATCAAGCAATATTAGTTTTTTCTCCACATGAATATTACAACCCTCATATCCATGTATGGGCTTCCAAACACTACACCATAAACATAAAGTAGTACTACATCTTACATCTACCTCAACTTCATCAATATAATCTGCACTTATAACAGATTTAATCTTGCACTATTTTGTGACTGTAAGTTTTGCATTCTTATTTACCCATCCCAACGGGTAGGGGCTAGAATGATCATGAACTTCCAACCAAATCTTACATACCAAGTAATCTACTATGAGATTGTCCTGTGAACCGAAATCAAATAGAGCAACCACCTTGATCTTTTTACTTGAATATTGATGTGAAAGAGTTTCATCATATCCTTCTCTTACTTGGGATAAGGTTACTATGATTCACCTCATTGTGCACTGTAGTGTAGATAATATATCATCTACATCTAAGCTACTCTCTACCTAGTTCCTTGAATCCATGGCTAGCTTGTTATTCTTTTTGGTGTCCTTCTTGCAGTTCTTTGGGTTCAGCTCTAGATGTAGCTTCCAACACTTGTCTTTAGAGTGACCATCAATGTTGCAATGATTGAAATAGTTTTTTGAATCCTTGAGTTGATGTATCATGGTTGTAGTATTCTTATGTTTTCCTTTCTCCTTCTTCCCATCCTTGTAAAAGTATCTAGGTGTTTGTTTTGTTTGGAACTACCTGGATGCCATTTCTTCATGTTCACATTCTCTATATACTGTGCTTGCACACATGCTTCATCAACAATTTTAGGATTGAAGAGCATCAATTACCTCCTTAAATTACTGTGGAGACCAACTAGATACTTGAGAAGTACATATGGGCTCCTGGGGGATATACCCAACATAATGGTCATTTTTCTAAATTTAGTGGTATGATCTTATACACTTTCCCCTTTCCTTTGTCAAATGTAATTCCAATAGATCCATTGGTTCTCTTATACCCAATAGGGTAAAATTGAGACTTAATGAAGGTTTTAAAGTCCTACCACTTAGTTACTGGGGCATCACCCTCTAACCTAAGTGTCTCCATGTGGATTTCCCTCCAAGTTACGGCATGGACCTCCAACTTCAATTAGGAAAATTATATCTTTTGTTCCTCTAGTATATTATGGACGCCTAAAATAAAGGTCTAACTATTGCAGCCATTGATTCAAATTAATAGATTCAAACTTACTTTCATAAGGTTTGATGTCCCCTTTTACTTCCGCTTAAAATATAGAGGAGGAAGAATTGTTGTTGATGGAACTCCATTCCTCTTTTTTTGGCATTTTTAAACTCTTTCTCTAGATCTTCAAATTCCCTCGATTTCTCATCTAAGCCTACCTCTAAGTTAGACATGCCAAACTCACTGAAAGGTCCAAACTTTCCCTCTAAATCCACTGTGAGGGTTGACATATTGGGAGAGATATCAATGACTTGCATTTTCATCTTTGTAAATCACTCTTCATATCTGCCCCTCAATTCTTCACTGGAGTCATCTTCATAAATCGCTCTTCATATTCGCCCCTCAATTATTAAAGACTTTTTCTTTATTGCACCAACTCCTATATCTTGAAATTTCCCACAAACCCCCCCAAAAAATTGCTCTAATACCAATATGATATGTAGAATGTCATGAATATTCCATTAGAAAAAATCATCACAACAAATCTTACAACTTTCTGCAAACTCTTAGTAATGCAGTGTTTACTAAATATTTAAGATTCATTGTTGTTAGCTTAATCTCACAAAATTCTAAAATAAGTTGAAATTGAAAGGAAAATAGATAAGAGGAAAATAACACATCCACACAAATAACACAAGTTATACCCTTAAAAACCCCATTATGGGGTAAAACCCAACCGAAAGTGAAGATTGTGTCTTGCTCTTTTATTTTCCAATATGCCATGCAAATACAAAGAAAGTGATACTCTCTATGAAGTTACATATAACAATGTGGCCTATATGGATACTAGATGATCTCCTACTTCCTCTATTATTCTCTAATATCCACTCCTTGGCTCTTGCTCATCTATGGAACTGATCCAAGTGAAAATCATTGAATCACCCATGCAGCACATGGTTTTGATAAAACCATGGTATACAACTATGGTATTTTGTGAAAAATATTAATAATAATGATAGTGAGAAAAGACATATACGTGTCTTTTTCCACCCATGGTATTTACCCATGTTATTTAAAAATAAAAAAACCAAACAAATGAAATAAAAAATAATAATCAAAGGGCATAAATGGAGAGACATGCCTCTTAGGAGGACACTGAAAATACAGTATATACATGCCTCATTTGTAAAAGAGCATTTTCTTATCCATTCACAATGTAGTTTTATAAAGTCATTTTATTTAATAAAGAGTTGATTTACTTGCCATATTATTCTCTTTATTTTGCTACACTTACTTTTTTATTTTCCATTATGTTTCTTTCATGATCTAGATCATCAACAATACAATATTACCATAAGAATGGAACCCTCTTATTCTCCTAGTCGCTCTATATTTGACAATTTACTAATAGTTAGAGAAAAACAATACATCTCCCAAACCAAGAATCTCTCTGGTGTAACTGAAAAGGAGGCCCTAGTGATCAACTGAGTACTTTTTCCATGGCTATGTACTGCTTGGTCCCAGATCAAGATCCCTAGATAACTACTAAGGGACCTAGATACCTGTTAGGGACTTACATTGCTCGATTAACTGACCATGAACCCTAATTAATTTATTAGAGTGCCATCCTCCAAAACAATGGCTCTTGTAGCTACATTATCTTTAACACAAACCAATTCATCCAATATTTCCACCCAGAAAACACCAAAACAGATGACAACATTACATTGATCCATTTTGGATCATTAAGTGCCATAGTCAATTATCATAAAACAGACTTTTGATTAGTAGGATTGGATGCACCCCTGGACTAAATCCATACTTCTTGGTTTTATATTCAACCTAGAATCATCACTCACTATTTGGGGATTCCATTTGGAGATGGTTTATTTCCAATAGTCATGTTGGATTGTTGTTTAAAAAGGTTGGAGAGAAAACTTCACACTTGACACCATAAGGACCTCCCATTTGCAAGAAAGTTAATTGTTCTAGGTTGTAATCTTCAAGCTTCTCAAGTATATTATGTATCTTGCTACTTTTCTAGTAAGGCATAGTTTTTATGACTTGAACAAATTTTGAGAGATTATTTTTGGTCTAAGTATGGTGGAGAGAATGTCCTAACATTGGTTCAATTGGATGTTTGCACAATTCCCAAGGACAAGGGCGGGTTTGGCTTGATCGATATTGCCATTCGAGCTAGCATTCTGACAACCAAGTGCATTCTGCAGTGTCTTAAGGGTTCAACTCTTTCGTAGATCTTATTTCGACATCATGTGTTTATAGCGCAACATTCAAGTAGATTCTGTGGGGATTTCGAACTTTGCGATATCATCTTATCGTCTCATCTTTTCTAGGTGCTAGGATCCCTCATTTTTCATAGCATCTAGGAAGCTTGGAAAGTAATTGTAGATTTGGTCCATTAGTAGTGGAAGGGCAACATGACAGGTTCAAACTTAACTTGCCATCCTATTTGAAGTTGGTGGGTTCATAATACTTGATTAGTCGAGTTTCCTCACTTCCAATCTCATAGATTGAGAAAAAAAAGCATCATTTGGGGTGATTTGTTGGATTCAAGCTCTCATTCTTAGAAGGAGTGGCATGCTCTTGCTAAGGAGTATAAACACCTTGCCCCTAATTGTATTTCAATTATGGAATTGTGAGGGCTTATCTTGGAGACTGATTTATTTAAAATAAACATTGGGATGCCTAGGTCATTTTTTAGGGATTAGGGTGGTGCTTTGGTTTCCCATCTATAGTATGATTCCCATAGTCTATATCCCATAGTCCATCAAATACATCTGATATCCCTAGTCTTAAATGCTTGCTAGCATTCAATAGATTCAAAGGATAGCTTTATTCATCACCTACACATAGTTTGCTTGACTCAACTTTCTTATAAGTTGAGAGCTTTTGCATGGCTAGTTATTTACAAAGTGGTTTGGTCCAAGGCCAAGTTGGCCAAGCGTGGACACTCTAATGGGATTTTGTCTTATTTATCAATGTTCAAAGATAGATACTACATATTCTACATGTCAATTTTCCAAGCAATGTTGGAGTTGTCTTGAGTATTAGTGCTTAGGGGTGCTTCGGGGAAAGATTAGTTGGCAATCTACTTTATTTGGTGACTACTACTTTCAACCCCACCCTACATTTGCAGGGATTTGGAATTCTAAGGATATCTATTTTATGTATGTTGTGAATTTAGATGCAAAGTTGTTTTTGCACATGAGGTTAGTTCCCTATCTTCCTTTTGTTTAATGTATCAAGATGAGATACCCCATCAGTGTCTCGTCAAAGAAGATCTTTTGGTAAATAATGGTTAGTCAATGGCCACAACATATTATTTTGATTTTATTTCAACTGTTGTTGCTTTGAGGAAGAGGTTATGATCTCCATAGTATATACCCTTTCATCGTGTTTGTACATTATTTTGTAAATATAAGACATAGTTTGCAACAACAAAAAAGAAAAAGGAAAAAGTAGTACTGACTCAAATAACAAGACCAAGTTTGTATCCATGCATATCACACATTTGTTTGGTACCAAAGAGGGATGGATTTTGGAGAATATGCATAGATTACCTATTGATTTTTCTTATTAATTAAATGTTATTAACTTATTTATTGCATAAACATAAACTGCATGCATATACAAAATCATTGAAAGAAACACATTCACAGTATACACAATTTTTAACCTAGGAAAACCCTCTCACGAGAAAAAACCAACAAACTTCTCTAGATAAGATTCTTCAACAAGATACAATTTCTGACCTAGTGCCCGACACTAGTTATAGAATAATAATACAATAAAGATACATAATAACCTCTAAGCCCTTATGAGAAAAAAATACATAGAGAGAGAGAGAGAGAGAGAGAGAGAGAGAGAGAGAAATGATAAACCCCAAAAGATTGTCTTCTTGATGCCTCTTGAACCCTTGACTATGCTTCCTTGGATCTGTGCACTTTTCTCCTTGCTTGAGTGAATTGGTGTGTTGCAAATGATCCAACTTATCTTCTGTATATAGTAGATAATGTCACTTTTCTTACTGGGTCGACTTGTCTTCTTTGACTGGGTCATTTCCACCTTAACTAGGTCGGATTGACCTATATACTGGATCATTTTATTGGGTCAACTTGTTCTAGGTTTTGTCAGTATTCTTTATTGTAGACATAAGAATATCTGCGGATTCTACTAGAAACATCAACACTCCCTCTTACCGAGGAAGGTAGTCTTCTGGTCACGATCTTCAGCATTGGCTTTCTACTTGTTTACTTCTAGAATCTTCTACGGTCTAGAGAAGTTCTCTGTAAGATTTCCATCCTTTGTGATGTTATCCAAGGCCTAACCACTTCCAATGTGCCTTTGTTCTTCTTCATTGTCCCAATGTACCCCATTAACCTCTCCAAGAGGTTTGATTTCTCCCCAATAGTTTTGACTATAACCCACTCAATTTTTTGATAGTCTTAGAGACCTTGACTATTACTAGATAATCATATGAGGTCTATTGATAGTCTCATAGACCTTGATTATTCCATGAAAGTCATTTGAGGCCTCGACTATAGCTCTGCTCACGTGGGTGCACTCCACACGACATACAACAACCCCTAGTTGTCTGTATTGCAACCCCTGGTTGTCTGAGTCATGTACCATGACTAATCAGTATCTGAATCAAGTATTCCTACATGACTATCTGAGCTATGTACTACTACATGCCTTATCTAAGGCATGTACCACTGCATGGATAATATGAACCATGTATCACTACATAGCTAATATGATCCATATACCACTGTAAGGATAACTGATGTCTGAGCCATGTACCACTGCGTGACTTACCAGTGGGTAAAATGCTTGAGTGTTGTCCCACGTGACTAAATGGTGGTGAATTTTTTATCCTTTGTTTCCCATAGAGAACCATCAATACTCCCTCTCATCAAGAGGATTTATTTTTTACTACACCAAGCGTGTCCCAGAAGTACTAAAATTTACTTTAGACAGAGGCTTAGTAAGTATATCAGCGATATTCTCATTATGTATTGAAGTTGCACTACTCCTTTTTGCACTATGTCTCGAATATAACTAATTTGGAACCTTCTAAAGACTTACTACTTTTCATCTAGTAATATTGGCTGCAATATGCTCTTCCTCTGTTGCAGTGAGTGCCTTTGGCGATTGATTTGCTAGTAAACCAGGATATCATAGCTAATCTCAAATTGGAGCAACATCCATGATGTGTTCTTTCTCATCCACTGCACTAGTCCGAGTCCATATATCCTTGTAGCTTTACTTTTTTGTTTGGGACATTACTGATTCCATATCCAATCGTACCATGTAGGTACCTCAACACATGCTTTGTTGTACATGTCTAAACTCTACCATGTATTGACTGCAAAGCATATATCCGGCTGATGTTAATCAGGTATATCTAGGATCCACTCAATTGTCTATGAGATCCTCCAAATCTAAAGAAGAATCACTCAACAAATTCAGATTCATTATCATATGTGTGGCCATGGACTTGCAATCCATCATCCTGGATTTCTTCAAGATCTCTACTGTGTATTTTTCTTGACCGAGGAAAATCTCATATGGTTTCTGCCACACCTCTAATCCCAAGAATCATGCCAAGATTCTTGAATTATGTGATCTGCTCCTCATGTGGTGCACACATCTAAGGTAGTGTTAGGATTAATTAATTAATCCTTCCTTGACCACCATAGTCTAATTGTCTTTTCCTAGCTTAGGAGGTTATTGCCACTTCACTAGTGCCATGGGGGGCTCATCTGGGTAACACCTAACACTTGATGCACCTTTCTGCATCAGTATATGAGCTCTACATACCAATCCCTATAATTTAGGAACCCACTCTAAGTGCCACCAACAGTTGCCAACAGTCGACCCTAGTTGGTGTTCAATTATGTCCAGTTATGCTTTGATTCACATCAATTAGTTCATCTTCAATTAGTCTAGTGCTAGTTTGCATGATTAAAGTGAGGTTGGGTGCATTTTCTCACCTTCCTAGATCAGTTAACTAGTTGTGAATTGATTCAATTCTTCAGAGTTGCATTAGTGAGCTATAGTTGTGATTTTCCCACATTGAGTTAGCATCGGGTTTAGTCCAAGTTGGTGAATTCGAATCCTACCTAAGGAATTCGATTTTTTCCTATCTTACCACCATTATATTACATACAGGTTAATGATATTGGATGTAATGTTATGCTGACAAATTTGGTCTCCATGTGTGTGGAATTTTTCCATGAATGTTTGATCAGTGTATACTGAAATCTTCCTCTCTCCTTCAACCTTCTTTCACAATTGAATTCACTCAGGAATGAAGATCCTCATCTTTGCAAAATTAAATATGGCATTAGAGCAGGTGTTCGGACTAACTTCAAACTTTGGAAACTTCCATTGATGCACCTGAAGCAATTGGGTTCCACATAATTCCTGGTATTCTTTCCTTGCTACCTCTAGAATTTGTCCAGAGAAGTCTAGCTAGGTGTGATGCACCCAGAGAAAGTGCACATGTCAAAGTGGAGAGTGCTTGAATTGGTTTGATTTCGAATTGAAGTGTTTTTGTAGTTAAATTGAATATTTATGAAGAATTAGTTGCTCCTTGAAGCTGCAAGATGGAGAATTCAGCAACTTTGACTCCCAAGATCTTCACACCCTTCAACTATCTTGATTGGAGGGCTGATATGTGGATAGTCTTGCACAACAAGGGTCTGTACATGGTCACCATGGGCAGAGAGGTCGAACCCCATCAGCCGCTTGAAAATTTGAAGTATTTGAACAAAATGGATGAAGCATTTGGCTTCATGTGCATCCACATCTCCAGGGAGTTACTCTTCCATCTTTATGGACTGAAAGCTCCAAAGAAAGTATGGGAGAAGCTCAAATCCTTGTTTGGAAAGCAGAATGAGCTAAAGGGCCATATTCTGGAGAATGAGATAATAGCACTATAGCCCAGCAACTTTGAAACTATACAACAATTATTCTCAAAATTCAAATCCCTTGTCATGCAATGCAAGCAGTACGAATGAGCAATTGGTGCTCTCAATTCTGAGCAAACTCGGCCTAGAATTCTCAGTGTTCATATCCAATTTTGACTCCAGGAGACTGACAACTCCTAATTGGAGAAATCCATCCCTTGATGCCTATTACCACCTAAGTTGTACTTAGTGGTTTTTTATCAAGTGATCCTAGTGAACCGGACAAAGATGATTTATTTGGACTTCAGAAGACCTTCTGAATTGCTTCTAGAAAGTGCTTGTTGTACTATATCACATGTTCATACCCCGTGGGGGAGTTATAATAAAATGTTCTAGCATGATAATGTCTATAAAAGAATTGTTCTCTTATACTTTATTTGCCAATCCGA
The DNA here is from genome assembly GCA_001517045.1 of Pseudotsuga menziesii. Taxonomy (NCBI): domain Eukaryota; kingdom Viridiplantae; phylum Streptophyta; class Pinopsida; order Pinales; family Pinaceae; genus Pseudotsuga; species Pseudotsuga menziesii. The sequence goes on from LPNX010698596.1 coordinate 81,422, forward strand.
TCAGCCCAAGGTGTTTTTTCCCTTGGTTATTATTGGTTGTTAAATAAACGACTTATAATTTCTGAGTTTTTCATGTTGGGTATATGTTATATTCTTTGCATGTGCATATGAAGGGGAGCTGCGCATGTCAGCGCTACAGCTCGACGATCCCAAAGGCACCTTTGATGGAAACAGGCCGTAGGCCCTATTTTTGTTCAACTATTTATAGATTTTATGGCTATTTATAGCTGTTTGTGGCTATTTTTAGAATTTGTCTAAAAATATGTAACTTAATCCCGGTTAAGGGATTGGAATCTTTTTCTAATCCGGGTTAACGGATTAGGGTATTTGGATGTTCCAGAATACCTATATTTTGTATTCTGAGGATTTCATAATGTGATGAAGAGAAAATAGGAGGTGTGGCTCCAAGGTTTTCTGGTTTTCCCGGTTAAGGGTTTCCAGGGTAAATCTTTGTGTTTATGTGTGAATGATGTGTTGTGATCTCTATTTTGCTTAAAAGAATTTGTATGCTTTGCTTCTCTGCACAGGTTTAAAACTTACATGTGGTATCAAATCTCGATTTTGGCATCAGGGGGACGCCTTTGCTGCTAAGGGTTCGACGCGGTTGATAGATCTCGGGTCTGTGATAAACCTGGGTTCAGTGGGAGCTTTGCAGTGTTGATTTGTGCACTGAAAGAGAATGGCGAGCACTTCAAGAATCGAGATCAAGAAATTTAACGACCAAAATTTTGAGCTATGGAAGCTCAAAATGGAGGATCTTCTGGTAGATCGGGAACAGTGGATTGTTGTGGATCCAGGTACGAAACCCACTGCAACGTCACAAGAAGATTGGGATAAATTAGAAAGAAGGGCGAGGAGTACAGTACGATTGTGCTTATCAGACTCTGTGTTGTTGAATGTATCTGGTGAAGATAGAACAGTAAAGCTATGGGCAAAACTAGGGAGTTTGTATCAATCAAAATCCCTTGTGAACAAGTTGTTTCTGCAAAAGAAGTTGTTTCATCTCAAAATGGACGAGAATGACACTGTAACAGAGCATTTGAATGTCTACAATACTTTGGTAAGTCAGATAACCTCTGTTGGTATTAAAATGGCTGAAGAAGATAAATGTATTACATTATTGTGTTCTTTACCAGATTCCTGGGACAACCTAATTGTTGCAATAGGTAGTTCTAGCCAAGCGACCTTAAAATTTGATGAAATTGTATCATCCCTACTTTCAGAAGAGATGAGGTGGAAAACCATGGATAATAATAGCATGGATTCCTTGTCTGTGAGAGGTCGCCCCCGGATAAGAAACAAAAATAAAGGATCTAGGGGCAGATCTAAATCTAAGGGTAGATATAAATCCCCAAGAAAAGGAATAAGGAAGTGTTGGAAATGCGGTAAAGCTGGGCACTATAAAAAGGATTGCAGATCTAAGAATGTTGAGAAAGCAAAGGGATATGAGGATACCCCTTCCATAGAGGCGAAGAACTCCTCAGAAGAAGGAGGGGATGTGTACCTAACTTCCACGGGTAATCCTTCAGAACGTGATACATGGCTGATTGACTCAGGTGTGTCATGTCATATGACCCCTCATAGGGAGTGGTTTTGTGAATATGAAAAGTACAATGGAGGAGACGTGTACTTGGGAGATGATTCACTAGCCAGTATCATTGGACGTGGTAGAGTCAAGCTAAAACTGAAGGATGGAAGGATTAGAACTCTTCCTAGAGTGCCACACATTCCAAATCTAGCAAGAAACTTGATATCTGTCGGAAAGATGGATGTTGCAGGTGTAAAGACTGTGTGTGGAGATGGTGGTTGCAAAATGGTTCAAGGATCAATGGTATTGATGAGGGGAGTTCGGTATGGAACTCTGTACAAACTATTGGGAAAAACCATCATTGATGAATGTAACAATTTTGTTGTGCTAGAGGAAGGAGGTAAAGATGACAAAACCCTGACTGCATCAGGAGGAAAGACAATGACGTGGCATCAAAGAATGGGGCATATCGAAGAAAAGGGACTTCGAGCATTACAAGGTAAAGGTATGGCTGAAGGTATGACTGATTGCACTCTGGATTTTGATTTCTATGAACATTGCATATATGGAAAACAAAATCGAGTAAGATTTGCATCTGGTGCTACAAGAGCAAAGGGAATTCTAGAGTTAATACATAGTGATGTGTTTGGACCTGTTCCTATTCTATCATTAGGAAAATCTATGTATTATGTTTCATTTATAGATGATTTCTCAAGGAACATATGGATTTATTTCCTTCGAAAGAAATCTGAAGTATTTGCCAAGTTTAAAGAATTTAAGGCTCTTGTAGAAAATCAGTCAGAAAAGAAAATAAAGGTGTTGAGGACAGATAATGGTGGAGATTTCCGTGGGAATGAATTCGAGGAATTTTGTAAGAAGTGTGGAATAGCAAGGCAAAAGACTACTCCATACACACCTCAACATAATGGAGTTGCTGAGAGGATGAATAGGACATTGATGGAAAAGTCAAGGAGCATGCTAAGCAGTGTTGGGATAGGACAAGAATTCTGGGAAGAAGCAGTGGAGACAGCATGTTACTTGGTAAACCGATCACCCACATCAGCATTGATTGATAAAACTCCACAAGAGGTATGGACTGGTACGAAACCCTCTATTAAGCATCTGAAATTTTTTGGTTGTGATGCTTATGTACATGTTCCAAAGGAGAAAAAGAGCAAGTTGGATAACAAAGCTGAGAAGTGTATCTTTATTGGCTATAAAGATGGTATGAAAGGGTATAAGCTTTGGAATCCTATAACTAAGAAGACTGTTTACAATCGAGATGTTATGTTTCGAGAGGTCAAAGAAGTCCCTAGACAGGAAGTGAATCCAATGGAAAAGGAACCGGAGAAAATAGAGTTTAAGTTAGACAGTGAAGAATCTGACTCAATAGAAGAAGCAGAATCAGAAGAAGAATAACCTCATACTCCAGTTTTGAGGAGATCATCTCGAGAAATAAGGCAACCAGAAAGGTATTCCCCTCCTGATTTTCGCTCTCATTTTTCCATGTCTATTACTGATGATGATCCTAGAAATGTGAAGGAAGCTGTTAATTCAGAGGATAGTGATCTCTAGAAAAAGGCCATGGATGAAGAAATGGATTCCTTGGACAAAAATGAAGCTTGTCAACTAGTCCAGTTACCACCTGGGAGAAAAGCCGTTGGGAGCAAATGGCTATTTAAAAAGAAGTTGAATGCAGAAGGTAAAGTGGATAAGTATAAATCCCGCTTGGTAGCAAAGCGATATTCTCAGGTATAGGGGATTGATTTTCGTGAAATATTTTCTCCAATTGCAAAATTAACTTCTATTAGATTTCTTCTTTCTATTGCTGCTGCTTTTGATCTTGAAGTAGAGCAGATGGATGTGAAGACAACGTTCTTTCATGGGGATCTGGAAGAAGAAATATACATGAAACAACCAAAAGGGTTCATAGTAAAGGGAAAGAATGAGTTGGTATGTAAACTAAAGAAGTCCCTTTATGGTCTAAAGCAATCTCCAAGGATGTGGTACCAAAAGATTGACACATACATACTTGGATTGGGGTTTGTGAGAAGCAAAGTTGATCACTGTGTATATTCCAAACAGGTTGGTGACCACTTCATTAACATAGTTATGTATGTTGATTGGAAACAACAAAGATGTTATAAAAAAGGTGAAGTCTCAACTGTCCTCCAAGTTTGATATGAAAGATCTCAGTGCTGCAAACTTCATTCTAGGAATGGAGATAAGAAGAGATCGCGCAAACAAAATGATCAGTTTAAATCAAAGAAAATATGTTGAGACAGTACTACAGAGATTTCACATGCAGGAAAGTAAGCCGGTCAAGGTTCCTATTCTTGTAGGTGTAAAGTTATCTATAGAGTAGTGTCCCAAGACATAGGAAGAAGAAGAAGACATGTCACGGGTTCCATATGCCAGTGAAATTGGTAGTTTGATGTATGCAATGGTCTATACAAGACTAGACATTGCTCATTCAGTGGGAGTTTTGAGCATATATATGTCAAAACCAGGAAAGGAGCATTGGACAACTGTAAAGAGGGTCTTCAGATATTTACGTGGCACCATAAATTATGCAATATGCTACCAAGGAAGGCCTGGATCAGACAAAGTAATAAATGTACATGGATTTGTTGATGCAGACTGGGCTGGAGACCTTGATCATAGAAGATCTACAAGTGGGTATGTGTTTAACCTATTTGGAGGAGCTATCAGTTGGATGAGCAAGAGACAAGCTGTAGTTACACTCTCAACTACAGAAGCTGAATACATGGCAGCCACTCATGCAAGCAAAGAAGCTGTGTGGTTGCAAATATTGTGTTCAGGTATTGGGTTTGTACAAAAAGGTGTAAGGTTAGAATGTGATCACCAAAGTGCAATCTTCCTGGCAAAGAACCCTGCTTATCATGCTAAGACAAAGCATATTGATGTGCAATATCACTTTGTGAGAGATATGGTTGAAGAAAAGAAGGTGCTACTAGAGAAGGTTGACACCGTGAAAAATGTTGCAGACTCATTAACAAAGTCTGTTAGTACAGAGAATTTCTCTTGGTGTAGAGAATCTATGGGCATTGATGCCCTGAACCTGTGACTTTATGAGTACATGACTCATTGCTATGCAAAGGAAACAACAAGTGGGAGAATGTTGGGTATATGTTATATTCTTTACATGTGCGTATGAAGGGGAGGTGCGCATGTCAGCGCTGCAGCTTGGCGATCCCAATGGCACCTTCGACAGAAACAGGTCGTAGGCCCTGTTTTCGTTCGGCTATTTATAGATTTTATGGCTATTTATAGCTGTTTGTGGATATTTTTAGAATTTGTCTAAAAATATGTAACTTAATCCCGGTTAAGGGATTGGAGTCTTTTTCTAATCCGGGTTAACGGATTAGGGTATTTGGATGTTGCGGAATACCTATATTTTGTATTGTGAGGATTTCATAATGTGATGAAGAGAAAATAGGAGATGTGGCTCCAAGGTTTTCTGGTTTTCCCGGTTAATGGTTTCCAGGGTAAATCTCTGTGTTTATGTGTGAATGATGTGTTGTGATCTCTATTTTGCTTAAAATAATTTGTATGCTTTGCTTCTCTGCACAGGTTTAAAAATTACATTTCACTCAATACCTCCAAAGTTGGGGTGGTTGGCTTGGCATTTAGGCCTATTGAGGTTATTAGAGTCTATGTGTCAATGTATAAACATGCTAGGAATTATGGTCGAGTCATATGAACATGTCTAAGTCCCCCTAGGTTTTTAATTTTTTTAATTTTTAAAGTTTTTTAAATTTTAATTTTTCCACAAAACTTAGGCTATTTTTTAATAGTCTAATTGGAAAAATTGGTTTTGTAATAAAAGTGGGCTCGGAAATCAGTTTCAGTCATGGGGGTGCTCATTTTCAAGCTAAGAGCACCATGTAAACCCATAGACCCACTTTTTCTAAGTTTTGAGTGATTTGTCCATCACTCAGGTCAAAAATCCCTAAAAATCAAATATTGATTATTTAATTAATTAATTAATTAAATAATGGAGAAAACCCAAAATCCTAAATCATTGGGATTTGCTCCTATTTGAATGAAATCAGTCTCATCGGCTTGGGATTGACTAGATCTGACAATTCCTTGACTAAAGGAGCCAATGATCTTAAACCTCCACCGTGGCGATTAGTTTCCATTTCGCCACTCAGCGCCCTGTTTATCCTTCTCGTTGTTTTATTTGTGAAATGAACCTTTATTGTAGATATGGGTGATACCACGATCTCGACTGTTCATACCTGCAGTGAGCATTTGGTAAGTGATTTTGGAAATTATGAGAAAAAAATTCATGCAGCTAATAATGGTGTTCTTGAACACATTTTTGTAGAGTCGTAGTGGAGATTGAAAAGTTGGTCTTGGTCGGACCAAGAAGATCAGCGCAAAGAATATTAACATCATGGATGATGCACATGATCCCTACAATCTTGAGGTAGATTATATGGGGGAAGGTATTCAGGTTGAGAATACTGAAACATAACTTGATGAGAAGAGAAACTAAGAGACTTCCCCAAATGTTGCAGCTACCATAAGGATCCTGAGGGTGGAGTTACAGAGCTAGAGAGAGGAAAATAAAAGGGTGATCAAGTCTCTAGAAGCGCAAAATCAGTTGAGTGCAGCCATGCTACAAAGTTTGACAGATATCCAAATGCAAATAAACTCTAGGCATCCGACAACAAATACAAAGGGGAGTAGGAGAAATTCTCGTAAGAAGAATGTGAAGCTTGGAAAAAGGAAGAAAGGTTTCAAACCTTCTCCCTCCCGAAATAAGCAAAGGAAGCCATCACAAGTGTAGACGCTGAGAGGGGGGGTGAATCAGTGTAAAGCAATTTTCACAACTTTTCCTAACTTGTCATACTTAACTACCAGATCATCATTACATTATTCTACCAATCTCATAATCATTTCATAAACTTCATCAATCACATAGCATAGCATTTAAATCATCAAGAACCATAACACAGAAGAACACCACACCATATAAATTTGTAATCTTTTTATATTAGTTTTGGTTCGGCTACAACCGTTAGGCAAAATCAGCACCTACTGATACATAGAGCACCTACTTTGCATCCAGGACCCTGCCTAGTTTTCTTAGACCCTGCTAAGAAGGGTTTGAGGTATCCTAACCTCAAAAGCAAGTCAAGCTTGCATTTACATTAAAGCTTACTGTCACATCATCTCATCAATCACTTGTCTCTTTAATCTGTTCTACTGCTGGTCAACATTGCTGATCATCTGCTCAACACTCTAGTCTATTCTTATGCTGCTTAAGCATCATCATCAACGCTGCTCACTGTCAAGTCATCATACACAAGAGATTATGTCACATCATCTACGCTGCTCATCACATCAGTTGTTCATCATCATTCTGTCAGGCAGACCATAACCATGAATACATCATACTGTCCATCAAATTGCTGTCAGCATCACCATCAAATCAATCTGCTCAACATCTGTCACTAGTCATGTCACAATCCGTTCAGCTGTCAAATCATCGCAAACTGTCAAATCAATGTTGCTGCCAATGTCAAATCAAACTAGGTTATTGACAAAGACTGTCAATGTCATCAAGTTATCAATCATGAAGAGGATTACTTATATACTGCTCATGCAAGTCTGGTCATATACAATTTTCTGCCGCTCTAAGATGTGTCATACATCATACTTCAGTAGAGATCCACCTTTGTCCATAGTTCATCATAATGAACTTCACAATGATCTTTAAAATAAGAATACCTCTGGCTACCTATAAGCTTGAATATGTATATAGTTAAGCCTCAAACATAGTCATACCTTGATCAAACTTTGTGTTACCATGTTGATCAGAGGATTTAACCATAACTTCTGTAGGCCGAGCGATAGGTGACTGTCTTGAAGTCTTGATTTTGAAATAGGGCTTTGTATACCTTCTTCAAACAAAATCATCAGCCTTGTCATCATCCCTCTGTCATGTCTGCACTGATCATCATTTTCACTCTGCTATACACTAATGTCATCAATTTATCCACACCATAGTCACAAAACTGTTGAGCTACTCATTAGCCTGTCACTAACAACATTCTACAGGTCATCTAGCTCTGCTCATGTAAGTTTGTTTTTGTCAGATTAACTCAGTCTGCTCATCTCTGTCATGTCAATACAATTTTCTCATGTCAGCTTATCATAGTCTTCTCATGAACGACTTGTCTTCTACTTCAGCTACCTTAAAATTAGAGATAGAAAACACATAAGAAATTTGCACCCAAATGAAAATAACCGTTGCCACTACGAAACTATCATGCCAAACTTTGATCCCTTTTACTTGCACAGCCGAACCCGAGTTCAATCCTTAGCCCAAACTCAAAGTCTGAATTTCAAACTAGTTCTGCCCATACTGAGGATGCATGGATGCTTCCTTTGGCCACTCTATGATGTCAACGCTTTAACACAAATCTTATGATCTGACTTATGCTCCAAGGATACTGCGATTTCTTTAGACTAAGTGAACTGTGTATGCTGATACACTTGGCTAGGTCATGAAATACACATCTCCAAAAATTAGGATATCTGGCATCACTCTTGACTTAGGCTGGTGATCAAGGCAGCGGTTTCATTCTTCTGTGGACGCAAACTCAGAGCTACTGAAGACATCTTTCAATTCACCACACACATTTCCTTCGTTCCACTATTTGACTGAGATGTGCTTAAACATTTTCTGTTGTCATACACGAGTTTATAGACTGAAGATAAACTTCAAAAATATGCCATTGTGGTTGTAGCTGCATCCTTTTGTATACCTGAGTTGTGTCACCTAGAACTCTTCAAACCCTAGGTCACTGTTTTTACCTTCAAAAACCTTGCTGCTCCACCGAATTTTTCTTAGCAGGTTTTCCACAGTGATTTTATGCAAATGGAGTTTAAAAAGGAATCAACATCAAACATATCCTCCAACTGTTCAGATCTGAGCATGAGAGCAGCCTCCCCAACAATTGTCCACACATGAAGCAAAAAGAAGAATCGAAATGACCTTATAGGCTTATACTTAGACTGTAAAAGAGCAGCAGTACTATTATCCAACCTCATTCAAGTATGGGTTGTTTGCAGCATGTATAACTCCTACAAGCATGAAGAAAACTTCAAACAAACCTAGACTTGTTCTGCTCCCAAACAAAGTGATCACTATAGAGATTTGGGTCTGCACTTTACTGTTGTTGCTGCCCACAAACTTCTTCCTTAAACCAGCGAAGGTCACTCCCAAAACCTTGTACTCGGGTCTCTTGCTACTACAAGTTCTACCTCTTTCAGGCTGCTTTAGACCCTAGACCCCCGAAGGAAAATATCAGGGCATTTTTACCCCACCGAATTTATCATCAATGGCTGCCACAAAAAAATCTTCAATATATTGTTGTTGCTGGTCACCAAACTTCATCAACAATTCGGGACTATTCAAGCACCTTTATGAGCTGCTGTAGCATCCCTAACCACCACCGTGAGCCTTAAAAACTTGAAAAGTCGGACTGCTGCTTCAGCTGATTTGCTGCTGCTGCTAACCCCCGAAATTCTCCTGCTGCCTCAGTCCCGAAATTGCCTCAGTCCAGCGAAAATTCAGAGCATTCCCACGAAAATCATATTCCAAAAATGAAGAATTAAGAGGTTATTTATACTAAATTTCCTCCATAATTTTAGGGCCGACAAGCATATATTTAATTTTTTTATTTTAATACTGAGCCGACTTGCTATATTGTTTGACTGAGGCGACCTTGCATAAATGTTTGACTGAGCCGACCTTGCATAAATGTTTGACTGAGCCGACCTTGCTCGGTTTGCAATCTTTGAAACAAATCAACAAATTAGGCAAGGGCTTCATCATTTTTATTTAAACTGCTGTAGCTTTTGACCAAGGATTCCATGCATATGTACATGTCCATGATTTTCATTAGCTTCTTAATAAAGCCACTTATATACAATGGTTCCAAGATCCGGGCTTGTGGGCTAAAGAATCAAGGACTTCATCACCCAAAAAAATTCCAAGGCAATCTTCAAGGGCTTCAAGAGCTTCTCCATAGTAAGTAGATGTGAACTTTATCAACAGGAGCATGGTATTCATGACTCAACCATATTCAAGGATTCCATACCCTCAAGTTGTTGTAAGTCATTGCCGTAGCCATTAACTAAGTTTTCCATATCATCAACAATGTCCATCAAGAAACAGGCAAAGGCTTCAAGGACTTTGAAGGGCATCAATGAACTCCTGTGGGGCGACTGCAAGTCCATGTTGGCATCAATGACAATTTCATCAACAACAAGCTATGATTAATCCAACCAGAATGATGGGATACAAGCCACGGAAACCACTCAAATGTTGGGGATGTGGAGGAGACCATCTGGTTAAATATTGTCCACATAGGAATGGGAATGAAGGCCAAGTCCACAACACCCAAGGAGCTAATACTATGAGTCATAAAGCAGGGATCATTCCTAGAATTTGTGCAGCATTAGAAGACCGCCAGGCATGTCATAACTCAACTGTGGTGGAATTTGAAGGTAATATTGTTGAGCAGTCTGTTTCTGTTTTGATTGACCTTGGATCTGCTCACAGTTATATCACCCCTAGACTTGTGGAGATGTGCACTTTGAAGAAATCAAAGCATAGAAAATCATGGTTAGTTCAGCTAGCCACTGGAACCAAGAGGAAAGTTAGTGAAGTGGTAAGGAAATTTCCATTTGTCATGGATGGATTGGTCACTTATGCAGACCTCAATGTTCTACCACTTGGTTCCTATGATATACTCATTGGCATGGATTGGTTAGAATTGCATAGAGTGAAGCTTGATTGTTACAACAAGACATTTGAATGCATGAATGAAGACGGACAACTAAAGGTTGTAAAAGGAATTCCAAAAGTGATATCTAATTGGCAGGCTTCAACAATGAAGCTGAAGAAGTTATGTAGGAAAGGTTGCAGAGTGTATGCAGCTCATGTGGGGGATGCAGTAGAGAATGAAACTCTTAGTTTGGAGGACTTTCATGTGTTACATGAATTCAGGGATGTTTTCTTGATGAAATTCTAGGGCTTCCTATAAAGAGGGACATTTATTTCACAATTGAACTTGTGCCAGGAGAAGCACCAATTTCTAAGACACCCTACAGGATGAGTACACCAGAAATCCTAGAGCTGAAGACGCAGCTGCAAGAGTTGTTGGAAAAGAATTATATCAGACCTAGTGTGTCTCCTTGGGGAGTACCATCTATGTTTGTGAAAAATAAAGAGGGTACACTCTGGTTGTATATTGATCACAGACAACTAAACCAAGTCAGTGTGAAGAACAAACATCCTTTTCCTAGGATTGATGACCCTTTTTATCAAATGAGACGAGAAAGGGCATTTTCCAAGGGTGACTTGAGGTCTGGTTACCATCAGGTAAGGATAAAAGATAAAGATATTCATAAGACAACATTTATAACAAGGTATGGACACTATGAGTTTTTAGTGGTACCATTTGGTCTCATAAATCCATCAGCTACATTCATGTGCCTTATGAATAGTGTCTTTAGCAGGTACCTTGACAAGTGTGTTCTTGATTTCCTCGGTGACATTATTACTTATTCTAAGAATGAGGAAGAGCATGAAGAACACCTGAGATTGACATTGAAATTGCTCAGGGAGCATAATCTGTATACAATGTCGAGAAAATGTGACTTCTATAAAGATAGAATTCATTATTTGGGTCACATTATCTCGGATGAAGGAATATCTATAGACCCTGAAAAGATTGAGGCCATTATGAGTTGGCCTGCTCCAAGAAAGGTGACAGATGTAAGATATTTTATGGGACTTGCGGGATATTGCAGGAGGTTCACTGAAGGATATTTAGCAGGTAAAGTTGAGTATATGTATAGGATGAGGAGGCATGTATGCACTTGTAGTTCCATGAGGAGATGACCCTCGTGTGTATGTACAATCATATCAGGACTTCATGAAGAATGCAGGTAGAATGACTTGGACAAGGCAGTATGGTTGTACCCAATGAAACCAAGGCAGCAATCTGCCATGTGCTATGAGGAGGATCTCATGACTGAAGTCTAACCTCTAAACATAACAGATTTAAATTTCAGATTTCAAATTTTTGTTGTTGATTGCTATTGATTGTTTGGTTGATTTAAATGGTGTCAAGATGACATGTTGTATGTGGATGTCTAGGTTTTTGGAAACATGTGTAAGTAGGGGATAAGTTCTCCCACTTGCAAAATCCAAACAATATGAGGATGGCCTCATGGTTGCAAAAATATGATTTTCTGTAGGAAGCAGAATTGTGAATTCAGATTTGTATTTGACTATCAATGTTATTGATCGTTTGATATTTGGAAAATCATGTATGCATGAAATAGATTTGAAAATATATGATTGAAATTTTCATGATGAAATCTCATGTGAACTGCATGCTTGTGTGTAATGCAGGTGAGATGATGAAAGTACGCCCTTGGAGTACATAACTTCCTGAAAGGATGTGTTTGGGATACATAGTTCTCGGAAGGATGTACCTGGGGTACATAGCTTCTCGAAAGGATGTGTTTTGGATGTATGGCTCATCGGAAGGATGTACTTGGGTAAATAGCTTCTCCCCCCCGCCAGCTAGGCACCGATATGCATCATTGGGGATGCCCAGGGTGTAATACATACGGTTAGACTTCTTTCTGCACTCATTCACGCCGTAAGGGGACTGTCACGAGAGTGGGGGCTCCATGAAAATAATAACCCCTAGGTATTATGGTGTCCGGAAAGGAAGCTTCTGAGCTTAGTGAGAACTTGGATGAGGTGCTAGGCCCTTGAGCAAAGTAGCCATTGAGCAACCAAAGAAGTGTTAGGCTCTGAAGCAGGGCTACCAGATCTCAGTTGAGAGATGCTACACAAATAAGTATTTGATTAGTTGGAAAATCCTTGTTGATTTTTTGTAATTACACATGTGCATATGATTCAACTATGATTTTGAAAATCTTGCTAAGGAGCGAATCTTATAGGAATGAATCTGATGTGTGAATTAATTCATTGTGGTGTCTAGAAAGGAAGCACCTGAACTTGGTGAGCACCTAAATGAGGTGTGGGCTCTCAAGCCAGAGCTGCCATTGAGCACCCAGAAAGGTGGTAGGCTCTGGAGAAGGGTTGCTAGATATCGGTTGAGAGATATTTTCACAAGAAGGGTGGGAACGCTCAAAGGACTTGCAAAAACTTGGATACCTTTCAATCACCCTAGAGAGCACAGGAAGGGTGGGAACGCTCGAAGGACTGCATAGCAGAGAAGAGGTGCCATCCTTGTGTGGGGTGGGGGTAGGTCTTGTGGGTGCCATAGTTGTATAAAGACAAGTCAGATACTTGTGGAGCCAAAAGAAGATACTTATGAAGATAAGTATTTGGTTTACTTCGCAAATACTTGTTGATTTTATGTCAATATACATGTGCATTCGATTCATCTATGATTTTGAAAAATATTGCTAAGAAATGAATCCTGTGAAAATGAATCTAACATGAGAATTGACTCATTGCTTGGGGCTTAAGCATAGGTATTGTTGGTTTCCAAACACATTGTAAATGTTCCAAGCTGAGGAGAAGGATTCTCCAAGACCAGAAAGAGACTTGTGGTGTGTATTAATGCATGCAATCAAGGACTTGAAGAAGTTATTATGCAAGACAACCACATACTGGAACCTGAGGAAGAGTTCCATATCGTGTCATTGAGCAGGTGAAGGTGTAGTGGGAGCACCATAGTCCTAAGGAGGATACTTGGGAGCTGGAGGATGCCATGTGATTGGCACATCCATTTTTGTTCAGTTTTGTAAAGCACTGAGAACAGTGTTATTGTAAGGGGGAGGGGAATGTAACACCCCGGTTTTGAACACAAGGGGGAGGGGAATGTGTGCCATGGTTTTGACCCCATGGTATTGAATTGTACATGATGTATATATTATTGATATCATGGCATGGAGCTCAAGGCCAAGGCCCTATCATTGATCTAGTGTTTTGCATAGATGATCAAGGTTGATGCCTATGGTTATAGTGCTAAGTCAAGCACAGTATATATATTTTGACATAGCATGTAATATGCAATTAATAAAATACCACAGCTAGCTATGGGACTACAACATGAAAGATATGGGGGAATGATTCCACAAGGGATTGGGGGAGTTAGTCAAAACCCTGAGCCATTAGGATGTGACCAGATGTCAATGGGGAAACCCATGAATCCTCGGCTACCTTTTTTTCCTCTGTCCTCGATCATTAATTTATTTCAGAACTTGAATGAGGCAGTTAATTCCTTGGGTAGATCTTGCAAGGCATGGTAGACTGATTGCTTGTATGAGCAAGCCTGCAAGTATGCGGTCTAGCAAGCCACATTCTTTCTTTTGCAGCAAGGAAGCACGTGATTCATTCCAGTCCGTCCTTTCTCCCATATGCAAGAAGGTTTTTTGGTTCCTGAGCATCGTGGGTGTTCATTAGCCCTGACCATTCTACCATTCTGTTCACTCAACCATTCGAATATTCTGATTAGTTCGCTCATGTGTATTGTTGGTGGATCGGGATCCTGAGTCATGGAAGAATGGTTCAGTTGGGTTTTGCTGAGGGAATGGGCAGTGGAGATCTCTCGATTTTATGAGAGTGTGACCCTCTATAGTTTCCCCAATGTTGTTGCTCAATGGTTCATTGTTTAGAATAGTTGTCTTACTCTCCTGAGTCATGGAAGGTGTTTTCGTGGTGGTTTCCTCTTCTACATAGTGAGTGGAGCTTGTTTTGGTTGTGTTTCCCTATGGTTTTTGTGATGTGCATCCTGGTTTGGTCTAAAATACTTCGGGGTGGAAGAGGCCCAAAATTGGCTGATAAACCTAGTAAAGAGAGGAACCTAACAGATAGATCAAGAGGGGCTGGAAATCCTTTCTGCACACCCAAGAGAACACTAGAAGGGAAGGTATGGCCGAAGGAAACTGTGGAGCAGTGAAGGGAATACTTCCTTGTGTTGGGTGGTGTAGGAACTGGGGAGGCCAAACCATATCTTGTGTAGGTGTCCATAGCTCTATGTTTAATCTCACTACCTTGGAAATTCTACCTTTCCATTGCCTTAGCAGAAAGAGAAACCCAACTGTAGTTTGGTTTGACTGAGTTTTGATGTGAGATGGCTTGGTTTTGTGGCCTATGAAACCCATCTGTTTGGCTTGTTACCTTATTAGTCTGAGAAAACCAACTGTAGGATTCTTTGACTTTGTTTTGATGTCAATGTTGGCTTGGTTGAGTAAGTCCAAGGAACCCAATTATTATTTGGCTTGTTTCCTTAGTAGCTCGTGAAACCCAATTGTATATTGGCTTGGTTGGACAGTCTGGTAATCCCAACTGAAGGTTGGCTTGACTGTGTGTGTTATGATCTGGCTATGTGTAAGTATGTTATTCCCTACTTCCTTTTGGAAATCATGCCCAGCTCAGGGGTGGCAGTTGTGTTGAGAGATTGATGAACACAACTGGACTATGGTTGGGTGGAATGTTGTAGCCACATAGCTAGTTGCGGGACAACTCCATCATCCAAGATAAGTATTCTTTGTTAGTTTTTTTATGCAATGTAATTGTTTATCGATGACTATATTGGTTATGTAGAATGCTTATGAATATGATGAATTGCTATGTTCATGTTGAATGCTTGTTGATGATTAAGCAAAGGTTTAGTTGTGTATGAATGTCCCTGCTTTTGCTTATTTATGCCTTGTATGCTTTATGCATTTTTGCCTAAGTCGATGGAGGCTAGAATCCTGTTACAGATTCATAATGCATTTGACTTAGCGCTTTCCACCCCTTGAAATATTCCTACAAAAGGCGGAAGGCGAAGGGTGGAAACCAAAAAAGGGAAGTGAAAAAAGGCAGAAAGATGGTTTTTTGATTACCGCGATCCGCCTGCAGAAGGCGGAAAGCGGAAGCGGAAAAGTGCAGAAAATTTCTAAGGCAAAGGTTAAGTTTCAACTTCCGAGTTCCAAGCAGAATTGCAGAAGGAGGAATAATGATTGAACTATTCCGTCGAAGGTTAAATTTCCGAGTTCCGAGTTATGAGCGGAAGGCGGAAAGTGGAAGTGCGGAAGGAGGAATAATGGCTGAACTATTCCGTTGAAGGTTAAAGTTTCGATTTCTGAGTTCCAAGTGGAAGGTGGAACAATGGCTGAACTATTCCATCGAAGTTTAAAGTTTTGACTTCCAAGTTTCGAGTGGAAGGCAGAAAGCAGAAGTGCAGACAACAGATTAATGGATGAACCTTTCTGTCGAATGTTAAAGTTCTGATTTCTGAGTTCTGAGAGGAAGGTAAAAAGCGAAAGTGCAGTAGGAAGAATGATGGTTGAAACTTTCCATCGAATGTTAAAGTTATAATTCCTGAGTTCCAAGCGGAAGGTAGAAAGCGAGAGTGCGGAGGGAAAAGCGCGGAAAGAACAGGTTCATTGCGGAAATGGTGTTTCCAGTCGCAGAAGGGATCTATGAGGGGTGGAAAGACTTTTACAATGTTTCTAAGACTAATAATGAAGGCAGAAGAGTGTGTTAACTCCCATGCCTCATTTTTCGAAAGGAGAACAAGAGTTCTTGAAGAATTTTTTTTAATAATTCTACATTATGGGGAATGGGGACGTTACAGCTTCCACCCAATGTACATGCCTCAGATCAACCATAAACTGGCTTAATATTTTCACTGGAAATAAAATATGTAGTTGGTGTTAACAAGATACATCAATGGCCCAATCAAATGCATGTACATCGTGGGATCCACTAAATATGAATATGAAGCAGAATCACTTAGCTTCTTCAAATTTTCCTCTGTAGGTGTAGTCATGGACTTACAGTCCATCATACCAAATCTCATCAAGATATCTACCATGTATTTCCCTTAACTAAGGAAGATCTCATTTAGTTTCTGCCACACTTCTAATACCAAGAAGTAATGCATGAGGCCAAGATCCTTCATCTCAAACTCTTAGGCCAACTCCCACTTGCACTCGTCTATGAGCCTCTCTGCTCCCGTAAGGAACATATCATCAACATGAAATACCAATATCACTAGATCACCATCAACAACCTTGTAGTAAATATTGGAATCCGCATCACTCTTGGTGAATCCCAAGCTCATCAAGTATCTGTCAATCCTAGCATACCAAGCCCTAAGTTCCTACTTTATTCCATACAATGTTTTCTTTAATATCCACACATGAGACTCATTCCCATGTATCACAAAGCCTTGAGGTTTCTCTATGTATACCTATTCCTCAATCACACCATTGAGGAATATTGTTTGTACATCCATCTAATGTAATTTCCATCCCATCATTGAAGCGAGAGAAATATCAATAGATATGATGGAGGTGTACTTAGTGATAGGAGCAAAGGTCTCCTCATAGTCCACTCCCTCTTTCTGGGAGAATCCTCTTGCCACAAAACTCTCTTTGTGTTTCTCGATGTTTTTATTTGCTGCATGTTTGATCTTATATATTTATTTGGAATTCACCTTTGACTTCCCCTTAGGACTAGGAACAATATCTCACACATCATTATTCATGATGGATTGATACTCCTTCATCATGGAATCCTTTAACGTGTTGTCATGTTTCCTCATCGTATCTAGAAGGTTTGGGATCAATGATGTGACTCATCAAAGCCATGTAACTCGAGAATCTCTGAGTTATTTTTCTCTCCCTAAAATTACCAATGGGATTTTCATGTCTCTCTACATCCTGCAAGTTATCACAAAGACATGTTTTCCTCTTCTTGGTCACGACAACATCTCTAGTACCGATATTGGCTCTACCGTCACTACATGATCCTCTTGAAAGTCTATACTAGAGGGTTATGTATCCTCAACTCTTGGATCCTCTTTCTCCTCATGATCAATCTCCATGTGAGAGTTTTTGGATCTTCTCTAGGCTATCCCCTCATCAAAAGTAACATCTAGACTAACCTCAATATGGCGGTGTATTTATATGTAAATATTGTAAGCCTTTGAAGTCTCACTATATCCCATAAATGTACCCTTCTTCATAGAATATTCTATATTTTTTCCTCTTCTCTTTCAGCACATGGATGTATACTGGACATTGGACAACCAAATATACTCAAATGAATGACCTCAAGCTTCACTCCTGTAAATGCTTCCTCTAGATTCTGTTCCCTCAATATTCAATGAAGACTTATGTTTTGAACATATATTGTTTTGTTGGTAGCTTCTTCCCATAATAGCGTAGGTAGATCTTGATCATGAATCATTGCCTTCATAGCTTCTATGATGGACATGTTCTTCCTTTCCGCAACCCCATTTTGTAGAAGGTTGTAGGGGACTATAAACTTCCTATTAATCCATGCTTCCTTGTAGAAATCATTGAATTCCTTGGAGTTGAACTCTCCTCTATTATATGATCTCAAAAATGTTGATCTTCTTCCCTATCAGGTTCTCTACCTGAGCCTTGAACTCTTGGAATCTGATGAAGACTTCATCTTTGGTCTTCATGAAATAGATCAATTTTTTTCGGGAGAATTCATCAATGAATGTTACATAGTATAAGAATCCATCTAAGGATGATACTAACATAGGTCCATAAACATCTGAGTGCACAAGATCCAATATCCCCTTAGATCTACTATCACAATTTGGAAAGGAACCCTTGTCATTCTTTTCAAGTGCACAACCTCTGCATATGCCATCTTGTTTTATTTGAAGTTTTGGAAGACTTGTAACCATCTTCCTAAAAGATGGAAAATCCCTATGATGCAGGTGGGAAAATATTCAATTCCATATCTCACATAAACATACGCAACTATCATGTACAAATGATTGGGCTAGACATCATGTTAGTTTGTATAGTCCTCCTTCTCGAATGCTAATCACTCTTGTTGAGTCCATTCTTAAACCCTTTGGCCATACACGAACTTGACCATCCACAAATGCAACTCTGTAACCTCTATTCTCTAAGTATGAGAGAGATAGTAAGTTCCTCTTCAGTCCTGGTACAAGTAATATGTCTTTCATATGTAGAGAATCTTCATTATCTAGCTCGACTAATGATGTTCCAACTCCTTTTACTGCATACTTGGTATTGCCTCCAAGTTCTACTTGTAATGTTGAGTTCTTTTATGTAAATTCAGTGAAAGAGTCTTTGTAACCTATCTTATTCCTAGAGGCACCATTGTCTACCAACTAGGTATCACTATTGTTTCTAATAGGGCATATAAGATTTGAGATATGAAAATACTTGTCATCAAGTTTTGTCGTATTCTGTGGAGGATCGACAAAGGTAGTTCATGTATGATGTATTTCCTTTCTTTTCTTCTGAGGGCACAGGAAGGAATGGTGACCAAGTTTCTGACAAATGAATCATTTTACTTTTGTAATATCATTATATTGAACTTATGCTTGATTTTCTTCATTTTGTAAATTGTTCTTAAACAATATTCTAAAACTGGAACTGGACACCATCTTGACAAAATATGAAAATCAACCCTAGATCCAAAATGATTAGGTCAAAATTGAAATCTGAATCCACATATAAATGCGCCCTCCTTAAGAGAAATCCAGAACACTAAGAACGAGCCAAATCTTAGGTTGGAAGCATCCAAACTTGGAATCCCTTGTTTTCACACTTAGGGTAAAAAGTTGTTAGATGGTTGTCTTTCGCAACTGCTCTGATACCACGTTAAATTTTAATCCAATTTTCAAATCTTGAAAATTATTTCACAATAATGTTTCATGCGTTCATTTCGTCCCACAACTTCATTGAATAATTGCACATTGAAAATATCAATTTTTAAATTGCAGAAAAAAATTTATTATAGAAAGATTGACATGCATAAGAGACAAAGATTTTACCTTGGGAAACCCAATAGGGAAAAAACCTAGCAAACATTTCGTAGAAGAAATAAATCTAATTCAATTACAATACCAATCATGAATATGAACCCTATATCAAGTCTTCTAGTACGATAAGAACCCCAAAAATTACTCCTTTGACATGTAACTATGCTTGGTTGAAATTGTGCACTAAGAGAGAGAGAACATGTGTGATGATGAGTGTGAAAATGAAGTGTGAGAGCACTTTAATTATATTCTTCTGTTCACTTGGAATTTTCCTCAATGGGGCTAACTTGTACACTTTTACCAGGGGCAACTTGCTACTTTTGATATTCATCGTTTATTTATCTTCAGGCTGACTTGTCTTCTTGTCTTCAATTTCTTCTGATACTTCTTCAATGGTTTGTCTTGTCTTCTTGGTTATTTATTCATCATAGAAAATTTATCCTTGGTAATGGTTCATCTCCTCATATGTAGATCAAATTCACTCATAAATCTCTAATGTTGATTTGACCCCACTCCAAGAATTCTTGAACACTTCTTAGAGCCTATGTAAAAGTCAACATTAAATTAGACGTGTATATTCCACAAGGGGATAAAATACCCTATTGAATAAACAAGTCAAATCACTCTAATATAGAATAGACCACCTCTTCTCGGAGCACTTCTTCTTGGAGAAGGCAATGTGACCTCTAGCTTCATTCTCAAAGAACTCTTTCTCAAAGCAAGCATCTCGAGCCTTATTTTCTCTTAGTCACTTCTCATGACTAATCAAGGCTACGTCGGGTCCATCCTGTACTAACCATTAGTCACTTCTCATGACCTCTCAGGGAGAATGTCTATAGAATGTTTCCTGGTGTTGCAACCATTTAAAAACATCAACACCAGATTCATGAGGTTGACTTGATGAAGTTGGTGGGGCAATAAGGCACCAAAGGTTTCCCTGCGACTACCCCTTACAAAGGGAAGGGCTTTTGTAGGACTATTGGTTGCATTTGAGTGGGATGAGGTGGAAGTAGATTAGTTTTCCCCTATGGAGTAGTGGTCACTTCATATTCGTTATCCTTGTTGCACATTTGGTAGGCCTTATCCAAGTGAGGGAAGTGATGGGTATAGTTCCCATAGACACCACAAAAAGAACATGGATTATTAGCCCATAACAGAGCATTTTTTTCTACTTAGGAAGTTTGTTGAGTTCTGGTATGTAGGGTTCGCTCCAATGTTATTAGGTGGGTTAGTGGGTTGAACCCCACCTCCCTGACATTGGTTGTTCCCTTTGTCCTTTCTCTTATTTTTTTTCTTGGGATTCGCTTGTTGATTATTGGGAATAGGTTGGGAAAGCATATTCCATTGGGCATATACTTGCCCATGGGGAAAAGGGTGAACATTGAGGTTTGGCTAAATAGGAACAACTAGTGGAGGGACAAGGAAATGATAATACATTTTAATGGATATAGGGGCCACAAAGCTGGTAGAAGCACCACCATACACAGTGGCACTACATGAGGACCCATGAACTTGGGTGGATGAGATAAGATACAAATAAGAGGCACCCATTGTTGTATGTGATGAAGCACATGATAAATTGGGGTTGTAGCTATGTGTGGCAACATGGCCTTAATAAGGATGCACAACATTGGGAGCATTAACATATGCGTAACAACTCACTAGGGGATGGTAGGGTGCATTTGGATTTGGAAGGGATGAAACAACACCAATGACACCATATGCAGCATGGGATGCCCCCAGTGGGTATTTCTGAGTGGAATCTTCGTGAGGGGAAATGAGGATGATTATGTACAAATAATCGAACTACACATTAATCAGTTCATATTACTGATCTTTGAGGATAACTTATTTGTCAATATATGGTCATTCATATTTTACATAATTGGCAATGGCATGGAGGACAGATTTTAAAAACCAATATAGAAATATCTTGTCATCAAGTTTGACCTTACACAAATTCTAGCGTCAGCACCACTTATGGATATGATATGTGATGTGTATGGAAAAAAAAATTCAACGGTATAAAAATATTTCTACAACCCTTGACGCATCAGAAGGGTAACTAGAAGAATTGCATAAAAGTGGGGGCTAAAAACTCAAAGTTAGGATGTGTCCCATGGGGTTGGTCGATGTACCACTTAGCAACAACACTAGTCAAACTTATTTGAAATAAGTGCAACCTTATGGAATAATATATATGCTATTCAAGGAGCACCATAGGTGAAACTACATGATGTGGTTGGGAGTCTTCCCTAGCCTTCCCTTCAAATTTTGGAATGTTCGACGGGAATTTGGTAGGAATGGGGTTCCAGGTTGGATCATGGAAAATTGAATTATTAGTCAACCTCACCTAATCAGGGAGGTTGAGGCTAGTCATGAATGGAAGGATCACAATAGAGGATGTGGAAGGACCATCAACAATGTTGGTTGTGTTAGTAGTCGTGGGGTCATCACTGGAAGTATCCCCTCAAATTAGAGGGTTTCTGTTAGTGGGTCTGCTTCTAACGGTTCCCACACTAAAAGGGTTCGTAATTCCACTTCCAGATGAGGGAATATTAGCAGCCATGATGCCACTAGTGTGTGGATTTGTGGGTGATCCTGAATGTGAGGAATCAAAATTATAAGACTCAGAGAAGTGCTTTGATGACTATGAAGTGTGTCGAACTAAGGTTTGGTGTGAAGATTCGATCATGTGGTCTAATAAACCATACTAAGGCAGTCGGCCCTAAAATATTCAAGAGTACCTTGGGGGATCTATAATGATGGAGTCCTTGATGAAAACATCTTAGATACACAAGGTTGTGGAAAGTTAATATCAAATAAAAAAACTAGATCAAAAGCAAGTGCAACCGAGTGTGCAAAAAGAAACCTGAATAATGAAAGGAACAAATTGAAAAGAGAAATCCTGGAAAGAAAAAAGGAAGCACTAACCTAAGAGAGATATACATGATAAAAAAAAAACATCAAATAAATGTTCCTAAAATCAATTTTCTCTTTGTGGTCATGACCTCCCCATCAGAGAAAAAGAATTAAGAAGTTGAGTCTGGTCTTCCAATCACTAGACTAAAATAGGGGAATCAATCCTATCCAAACCCAATGAGTGAATATCGAAAGAAAAGTTACAAAGTTGGGGCCACAACTTGCTTCCTCTTTCCTAGGTCGGAGAGATTCCAGGCTTTGGGAAGTAACCTATCTTGCAGTATTTGGTGGCACTTCAAGAGAAAGATTAGCTTATTAAATTTGAGTTCTGAGCAAGGGGGTTGATTCTTGCAGGCCTTTTTGACTTCGATTTCCTAAGGCCGTGTGGATTGGGGCTGCTCAATACCCAACACCACTGTTTATTTACAGATGGGTCTTGTTCATTGTTTTATGATTACAATTTATTAAAAGTTGTCCATTTAACTACTTAAGTACCATTTACAACTGCTAGCATGACTATTTATTTACTGACAAGTTTTACACCTATTATATGAATACATTTGGTTAATTGTTCTTTTAATTGAATTAAATACTTTATCAGTTGTTTTGATAGTAGTGTTACGGAAGCTAAAATTCTTATTTATATAAACTATGAACGTAGAAAGAGAATCAATATTATAAATCCATGGGAGAAAGCTCCTATATCTTAAACTCTGGCACGATGGGTAAAGGGATTCTCATCCTGAGCAAGCCTTCATCCCCATGTACATGCTAGGTGTATTGACAATGCAAGTAACTATAGTTGTTATGACTATGTATGTTACAAAGGGAAAGATATCTAATAGCAAAGAATATTTCATTTCTAATTACTAAGACATTTTTTAAGGTTGTTGCTCAGGTAATATTATATACAGTATAATAACCCTAACCCAAATTCGAATAAAGAACAACATGTAAACCAATTTTTGTTTGTTCGTAAGGTTATTGAAACCCAATTCAGACAAACTAGTTTCTACTTATTTTATTCCAGAACAATGGTTAAGTGAAGTGTTTAAATCAGAAGTTGAACTTGAGAAAGTCAATCAAGGCATGTGCATATCGGACAACAATAAACAAGAAAGAGTATGCTATCATCATATAGTAGTTGTTAATAATACTTTCTGCAAACCGAATAGAGGCATGCCATAATTGTTGGAATATTGGACAATACTAAGAGGGGGTGAATTAGTATTGATAACTTTAACAATTTAAAACCACTTTTAACTTAGTCATTAAAACACATAATCAACAAGATACACAGAACACAACATTTATCATGGAAGCCCAATTGAGAAAACCACAAACACTTTATATAACTGCAAAATTATATTTACAATTGTTTTTGCAAGCTACAACTTGTTGGAGACACCATTCCCCAGGTTTTTCAACTACAATTGAAGGATGCTACAACACCCTGGTTTCTTCCTGCTCCAACAGACAAGGATACTACAACATCCAATTTTCCAGCCACTACTAGAAGTAGGCTAGAACCCCCTTGAAGGCTTGCATCCTACCCTAGCACAACCCTACCACCCTAATTTGATCTTTTCCTTTAATTTTGTTACTGATTATTCTTCACTTCATTGGTTTATGTCTTCTCTTGTTGTTACATTGATCTAGATTGTTGAGACATATTTATTTCACTTCGAACTTCTATTTGAATACTTATTTCATCATGTCTTTGAACCAATGTGTATTTTCATCATTGTGTCCCTTCATTAATACATTTTCACCAAGGCATCTCTTCATTATGGAAACATGGCTTTTCATGAACTAGTGCAAAACAACGTGAAACCATATTTTGGCAGACCTATAAGTTTGTCTTCAAACACCTTTTAGGAGAAATAAGATAATGGTCAAATGCACACATCAACAAGATACATATTGATGGTATTATATTATTTTTATGAGTTTCCAATAAAATATGGAGGGTATTTTACTAGGGAAATTTAGACTGATTTTTCAATACTTAGTCATTTTTCAGCAAATTTCCCAAAACAGTTTGAAACCTCATTTTGGCGGACCTATAAAATTTTCTTCAAGCACGTTTTAGGGGAACAAAGACCATTTTCAGATGCACACATCAACAAGATAAAAGTGTCTAAGTGGCCTCTGTAAAATGCCCGTCATATTTTGTAGGATACTTATAAAAAATATATAAGCTTTGGGAAGTAACCTATCTTGCAGTATTTGGTGGCACTTCAAGAGAAAGATTAGCTTATTAAATTTGAGTTCTGAGCAAGGGGGTGGATTCTTGCAGGCCTTTTTGACTTCGAGTTCCTAAGGTCGGGGGGATTGGGGCTGCTCAATACCCAACACCACTGTTTATTTACAGATGGGTCTTGTTCATTGTTTTATGATTACAATTTATTAAAAGTTGTCCATTTAACTACTTAAGTACCATTTACAACTGCTAGCATGACTATTTATTTACTAACAAGTTTTACACCCTATTATATGAATACATTTGGTTAATTGTTCTTTTAATTGAATTAAATATTTTATCAGTTGTTTTGATAGTAGTGTTATGGA
Organism: Pseudotsuga menziesii; assembly: GCA_001517045.1. Classification (NCBI taxonomy): domain Eukaryota; kingdom Viridiplantae; phylum Streptophyta; class Pinopsida; order Pinales; family Pinaceae; genus Pseudotsuga; species Pseudotsuga menziesii. The sequence continues at coordinate 106,307 of LPNX010698596.1, forward strand.
AGGTAAAATTCTTATTTATATAAACTATGCACGTAGAAAGAGAATCAATATTATAAATCCATGGGAGAAGCTCCTATATCTTAAACTCTAACACGATGGGTAAAGGGATTATCATCCTGAACAAGCCTTCATCCCCATGTACATGCTAGGTGTATTGACAACGCAAGTAACTATAGTTTTTATGACTATGTATGTTACAAAGGGAAAGATATCTAATAGCGGAGAATATTTCATTGCTAATTACTAAGATATTTTTTAAGTTTGTTGCTCAGGTAATATTCTATACAGTATAATAACCCTAACCCAAATCCAAATAAAGAACAACATGTAAACCATTTTTTGTTTGTTCGTAAGGTTATTGATACCCAATTCAGACAAACTAGTTTCTACTTATTTTATTCAAGAACAATGGTTAAGTGAAGTGTTTAAATCAAAAGTTGAACTTGAGAAAGTTAATCAAGGCATGTGCATATCGGACAACAATAAACAAGAAAGAGTATGTTATCATCATATAGTAGTTGTTAATAATACTTTCTGCAAACCGAATAGAGGCATGCCATAATTGTTGGAATATTGGACAATACTAAGAGGGGGTGAATCAGTATTGATAACTTTAACAATTTAAAACCACTTTTAACTTAGTCATTAAAGCACATAATCAACAAGATACACAGAACACAACATTTATCGTGGAAGCCCAATTGAGAAAACCACAAACACTTTATATAACTACAAAATTATATTTACAATTGTTTTTGCAAGCTACAACTTGTTGGAGACACCAATCCCCAAGTTTTTCAGCTACAACTGAAGGATGCTACAACACCCTGGTTTCTTCTTGCTCCAACAGACAAGGATGCTACAACACCCAGTTTTACAGCCACTACTAGAAGTAGGCTAGAACCCCCTTGAAGGCTTGCATCCTACCCTAGCACAACCCTACCACCCTAATTTGATCTTTTCCTTTAATTTTGTTATTGATTATTCTTCACTTCATTGGTCTATGTCTTCTCTTGTTGTTACATTGATCTAGATTGCTGAGACATATTTACTTCACTTCGAACTTCTATTTGAATACTTATTTCATCATGTCTTTGAACCATTGTGTCTTTTCATCATTGTGTCCCTTCATTAATACATTTTCACCAAGGCATCTCTTCATTATGGAAATGTGCCTTTTCATGAAGTGGTGTAAAACAACGTGAAACCATATTTTGGCAGACCTATAAGTTTGTCTTCAAGCATCTTTTAGGAGAAATAAGATAATGGTCAAATGCACACATCAACAAGATACATATTGATGGTATTAAATTATTTTTATGAGTTTCCAATAAAATATGGAGGGCATTTTATTAGGGAAATTTAGACTGATTTTTCAATACTTAGTCATTTTTCAACAAATTTCCCAAAACAGTTTGAAACCTCATTTTGGCGGACCTATAATGTAACACCCCGGTTTTGACCCTGTTGCATTAGATGTATATGATGATGTATATATTGTAAATGATCATGGTGTGGAGCTAAAGGCCAAGGCCCCACCATTGGTCGGTTAGGCTATGTTTTGGATTTAAAATTGTCACCGATGGCATATCGGGGCATGCAACATATATTATGTTGGTCATCATGTAAATACGCATCTATAATTAATTAAATGAACCCGACCAGCTATGATTGCGGCAACTAAAATGAGAAAGGGGCATGATTTTTCCAAGGATGAGGATGTGGGGGAATTTGTCCAACTTTGGCCAATAGGGTGAAAATCCATGTGTCTTCTTACCCTGTTTTATTCCAACCACTTTCATTAAGAAAGGCTGGTGGTGGTTGAGGCAGTTATGATCTTTGGGAGTGGGGTAGCAGGACTGTCAGTCCTCACCCACATGCACACTCCACCCACTGTTGACTTCACTATGGAAGGAAAAACCTTCACGCACTCTCCAATTCGCGACCTCACGATTTTGCTGTTCATCTCCCCGCATGAACCATCTTCTGTTTGCTGGTCTCATGCACAGGTATTTTTCCTAGTTTTTTCCAACTGATGCAGTGAGTTGAGAGCTGTGCTCTTTTATCCACGATTTACTGTGTTGCTATGGTTCTCTCACGCACAGTGTGTTTCATTGTGGTTTCTTTATGTTTTGGGATGGAGTCATTCATTCTCACGCACAAGCAATTGCTCGTTCGTCTCACGCACAGTAAGCTGAGAGCTGTTTTGCCACTATCACCCACGATTTCCTGTAAGGAGTCATTTCACGCTTAAGAACTGTGTGGCGGTCTGTGTAATTCCTTTTTCGCTTGCTTCCTTGCCCTAAACGGACTGCTCATTTCCCCCTGTTGGAATTGGGTTTGCTGTTGTGTTTGGGAACTGTTGTAAATTCTCTGGAGAGTCATTTTGGCTACGATAGGGCCAAGAATGACTCAGGAATTGTTTCCCTGTTTAAGCTGTGACAGTTGAATTAATTTCTTGAGTGCAATGGTTGGTCTTCGGACTGTGTTGGGAGCAGGGATGGGGGCTTGGTTTGCTTGATAAACCTGGTGGCTGGAAACCACACAGACAGAGCTAGAGGGCTGGCCTTCTTCTCCATCATCCCTGAATAGCACTGGAAGGGAATGCAGGGCCTGATGGACTGTTTAGCAGAGAAGGGACTGATTCCTCTTATTGGGTGTGTTTGGGTGTCTTAGAGGTCAGGCTAGTTCTAGTGTAGGTGTTCTTGGCTCTGTAATGAGCTCACCAGCTTAGCATTGAGCCTTTCCCCAACTCCTTGATGGCCTGATAAACCCAACTGTTTTGGCTTGGTTGTGTTTTGTATATCCTTGGCTATGTGTAAGCCTGCTTGTTCCCTTATTCCTTGGAGAATCATGCCCAGCTCGGGGGTGGCAGCGTTGCTGAGAGATTAAGGAGCACGCTGGGCTATGGTTGGGTGGAACGTTGCAGCGACGTAGCTGGTTGCGGAACGACTTCTTCATAACATAAGTGATCTTGTGCATTTTACTCCTGCAACTATATTTTCGGTTAATGATTATGTTGAACATGTTGAATGAATGCTTGAATGAGTGCATGATTAATTCCGTTGTGCAAGATACATGATTGTAGCTGTGTATGTTGAATAATTGCACCCATGCATGATAAATATTCATGTGTGTATATTCTAGTTTAAAGTCCTTGTTTAAGCATCATGTTTCAGCAATTTTGTGCATGCACATGTTCATGGGGCTCTTAGCCCGTGTGTTTGAAGCTTGTAGTCGCGTCCTCTTCGCCGGTCGGAGGCATGGGGACGTGACAGTATGGTATCAGAGCAATGTTGACAACAATGGGCCTCTATGGGCCAAGAAGGAGCAACTGACAGAGGTAGTATTCCTCTCTGCCCAGCGGAAATTAGACTGTAAATTCTACAAAAAAAAATGGTCTAAGTGTTGAGCAGTCGGGACACCAGCGGGAAAGACTTCCATCGTTACGGAAGAGTTAGAAGTCTCCCATCCGCCGTTGCGGAAGTCCAAACCGCTGAGTCTTCCGACGGGGAAGGACTTCTGCCGTAGCGGAAGCATGCCGACGGAACGGTTGAAGAAAACGCGAAAAATGGACTAAGTGTTCCCCATCGGAACAATTAGCGAAGTTGACTTCCGCCTTTGCGGAAGAGTTGGTGAAGTGGGCTTCCACTGTAGTGGAAGAGTTAGAGGTTTCCCGTCCACCGTTGCGGAAGTCCAAACCGTTAAGTCTTCCGACGGGAAAGTCCTCCGATCGTCGACACGTCAAAAGGGTTAAGGCTCGAAGTTAGTTCACCAATCGGAAGAGTTGGCGAAGTAAAATTCCGCCGTTGCGGAAGCCAAAAGCACTAAGGCTTCCTACCAGAAAGGCCGCCGAAGCTGAAAGTTTAAAATTGTTTTAAGTGCCGATCGGAAGAAGTTAGTATTTGGCATTCTGCCATTGCAGAAGCCAAAGCGTTGAGTCTTCCGACGAGAAAGACTGTCGACGCCGATCGGAAGAAATAATGGTTTGGTGTTCCACTGTTGCGGAAGCCAAAGACACTAGCCGATCGATCAGGAAGACAGCCGATGCAGCAAGAAGAGTTTAAAAATTGTTTCGAGGGAACAGCCGCCGTTGCGGAAGAGAAAGTGTTCCGAGAGCCATTGTTGCGGAAGAGAAAGTGTTCCGAGAGCCGCTGTTGCGGAAGAAATAGAGGAATTGGGAGCCGATTCTACGAAGGAATTAGAGGAATTGGGATCCAATTCTACAAAGAGAAAATGTGGAGTTTTCAGTAGGATTTCCTAATGAATTTTGACCGTTTTTCAGTTGTTTTACAGTGAAATTCCAAGGTTGAAAAGGAGAAATTGGCAGCGATCTTATGCGCCAGATTGCGCGAAAAACATAAATTTACAACAACAACAACAAAAATAAATAAAACGAGGGTGCTGCTCTCGACCCGCCACAAGGGTGCAAGCCCCCTTGACCCCCGTCGTCCCCCTCAGATAGACGTTCTTAATGAAGAAAATTTTGTGTGTTTGGGCAAATTGTTATTTTATGGTTATTCCTGGAAAAGGTAAGTGATGCTGGTTTATATCAATGCTATGCATCTAACATTTGTGTTATTAACACGTTTGCAGAATCATAGTCACTTTCAAGGGAAGTATTCCAGGTAGTGCAGTTTGACAAGTAAGTGGTGGTTCAGTATGAGAACCCATGATGGGTATGATGCTCGGGATTCTTATGAGCGAGTAGAAGATGCCATGGGAGAAAATGTTCGAAATAGAAATGATGACATAGAGTCTAATGGAAGGAGATTCCAAGAGACACCGTCAGATGTTGCAGCCACAATGAGAAGTTTGATCAAATCCCAGGAAGAGCAGCATCAGTTGAATGCTGCTATGTTGCAGAGTTTGACAAACTTGCAAAGAAAGATAGACTCTGGATGAGGTACAGCAAGGCTAGAAGGCAGTAAGAGCAACACCAGGAGAAGGAGAAGGACTTCTAGTGGATCATCTAATTCTGAAGAATCCAGCGGGGATTCAAGTTCTTCTTCTCATAAAAGGAAAAGAAAGAGACACCATAGGGATCGCTCTCGAGATGAATTTAAGAAAGCTAAACCTCCTACATTTGATGGTGAGGTAAAGACTGGACAAGAGGCTGAAGCTTGGCTTCTTGGGATAAAGAAGTACTTCAGGTGCATGATTATTCAGGAAACATGAAGGCAAGAGTTGCCATATTCAATTTGCATGGAAGAGCATCCATTTAGTGGGAACACTTCAAGCAAGTAAAGAGGATCAGTGAAAGGAAACTGAAGTGGAAACAGTTCAAGAAGTATTTCAAGCAGAAGTACCTTTCTGACAGGTATTATGATGACAAGATTAAGGAGTTCCATGAGCTGAGATTGGGACAGCAGACCATGGAAGAATATGCAAATAAGTTTTTGGAGCTGCTGAGGTATGTCCGGTACATCAGAGATGAAAAAGTGAAGGTCCAGCATTTTCTGAGTGGGTTACCTCAGTCTTACAAAGATAGAATTGAGTTTTATGAACCTAGAACTCTTGAAGAAGCAATAAGGAAGGATAAGTATTGCTATGAGCAAAGCAAAGGTAAACCTGATTACCATAAGGCATGGAAGGACAAGAAGAACGAGAAGTTTGACCAAAGAAAGAAAGGTTTTAAACCTTCTAATTTCAGGAATCAGTAGAAGCAACCATCTCAAGCTACGAGTAAGCCAGCTGGAGTGGCAGGAGAAAATCCTAAGGATCCACAACAGAATAGAGGACCACTCCAATGTTGGAAATGTGGAGGACCCCACATGCGCAGGAATTGCCCACTCGAGAATGAGAGTGCCAGGCCAGCTTATAACGTTCAAGAAGCAGAAACAGTGGGTCAAGTAGCAAGGGCAGTACCCAGGATTTATGCAGCACTGGAGGACCGTCAAGCAGATCACCAGTCAGCTGTAGTTGAAGTAGCAGGTAATATTGTTGAGCAATCTGTTCTGTTTTGATTGACCCTGGTTCTACACACAGTTACATTACTCCTAGAGTAGTGGAGATTTGTGCTTTTAAGAAAGTAAATCATAGGAAGTCTTGGTTAGTTCAGCTAGCCACTGGGACTAAGAGAAAGGTCAGTGAAGTGGTAGAGAAATGTCCATTGGTCATGAATGGATTGGTCACTTGTGTAGATCTGAATGTTCTACCGCTTGGTTCCTATGATGTTCTCATTGGAATGGATTGGTTAGAAGCTCACAGGGTGAATCTTGACTGCTACAATAAGACTTTCGAATGCATGGATGAAGAAGGAAACCTAGTAGTTGTGAAAGGCATTCCAAAGGTGATTTCAATAAGGCAGGTTTCAGCAATGCAGTTAAAAAAGTTCTGTAGGAAGGGTTGCCAATTGTATGCAGCTCATATTTTGGAGGAAACGAGAGATGAAACTCCTAGGTTGGAGGACTATCAGGTGTTACAGAAATTCAGGGATGTGTTTCCCGATGAGATTCCAGGGCTTCCTCCAAAGCGGGACATTGATTTCCCAATTGAACTTGTGCCAGGAGCAGCACCAGTGTCCAAGGCACCCTACAGGATGAGTACACCGGAGATGCTAGAATTGAAGATGCAATTGCAAGATTTGTTGGAAAAGAAGTATATACGGCCGAGTGTGTCCCCTTGGGGAGCACCATTTCTGTTTGTAAAGAAGAAAGATGGTACACTCAGGTTATGTATTGACTACAGACAGTTGAACAAGGTTACCGTGAAGAATAAATATCCTTTTCCTAGGATTGATGACCTCTTTGATCAAATGAGAGGAGCAATGGTATTTTCCAAGATTGACCTGAGGTCTGGTTATCATCAGGTGAGAATCAAGGATGAAGACATTCATAAGACAGCCTTCAGGACAAGGTATGGGAATTATGAGTTTGTAGTGGTACCATTTGGTCTCACAAATGCACCAGGTACATTTATGTGCCTTATGAATAGTGTCTTCAACAAATATTTGGACAAGTTTGTTCTTGTTTTTCTTGATGACATTCTTGTTTATTCTAAGAATGAGGAAGAGCATGAAGAACATTTGAGATTGACATTGCAATTGCTCAGGGAGCATCAATTGTATGCAAAACTAAGCAAGTGTGACTTCTATAGAGATAGAATTTAGTATTTGGGTCACATTATCTCAGAGGAAGGTATATCTGTGGACCCTGAAAAGATAGAAGCCATTATGAATTGGCCTACTGGCAAGAAATGTGACAGATGTAAGATCTTTTATGGGACTTGCAGGATACTACAGGAGATTCATTGAGGGATTCTCCAAAGTTGCACATGCTATCACCTCTTTGCAAAAGAAGGGGATGAAGTTCGAATGGACATCGAGATGTGAAGAAAGTTTTCAGAGGTTGAAGAATCTTCTCACTAGTGCACCAGTATTGAAGGTTGCAGATCCAGAAAAGGATTTTGTGGTGTCTACCGATGCATGCAGACAAGGGCTTGGAGGAGTCCTTATGCAGGACAACCACGTGATATGTTATGAGTCAAGAAAGCTGAAGGAACATGAGAAGAACTATGCCACTCATGATCTAGAGCTTGCAGCCATAGTACATGCTCTCAAGATGTGGAGACATTACTTGATGGGTAGAAGATTTGAGCTCAGAACAGATCACTGTGGTTTGAAGTATCTATTTGATCAGCCTACTTTGAATGCTAGGCAAGCAAGATGCAGGCTGGAGTTTTTATGTGAATTTGATTTTGAAATCAAGCACATAAAGGGAAAAGAAAATAAGGTAGCTGATGCACTCAGCAGGAAGGTGCAGGAAATGCAAGTGGCATCTCTTAGTATTTTCCAATCAGATTTGAGGCAACAGATTGTTAGTCATGTTGCTGGAGATGAATTGTATGGGCAGGTAAAAGACAAGTTGCAGCAGCAAAGTCTTGAGAAGAGGTATGAGGGATATAAATTGGAAGAAGATGGACTTCTCACTTATAAAGGCAGAATTTATATTCCGAATGTAGCAAATTTGAGGAGAATTGTCATGGATGAAATCCATCAAGCCTCATATTCTGGTCACCCGGGATATCAGAAGACAATTGCTACAGCTAGAAAGCAGTACTTTTGGCCAGGTATGAAAAAGGATATGGATGAGTACATTTCAAGGTGCATGAAATGTCAACAGGTAAAGGTTGAGCATCAACATCCAGCAGGTTTGTTGCAGCCTTTGCCAGTTCCGGAATGGAAATGGGAAGTTATTTCCATGGATTTTATTACGGGATTGCTGATGACTTGGAGACAACATGATTCCATCATGGTTGCGGCAGACAAGTTGACAAAGGCAGCACATTTCATACCGGTTAAGTCTACATATGAGACTGGCGACATTGCAAAGATCTTCATGAAGGAGATATTCAAATTGCATGGATTGTCGAAGGCAATAGTTTCTGACAGAGATGTCAAGTTCACTTCCAACTTTTGGAAGGGGTTGTTTGCAGATTTGGGTACAAAGCTAAACTTCAGCACTGCATACCATCCTCAGACAGATGGGCAGACAGAAAGAGTTAATCAGGTGCTTGAAGACATGCTTCGCATGTACATAATGGACAAACCAACCAAGTGGGAAGATTACTTACACTTGGTAGAGTTTGCTTATAACAATGGACATCAGGCATCCTTGGGGATGAGTCCGTATGAAGCTTTGTATGGAAGAAGGTGTAGGACACCAGTGACTTGGGATAATCCAGTGAACAGGATTGTGCTTGGACCAGAATTGCTCAAGGAAATGGAGCAAGAGGTCATAAAGATCAGGCAAAAGATGAAAGCAGCACAGGACAAGCAGATAAGCATAGGGTGAACAGGGAGTTCAGTGTTGGGGATCATGTTTACCTCGGAGTGAGGGCAAGAAAGAGTTCCTTGAATCTTGGAAGTTGTGCCAAGTTGTCACCGAGATACTGTGGGCCGTTTGAAGTGCTTGAAAGAATAGGGCCAGTTGCATATAGACTTGCATTGCTTGCTAGCACTAGAGCTCATAATGTTTTTCATGTTTCTTTGCTTAAGAGATATGTACATGATCCTAACCATGTGATAAATTGGGATGTGATTCAGGTGGAACCCGAGGGAGAGTTCCGAATCGAGCCAATGCGCATCCTCGACAGGAAGGTCACGATGCTCCGGAACCAAGCCATAGGTCAAGTAAAGATGCAATGGGAGCACTACGGACCTGAAGAGGCTACTTGGGAATTGGAGGATGCCATGCGATTGGCACATCCATTTTTGTTCAATTTTGCGGAACACTGAGGCGATACCAGTGTAGCATTTGATCAATTTTGTAAAGCACTGAGGACAGTGCTATTGAAGGGGGAGGGGAATGTAATGTCCCAGTTTTGACCCCGTTACATTAGATGTATGTGATGTATAAATTGAAAATGATCAGGGTGTGGAGCTAAAGGCCAAGGCCCCACCATTGATCGGTTATGTTATGTTTTGGATTTGAATTGTCACCGATGGTATATCGTGGCATGCGACATATATTATGACGGTCATCATGTAAATATGCATCTATAATTAAAAATGAACCCGACCAGCTACGATCGCGGCAACTAAAATGAGAAAGGGGCATGATTTTCATAAGGATAGGGGTGGGGGAAATTGTCAACCTTGGCCAATGAGAGAAAAACCCATATGTCTTCTTCCTTTGTTTTATTCCAACCACTTTCATTAAGAAAGGCTGGTGGTGGTTGAGGCAGTTATGATCTTTGGGAGTGGGGTGGCAGGATTGTCAGTCCTCACCCACATGCACACTCCACCCACTGTTGACTTCACTATGGTAGGAAAAACCTTCACGCACTCTCCAATTCGCGACCTCACAATTTCGCTGTTCATCTCCACGCATGAACCATCTTCTGTTTGCTGGTCTCACGCACAGGTATTTTTCCTGGTTTTTTCCAACTGATGCAGCGAGCTGAGAGCCGTGCTCTTTTATCCATGATTTACCGTGCTGCTGTGGTTCTCTCACGCACAGTGTGTTTCATTGTGGTTTCTTTACGTTTTGGGATGGAGTCATTCATTCTCACGCACAAGCAATTGCTCGTTAGTCTCACGCACAGTAAGCTAAGAGCCGTTTTGCCACTATCACCCACGATTTCCTGTAGGGAGTCATTTCACGCTGAAGAACTATGTGGCGGTCTGTGTAATTCCTTTTCCGCTTGCTTCCTTGCCCTGAACGGACTGTTGATTTCCCCCTGTTGGAATTGGGTTTGCTGTTGTGTTTGGGAACTGTTGTAAATTCGCTGGAGAGTCATTTTGGCCACGATAGGGCCAAGAATGACTCAGGAATTGTTTCCCTGTTTAAGCTGTGACAGTTGAATTAATTGCCTGAGTGCAATGGTTGGTCTTCGAACTGTGTTGGGAGCAGGGATGGGGGCTTGGTTTGCTTGATAAACCTGGTGGCTGGAAACCACACAGACAGAGCTAGAGGGCGGGCCTTCTTCTCCATCACCCCTGAATAGCATTGGAAGGGAATGCAGGGCCTGAGGGACTGTTTAGCAGAGAAGGGACTGATTCCTTGTGTTGGGTGTGTTTGGGTGTCTTAGAGGTCAGGCTAGTTCTAGTGTAGGTGTTCTTGGCTCTGTAATGAGCTCACCAGCTTAGCATTGAGCCTTTCCCCAACTCCTTGATGGCCTGATAAACCCAACTGTGTTGGCTTGGCTGTGTTTTGTATATCCTTGGCTATGTGTAAGCCTGCTTTTTCCCTTATTCCTTGGAGAATCATGCCCAGCTCGGGGGTGGCAGCGTTGTTGAGAGATTAAGGAGCACGTTGGCCTATGGTTGGGTGGAACGTTGCAGCGACGTAGCTGGTTGCAGAACGACTTCTTCATAACATAAGTGATCTTGTGCATTTTACTCCTGCAACTATATTTTCGATTAATGATTATGTTGAACATGTTGAATGAATGCTTGAATGAGTGCATGATTAATTCCGTTGTGCAAGATACATGATTGTAGCTGTGTATGTTGAATAATTGCACCTGTGCATGATAAATATTCATGTGTGTATATTCTAGTTTAAAGTCCTTGTTTAAGTATCCTGTTTCAGCAATTTTGTGCATGCACATGTTCATGGGGCTCTTAGCCCGTGTGTTTGAAGCTTGTAGTCGCGTCCTCTTCGCCGGTCAGAGGCATGGGGACGTGACATATAACTTTTTCTTCAAGCACGTTTTAGGGGAACAAAGACCATTTTCATATGCACACATCAAAAAGATAAAACCTGATGGTCTTATATATTTTTTATCAGTATCCTACAAAATATGATAGGCATTTTACAGAGGCCACTTAGACAGATTTATCATAACATAAATAGTGCAAATCATGCCAGAAAATTTTGGAAGACTAATAACTTCAACTTCAGATATTGTCTTGAAAAACCAATCATATGGTTAGAAGTACAAGACAACAATCTAGATGTCTATATCCTCAAAATAATTTAACTTATAACATACATAAGATGTCATGTATTTTACAGAGGCCCCTTAAGCAGATTAAGAAGAAATTATACTTAGTCAAATTTTCAGAGTTTCAGCAAGAGTTTTAGCAAGTTGTCACACTTTTACAAATTGGTGTCAAAATGTAACAATGATTTCATAAGAGGAATATAACACCGTCATATGACTTTGAAACCTCATCACACATGCCACGTGCCATCCCATCACTTTCTTTGTTATTCTCTTGTCATTAATGAACTCTGATTTTTGCTATAGTTAGTCAATTTTCAGAGTTTCCGCAAGTTGTCATATTTTTACATAATGGTATCAAATTGTAAACGTGACTTCATGGGAGCACTGGAACATCATCATATGAATTTGCAACCTCATCACACATGTCACATCATCATACATGTCATGTCATTTACTTTGTCATTAATGGAAACCATACTCAACATCATGGGAGCAGTAGAACATCATCATATGACTTTGAAACCTGGTCACACATGTCACATCATCATACATGTCATGGCATTTCCTTTGTCATCAATGAACTCCTTTGACATTAATGGAAACCATACTCAACAATAACTATTTGATCAAAAGAAAACAACTCTACTAGAAAATGAGTTAACAATCCTCGTGTCGTTGATACCTTTAACCATTAAGTACTTACAAGCTTCAACAAACGGGTTAGACAAAGATTATAACCAAATACAACTCAAAGAATAGTTTTCAAGGGAATCACAAATATAGTATCTTTCCTATTTTATATTTATGAAGAAATATACACATATAACTTAGGTAAACCTTTTTAAAACAAAACAGAGGGATGCCATTGTTAAGGTTCAAGTGAGAACCAAAGGTTAAGAACATTCAAGGATAATGATAACTCATAACTAAACTCAAAATTAATATTTTGTTTTGTTATTCATTCCAAAACCTAAGAGGAATAAAACCAACACATTCTTTTACGACTTTAAAAACAATCATTGGATTGAAAACTACAAACAATATAATAATCTAATCTCTCAACCAAGCTTTCCATTAGTAAAATCAATCCTTTAAATGCAGTTCTTTGAGGCATCCCTTCGAAATTCAAAACATGAAGCTACGACCTAAGGTCTGTATGAACAGACTTTCTTTCAAACCCTCAGGTAAATTAAGGGGCTGTCAAGTAAAAAGAACTCACCATGAATGGTGAAAGGGCAGCGTAAACACAATTTAGGATCTCTTTAATCATCGACGTGGGTCATCATACCAAATCCAGGGAGTTTTCAAGCTAAGAAAGGAACATCGCTTACAAAGTGAGGATCCCTATTGATATTTTGCACACTCAACCAAGGGATTCGATGGTTGTCGGACTTCTTGCACCATAACGAGGCCAAGATCAATACTAATTAAAAATTCAGAGATATAACAGAATCTAAAGGAAAATAATAATACAATAGCTAAATGGTCGAGCAAGAATGTTTAACCTACTAGAAATATGTCGAAGATCCTGGAGAAAGAGAAAATTGTGCCGAGCTCCTCAAATTGAAAAACCACTTCAATTTTTATGATTTGTATGTAATAAACTTTGAGTTATGGAAGTATTTTTGGGAGAATAATAAGGCTATAACCGGCTTGAGCAGGGATCTCCCTCAAACTTCAGATCATGGATCAAAATTCAAGCCGTCACAGCCCATCAAAGCCCATCTGTGAGGTGGCATTCAGAAATTTCCCATCATTTAAACTGCGGTTTTTTATTTTTGTCATTTTAGAAAAAAGTAGAGCATTTAAGTTAAAATCTCTTTAAAAGGGATAGGGTTAAAATTGCCCATCAACAATTTCTCACCAGCAATTTCAGTATCTATAGCTAGTAGTACGGTCTCCATCTACCTCATCTGCAAATTGCCACAAGTGCATTGATGAATTGATGGATGACTCTGCAACATGGTTCAAGTTTGATTCGGAGAATCATATGGTTTAAGTTGCCTTTAATGAGCCCTCAACAAACATAAATTGTAAAATCTAAAATCGATATGTTCATCCACAACATTAAATTGTTTCACATTATTTCATAAATTAATATCATATTAAACAACAACTTGCAAGTTGTATTGAAATTTGAATCGTCGCCAAGCTGGTATGAGGTCAGAGCCAGATGTATCATTGACAAGAAACAATGAGCAAACATCTCATATCATTAGCGATTCAACGACATTAAAGCAGGAAATTGACGGTACTATATACACATTTCTTGCATATCAATAATGGAACAAACCTGAGTTTCTTGAGCTCCTTCAATTAAAGCAAGCCTCGACTAGTTATAGTAGTAACCTCCACAAGGACGCGGTGGCAATAAGCCAAACGGTAGAAGATGGTGTTGGAACCTGGAGTCTAGACTGTTGGCCTTGACTCTCATAATTCATTGTTCAAACTTCAAAGATGAATATTGGAATTGGAAATTGGAGAATTTAGTGTTGTTGAAACTTGTTACGCTGCACCTTACAAGTTACTGCCCTGTAACTTCTTCATTTGGAATTTTTAGGCAATCCCATTGGAAATTTGGTATGGATGGCCTCCTCAAAAAGTGATCAATTGTCTAAATCTTCCATGAAAGCGTTGGTAGAGGGATTGGACTCTAGACTTCGGGTATGTGACAAATTACCAATGCCCAACTCTTAATTTATATTGGATAAATTGTATTAGAGCATTTACTGAGTAATGTACACCGTAACACCAGTGTAAATTTGTAATGTGTGTTGAATAGACATGTTTGATTTGTGTTAACACTTCTTCCTATCATTTTCGCATCGTAGTTATCGCTTACAATATTGGAATAATGGCGATAATTTGAAGAAAACTCCACAAAACATTATTTGTCACACCTACACATTTTTTGTTTGGATTTCCTTTTTTGTCTTTCGTCTATTGCATACTGTAATAATTTGTGTGGGGTTTCCCCTTCATTTGCAGCTGCAATCATGGAAATGTGAGCCTATACTACATCTACGATATGGATATTTTTTATCACTTTATTACGATATATTGATTGACTTAGTATTAAGGGACATTTAAACATCCTGGAGCACTGGGAAGTGGGCATGATTTAAACATTGGCCCCGGAGAACTAGACAGTGGACATTACACCATTCGCATGGCATCACTGGACATGAAGAAAAAACCCTTTTACTCGGATCACCAAATAAGGAAAGAACCTTTAAATACTCAACCTCACACTAGCTCCGAGCTAAATCCAATACCTCTATGTCTGAAATCATGGAAACTCCAAGCTCGTAATGATTTGTCTCTTCTCAGCCAATGCTATAGGTTCATACTTGTGCGATTTATTTCATCTTCCAAGCATTACAAGCTACGATTGAGCCCAATGTGAGTGTCCCTCTCTCGGTCTCTAATCTGGAATGTGATTTTCTGATTTACAGAGGAGATTACCTCTTCACAACTTTACAGTTCATTCACTCTCATAAATAGAGTCACACATAAAAAATTAATAACAACATGAACAAAGTATTTATGACTCCTAACTTTATTTCATTAATATCTGCTTCTCATAAATAGAGTCTCACATATAAAAAAATTAATAACAACATGAACAGAGTATTTATGACTCCTGAGTTTATTTCATTAATCTTTGCTTCATATAAATGCCAGATTTTTTTTATTTCAATAAAATCTCAATGTCATATCAAGTTATGAAGTTTACAAAATTTTCAAGAGCCTTTACTTCAAAATCAAACCCATATTCTTACCTCACAGATCTAATCTCGAAACAATGAAAAATCATCATACAAATACCTCCAAGAGCTCCTAGATGATCTAACTAGTAGCAACCCGATCCCAATCAACCTTTCTAGAGGTTTTGTTGTCATTCAACATGTATATCATTGTTTTTAGCTTTTCCAAGTTTGGTTTTAAGGATGGAAGTGTTCACAAGTTTGTCTTTTCATTTACTTGTTGGAATGTATCTTATCGTTGTGGGACATGCACTGCAAATATAATAGAGAATTATGATGAAGTAAAAAAAATGATCATATTAAAAAGTTTACCAAAGTATCCTTTCACACTTTCTTCAAACAATTGGAATAGCTTCATAGTTTTACATGAGACACAAATATTATGAGAGAGCACCTTGCAGCTCAGTAAATCGAACAATAATGGTAAATTTTGTTTTAGTAATCTATGGTTATACCGCGAATGTTAATCATGCCATGATGTGCAAATTTTTTGTGTTTAAAGAAACTACAGTATAATTTAGAGCCAAAATATTGAGAACATATTCAAAATTTAGTTGGTTGGTCTCTATTGGAAAAATAATAGAACATTTTAACAATCAGAAAATATATCTAACTCGTTTGCCTAAAATGGATAGTAAAGTTGGTTTTAAATTCAAGTCGATACTTGTTTTCCATGGCTATATATTTGACTACTTGTTTTTCATGACTTCTCAAAATTAAGTTAGATAAAAAATGAGGACAAATCAAGATTTTCTTTAAAAACGTTGGATATATTAATGTTTCTCTCTCTCTCTTCACCTCATGCTATGAATGAGGTAGATTGGAATGCTATTTATGATTTATGGAAACATACAAAATCTAGAAAGCCTCTTCCACTAGGAAACTTGGTTCATATATAGCGTGATTTAAGATATAGTTTTGAAGAATGTGGTTCATAGTATAATATACAGTTGTTCCTCGGTAATCCATCCTTGTCTTTTGATGGTTCATTTTTTAAGACAATTCTACAGCCGGTCTTTTACATTGCAGTTGGGCAGATACAGTTGTGGATCAGTGATTATCTTCTTACTTGAGCATATAATTTATTATAGTGACATGACAGATAGTTTACATGTTATTTATGTTTTCTCAGGTATTCAACTATCTCACTAAATCCACATATGTATTGTGTCTATATGTTTAGATATGGGGTGGATTGCAGCTACAACATTCATTTTTGTTGATGCATTGTGTTATCACATATATAGTAGCCAGGCTACCATATTCTATTTTTCAGACACAGTACTTTTTTCAGCCATATCTCTTACATATGAGATGCTGAGATGAGCAGTTTTGCCGGATCATTATTGTATTTGTGGACTATTGTACTCTCCCATGTCAGGACTGAGTCTCAGGACACTCAGATTTGAGGATTGATGTAGCCATTTAGTCATTACAGAGCAGTTATTGATGCCCAGTTTTATATCAATGCTTTCTCATTGGACAGATGATGTTTCAGATGGATTATGTGCATGATTATGACTCAGCTTTTATTATGTTGTGTTATGGTTATCATTGCTCTTATACTCATTTTTGTGACATGCATTAACATGTGGTGTCATGATCTGGCGGTCATAATTATATGGACTTGGATGTATTTGTATTATGTATTGATGTCCCTACTCTGACTTTGAAGTTCATGATCTATACTCATTGGTTTTACCCTCCTTAGGGAGAATAGAGGTAGGCATTCCCACCATTGTTTTGCCTTGCTAGTGTTGGCTTCACCTTTCACTATCTCCACCCATCCATTACCTTCCAGTTTTGTTTTCAACCCGACTGACTTCTTGACTTATGGCATGGAGGACCTTTTCCCCTTGCTAGAACTTTTGTTGGACAAACCTCCATGTCTATATTGTGTCTTCGCTCTGAGTTGGTGACAGAACTTGCCTTTGGTGAGTTGGATTGTATGCCTAAATCATTCTGGTCGGTTGTCCCGATGTTTTGCACTGTGCAGAACTCCCCCTGGTCACTTGAGATGTTGTTGGCTAAAACTGAAAGCTCATGTACTACTTGTATTGGAAAATGTTATGTATGCTCCCATGGAAAATGAAAATGCTAAACTATGTTTCTTAACATATGTAAAGAGGGCAAGAGCAATGAAATGCTAAAATACCCCTTGAAGGGTATAAGAAAAGGTCCAAAAAGCAATGGTTAAATATATACTGACCTTATAAATTTGAATATGTCCCGAATGAAAGCTGCGATTAGTTGTGCTTTTAAGCACTGGTGAAGTCCCAAAGGGTCATATAGGCCAAAAAGGCCATGGAAATAAAATTGATGATCATAATGAAACTGGATCAAGCTTGATGTAGTCATGATGCCTAAGTTGAATAAGCACTCTCTAAACAACTCAACCATTTGTGAGGCACTGTCATTCCTTGTGTTGTTGTTTGTCCGACATTGGTTTTAGTGAGTTTTTCCTTTGCATATCCAAAGTGTCATGATGTTAAGTAGGAGGTCATCATTTTCCCTAGTCATTTAAATTTCATCCTTCACCCATCACTAGCAAATTGACTACAACTATAAAGTGAGTATAGCCCTGAAAGTATAGTCTGAGTATAATAAATAAACCCTATATATGTATTTGGTTGATACACCACCAGTGAAATGACTGCTACTTGTTGTGTTGTTGCTTAAATGAGTTGCAGAGCATGTCTTAGCCTTATAACACTTGCAGCAGATGGATGATAGTCTGAGTTGTATTATTGGTATCTGATCATTTACAGATGGTTATATTGTCTATTAGATATGGTTGATGGTCAGGTAGAGACCTGTGAGGGGTATGAGTATACACCTTAAATGGATTTGGATTCTCTGAGTCTAATGAGACAGTTTATTTTCAGTTCTGGGCACTTGCAGATATGATTAGGCTCATTTTACCTTCTGATGCAATTTTGCTTCACAGGATGATGTGTCTGAGCCGGGAGATGTTTTATTTGGATCTCCTAGGGCGTTGTATGGACATAGGAGGTGCAGCCACTTGTTTGTACCATAGTACCCCCATCCTAGAGAGCTTGGTGGGCTCAGTTTGACAACGCATGCACCCTAGGAGATTGTTTTGGCAGGTTCATGTTTCCCAAGGCAGATTAAAAAATGATTAAATGGCTATTGAAGAAATCGATTTGGGCTACTGAGGCAAGGAAATGACACGGTATGAGTCATGATGATGAGAGTGATGTCCTCCGCACCTTCTCCAGCAGTTGCAGCACCTGATTGGGCCCACACCTATTTTTTGGGCATTTTATATTATTTTTCTGGAGCTTTTGGGAGGCTCACGATTTCCTCAAGGAGGCACAAAGTCAAAGAATTAAAATGTTTTATTATTTTATTGTGTCATGGGGCACCCATAGGGAGTTAGTTAACACTCCATGGACCCACCATGTGCTTCATTTATATCTTGTTGAGTGGGGTACCCTCTTTATGAGTGATTTAGTCCACTTTGGTACTTTATGGTTATATTGATCCATGTATTGTATGTTGAGCTCATCTCAACCATNGTCTTTGGCTCTTAGATCTGAATAATAGAAATATTTTTTCGTGGATATTTTATGGATATGCTTTGCATCTGATGTTCTCAAATGGTGATTGGATAGTCTTCTGCTTCCTAGCACTGTGGAAATTCATATGAAATCTATATTTTTTCTGCTATCATTGTCTTGTCTACAGGAGGGCATTTTGGCTGGAGCGTTTTTGCAGGGGGACCTCAACTCGTTCAGTTATCTTCTTCTTGGATTAGGGGGTTTTCATTAGTGTCATTGTGATATATGACTACTTCTTTTTACTTTCCTATAGCATTTGGTTTCTTTATCTTGTCTTAGCGAATTTGATATTGTTGACGTTTGCTCATGTAGGGTAGGAGGTGCATTGGTGGCTTGGGGCTTACATCTGTCATAGAAATCACGTGGATCTTCCATAATTGATCGGGATAGCAAGGATCATCACTGTTAAGACTTCTACAAGCATTTACAGGTACGATCCAACAGGAAATTCTCTTCTCTTTAACAGATCTAGATCCATTGTACCTATTTTCCTTCCACTTTTCTGAAAATCCTTAAAATACTGAAAAACCTTTAAAAAATACTAAATCTAGGAACAGTCCGATCTTTGGCCAAACTACTGGTGGGTTTCATAGATCGGGCCTCCCCCTCACTGAATCTACTGCAACGCTAGTCAAATTCCTGCTGATTTGACCTAGATCTGAATTTTATTATGAAAACTGCATAGCGCCCCCACTGAAAATTTGACCTGCTAAGGTTTTGACTTTTTCTGATTTTTGACTTCATAGACTGATATATCGGGTCCCACGTAGTCCAAATCACCCCTAACTCTGTCCTTATTCATGACAGTGTGACCTAGATTTGTGTTTTAGACTGAAAACAACCCTAGCGCCATCACTGAAAAACTGGACCTTTCCGGAGTTTACTGTTTCTGAAATCTGTCAGGCTAGGCAGATAGATTAGGTCCTGAGCACTCCAAAATACCCCTAATGCTAAGCTAGATCCAGCCTGCTTGCCCTAGATCTGAAAAAATCAGTTTTTCACCCTCTCAGCCTTAATCATCAACTTTGACTTTTTCAGGATTTGATTTTTTCCCATTTTCTCTGAACCAAGTGTGTAGATCAGCCCCTCCTGGTCCCATTTCACCTTCAATGTTGAGCTGGTTGTCTACTGGTGGCCTCAGATCTACATATTTGTCCCATCCAACCCTAGCACTAGCCTTCCTTGACTGAATTCATGCCTTAATTGAGCCATCTGGACCAAAACACTTATCTAGGTCCACAGATCAAGGGCTACCCTAGGTGGGTTTACCTCAATGTTGGGTGTATACTGACTCCATTTCCCAATGCACGAAAGGCACTGATCTCCCATCCTTAGCGTTAGCCCTGAATTGACCTCTTCCCCTTGAAATTGGTTGTTCCTTGATGACTCAGACAATCACACCTGTTCACCTTATTCATTGAGTCTATCAGTCAAGTACTAGATAGTCCCGACTATTTTCCTGCTCATCTTGCCCCGATTACGCTTCCCAAGGCAGAGATCATCTTCTTTAGTTGCTAGTACCAAAACCCTAGATCTAACCATTTCCCCAAAGGTCATCCAATTACTCCTTTGGATCAGCCAATACATTGTTCAGGTCCTGATCCATCTACTGAATCCTATTGTAGATCTAGAGTTTCTGAACACCTTACACCTTACGTACCAAAGTGCTTTTGATCTGTTCTGGTGTCTAGGTCTGATCTCTCCTGTTGGGAGCAGATCCGGGTCTCCCCCGTTGTTGTCTCGGACTTAGATAACATAAAGCGAAGACTGCCTTGATTGACGTGACAACCATCCATTTGGGAGTCTAGGTAGTCCTGGTTCCACCTCCCTAGTTGCTTTCCCCTCTACCATCCATCATACATAGGCAACTACAAGGTTGGTGATAACACGTTGAATATATCTAACATGTAATTCCGCTCTGGATGCATAAGGATTGGATGTGTTACATAATATTTCACAAGTTTTGCTCCAGACTTTGTAGTTTTTGTTTTTTAAGAAAAATTGTAATATTTATGTTACCTATAAGTATGGCCAAAGTACATTGATGCAATTTTTTCTCCATATATATTATTGGTCTCGGTTCATTTTTTGGCATTATTTCTTTTTATTTACTATAAAATTTGTTTTTTGATGTCTGATTCCACTGTTTAGACATGGGATTCACTTACCCTATATTATATTTTCTATGTCTAGAATTTTTTTACTTTATTGGCTACATGCACTTCTAGTCTTTTAATAACCATGAGAATGATCAATCATGGAATTCAATAGGTTTTTGTGTGGTATGTTTCCTTCAGGCAATCAAAATGATGCATCATGTAAGAATTGATCCTTTTCATCTCTAACGCAATCATTTGGGGAACCTTTCTTATACTTGATGAAATTGTTGAATTGTTTCATAAAGGCCATCTCTGTAAAATGTGGAGATATTTTTATTGTTCACTGACATCAAGCTACTTTAACGTGCTCTGACAGGTCTTGTACAGCCTTGTGACCCTTATGCAGATTGCAGCATTAAAGGAGGATCTTAAGTATGGGTGTAGCAACACTTATAGGAGGCATATACACTTGCAAAATTGTTCCCAATTGTAGGTGCAAGTCAGAAATATAGGCCACCAGTTTCATTTTTAATTTTTTGTAGTATTACAAATTTAATTAAAATGCAATATTTTTTTAGCACGTGTTTTTTTATGAAGTGTGCAATCAATTTGTTAGTGTCATTTCAAATGTGAATAGTTAAGAATCCCTTTATAGTAGAAGGGTAGCATGAATATATAACCTTCTATTTGAAATTAAGACCAACCCTTCGACTTTGATCCCTACTCGGGAGGAAAGGTAAAATTAAACAAGACAAACTCTAGAAGTTCTTTTACGTCATAGATAACTTTCCCAAAGTAGACTTAAAAGCACTGTCAAGGGCTGACCTGACGTGCAGCAGCTAGCCACACTTGTACTCTGTATGTTGTACAATATAATTAAGCTAGGGATCCTTAACTAGGGTTTGTTACATAATGCACATATAGTTCATGGATTAAAGGGTGATCAATGGGTCGGCCAATCACATTGTAAATAAAGGACTTATAACACTATGGTGAATGCAGTAGTTATCCACCTCCAAGTTCCATTAAACTAATAACAAGGACTTTAGTATATAAATTTCCATCCTTCATCCAGCCCATACATAACATGGTTTGGGCATGTAGTAAACCATCTATTGTCAATCCAACTTCCAAGTCTAAAGTTAGAGTGAAGACTATCCTGTAAACGACAAAGTTATGTTAGGATAAGTACATAATTCATAACCAAAACTAGATATTCTGGAAGATGTGCTTACCTTCCTAATGATTAACTTTGCATTTCAAAGACCTGAAGATACTTGAGATGCAAATGCTTATTTTATCCATGACCTGCAAAAGTTGATCAAAGAATATGTTAGTTGTGGAGCTAAATAAAACACGTTCCCAACTTAGATTGAAGCCACCCATAGTTTAGTAAGTGACATGACCTCTATGTAATGATTGAGTGGATTGTGTAATATGTTTCCTTTAATTAAAAAACAAATATTTCTTTAGGGGTTACGTAAATGATGTTAAGTTACATTGGTTGATTTTTTGGTAATTTGTGAGGTATTGTTACAATCAAGCTATTGAAATTTCAAAGCATGCTTAAAAAAATAGATAACTGAAACAATCTAATAGTGTAAAGATTAAGAAGAGGCCCCAATCCAAGAAAACAAAACATGCTCTAAACAACTAAGTTGATTAATTATCTAAACAAAATAAAAATTTCATGGATAACTTACCAAAATAGAATAGATGCAGTCAAACACAAATCATAATGCAAATATGGAAAATACTCAAATGCAAAGGACTTTTTTCTTCACCAAGACAACTCAAAAGGACAAGCAAATAGACTGCTACAATAAGGGTAAAGGTTGCAAACAAAACCGATGAGTACTGCAAACAAGCAGAGGCTGAAAAATGACTCTATATGCCTTGAGTAGAGAGAAAAGTGACTGAAACACTGTTGAAAACGGGTTGTTCTAAAAGCATGCCACTCTTTTTGAAGCAAACTGAGTGATCCAGTTTGCTCAGAATGGGAAAACAAGTACAACCCAAACTAAAAAACTGCGTTTTCAAGATAGGTCGCACAGTTCAAGGAAAAAAAACACTACTTAGGTCGCACAATACTGGAAAATAGGTGTGACCTAACTAAAAAACTAATTTTTTGACTTATGTCCCAATGTTCGAAGAAATAGTGCAACTTAGATCACTACAAATGGCCATACAAGCGTGAACCAACATATAGAACTTGGAAAACATTGAATATGGGCTTGGCTTGAGAAATCTAAGGGATTTTCAGGCTAGGTTACAAACTGGAAGCATCAGAGAGCAGTAAACAAATAGAGAAATGATCAAACATAAAAAAAAGGAGCTCAAACATAGGCCAAAGGTGGAAAGACACAACTCGAGAACCATACAAATCATCCTCAATATGGTCACCAAAAACTGTAGCTATTGTTTTCACACCAACCCAAGCAAAAGAGTACCTACTAACCGTTGTGCTAATCTTAGTAGAGTTTCAAGAAAAAGAAAAATGATCAAAGTCCAAAAATGAAACTAGTCTAATGTGCAAGCAGTGATAAACTAAAACAATATTAAAACATATCTAATCTAACATTTCAAATACATCTTTTGATAGACAATATTCAAACATCAGAAGCATTTAATGAATCAAAGAACTGAATTTATATTAAATGTGTACATAAGAGTAAGAGTCACTTCGTAAGAAGTAATCGAATGCCCCCCTACAACTAGCCAATGGAGGGTCTGTTTGGACTCCTTGTAGTATGCGATCCTCTGTCCACATGTCACTGTTGCGGTCTCTCACAAGGAGAGACAAGAACAAGAGGGGTAAGCTTTGATCTCAGGGGAATTTTCGTAGAGTAACGACTTGAGTAATCAATGGAGAAATCTTGTTGAATGGGAGACCTTTAGGGTGCATTTATAGGCTCGGTATGTAAATGACTTTGGGGATAATGATCAGAGAAAATTTTTCCATCCAGGATCCCCTCCATGATTGTGTCGAATTAGAATCAATGCCCGTGTTTCCTTTTTTCGCGTAAAAAATCAAGAAATAGGAAAAATCTATGACAAGAGTTGGGTCACTCTTTTTTTGAGCTTTTGTGCAACTTGGGTCGCTCTTTTCAAGGGATTTGTTGTGACCTGGGTCACTCATTTCCTATGGATATAAGAGACCTAAACTTAAAGTGCCTCTTTTTGGCATTTGCATTGATTTTTGGGATTTTGCAATGTCTTATCGAGGTCCAATGGGTGGAATGTTGTGGAAATGAGTTGGAATGACAGTGTACACAAGCCACTAGGCTGATGACATGGCCAATGGACAAATTTTAGTTGTTAACAATTATATCCCATGTACATGCTCTTTATACACAAAACAAAATGTTTATGAGGCACTACTCTTAACTCTGCCCAACTTGGAAAAGCCATTTGAAAGTGAAACAACTACAATGGGTGATACCATAGAATTACTCATTATGCATGAGAGGAAACTGGTAGCTTATAATTTTGATTCATTCACATGAAGAGTTCTCAATTACCCAACATATGAGAAAGAATGGTATGCATTGGTACATGCCAAAAAGAAATGGAAGCGTCATTTGCTCAAGAAAAAAACCATGATTCATATTGATAGTAAACCACTACATAACCTTGAAACTCAAATGAAGTTGCAACAATTCAAGGACTTCATTGGATGCGGTTTATACATTAATTCAATTAGTTGATCAAGTATAACAAAGATACAATAATAAAATTGTTGATTTATTGTCTAAACCTCCAATACAATCGATTGCAATTATTCAACTAGAACCATTTACTCAGGTGGCATTTAAATCACAATGTACAAATGATACTAAGTTTATAATTGATTACTTTTGAAATGGACTCATCTAGAAATTGAACATGTTATGCATTCCACGTAGAAAACATCAAAATTTAACTTGTCAAAGAAGCACACACCATAATTGTAACACCTCGGTTTTGACCCCATGATATTAAATTGCATATGATGTAAATAATGTATTTAAATCATGGTGTGGAGTTAAAGGTGAATGCCCCACCATGGATTTAGTGTTTTATGTTTCGGCAATTAAAATTGATGTCAATGGTTTATGTGCTAGCCAGGAACAATATGTTCAGAAATCATGTAAAATACAAGTTAATAAAAATACCACAACTAGCTATGCGCCACAACGTTAAAGAGATGAGGGCATGATTTCAAAAGGAATAGGGGGGGTAATCAAACCCTTGAGCCAATGGGGAAAGCCCATCAAGTTGTCAACCACCCATTTTTTCCTTTTGTGCCCAGTCATTAGAAGTCGTTGGGGAAGCTATTTTCTTGGGATGGGAAAGGTATGGAGGTCAAATTCGAATTTAAGAAGCAACCCATTTTTGGAAAACATGTTTTTGACTTGTGGGGCAAGTAAATGCTTGGAAATGCATGCCCAAGCCATTATTCACCCATGACTTTCATTTTCACCCATCCTCACAGAGTTTTGGCTCCCTCACACAGCTGGAAGAGACTGAGATCTCTCCTCCACGGTTTGGCTATCGTTTCCTTCCCTTCTCCATACCCAGAATGCGTTTTGGGTGTTGATGGGGCAAATGGGAAGGAAGGGGCCATGATTTCGGGGTTTGAGGAGGTCATTTTTTTCCTTGTGAGTAGGCTGGGAGTTCTCCTCAACATTTTTGCAGTTTACCCATTTTTCTCCATGGCTAGAAAGTCATTTTTTGGGTTGTCGAGTGTATGTGCAGCTAGAAAAACTCGTTTTTGGTGTGGCTGAGTGAAAACGCAGCAGAGATTTGTGTTTTGGGGGTTTGGAGAGGGTGTTTTCTCATTCCTCACACGGTCAGGGTTCGCTGAGTGTTTCCCTCATGAATTTCTGCGTTTTCCTCATTGTTCTCCAAGATGGAAGCTCATTTGTGTAGCATTCAATGGCTGAGAAGGTAGACCCACGTTTTGGGTGTGAATAGAGGTTTTTTTTACCTCTATGAAGTCCAAGGACGTTCCCTAAAACGATTTGCTCTCCTCGATTGTTTTTCCCCACCTGCCATTTCTATTTGTGGTTGTCAAACATTTTCCTTCATGCCCAGCAATGCTATATTGTTGTGAAGGGCATCCATGTGAAGGTTGGATTGGCTGAGTAAGTGCAAGGAACCCTTGTGTTGTTAGCTTGTTGCCTTAGCAGCCTGTGAAACCCAATTTCTTTTTGGCTTGGTTGGACAGTGTGTGAAACCCAACGGTGTGTTGGCTTGACTGTGGATGTATGTTATTACCGTGTGTAAGCCTGTTGTTCCTTAGTGCCTTGTGGAATCATGCCCAACTCGGGGGTGGCAGTGATGCTGAGAGATTGATGAGCACACTGGCCTATGGTTGGGTGGAATGTTGCAGCGACGTAGCTAATTGCGAGCCAACTTATTTCAAGATAAGCATTCTTGTGCTTAATCTCTGCAAACTATTGGTTTTATGAATTAATATGAACATGTTGAATGTTTGAATGTTTGAATGAATGAATTTTGCTTCCGCTGTAGAATGCATTATGCATATGTGTATATATTTATGTTCAATGCATTTTATTTATTATGTTTTCATGTTCATGGGGCTATTTTTCCCGTTTGACAGCAGTAACGTGTTGGTCACGTCCTCTCCATCGTCGGTATGAGGGGTGGACACGTGATAGTGTGGTATCAGAGCTCATGTTGTAGCTTTGGGCCTCCATGGGCCATGAAGAATCAACCTCTGTGTAGAGAGGCAGACAGAAAAATTTCAATTTTTCTAAGTGCTAAGCATTTTTCATTGTCGGCTAAGGAAGTTGAAGTTGAGTCGATACATCGGCTGAGTTGACTAGAGGGAGCAGACAGGGACCGCAACCAAGGCATGTCAGGGAAGTTGGCATAATTCCGCCGATGGTGTCGACGAATAAGGCTGAAGGGAGCCGACAAGAATCGCCACTCCCATGTCGGGAGAATTAGCATAAATTTTCCGACACATCGGAGAGAGTCGGCTGAGTTCCGCCGACGGCAGAGAATGACGGGAAAAATCATTGAAAATTTTCCCTAAGTGTTTGTTGATTGTCGAATCGGTTAGAAGAAGTTGAGCCGCCACATGTAGGCTCAGATAGCCGAAGCAGAGCCGCTGCATGTCGGTTGGAGAAGGAAATTTGAGCTGTTGCATGTCGGTTGGCTTGAGCAAAATTTTCGTCGATGCATGTTGGTGGGGAAAGGGAAATGTGAGCTGAACGTGGCGAGAAGAAGAAAGTGAAGAAGAGAATTTTACAAAAAAAAATTCTAAGAATGGAAAATCGGAAGAAACTTCAGAATTTTCCCGCAACGGTGGATGGAAGTCAGAAAGTTTTCCAACGCGGCGCAGTGAATGAAAGTCGAAAAGTTTTTCGATGCAGCGAAAGGATCCGTCGGAAGTAACCCTGGAATTTTTTCGATGCGGCGCGTCGGGTGGAAATTCAAAATTTGTTCGACACAGCGGAAAGATTGGCAAGTTTTGTTTGATCGAGTGAAAGTTTGGAATTTTTTCGATACGTCGGAAGAAAAGTGAATTTTTTTTCACAACAGCGAAAGAGTTGGCAAGTTTCTGTCGTCAGAGGAAAAGTAAAAAGAATTCTACAATGGCAGCAGGGTGGCAAGTTTGCCGATCGGAAGAAAGATGGAATTTTTTCCGCAACGGTGGAAGGCTTGGCTGGGAGAAACCTGGAAAGTTTTCCGCAACAACGGAGGGCTTGGCCGGGGGAAACTTCGAAATTTTTCCTCTACGACGGAAGGCCAGATCGGGAGAAAGTCAGAAAGTTTTCCGACACAGTGGACGGTTCGATCGGATGGAAAACGATGAAGTTGTCGATACATCGGTTGGGTTCGGTAAAGTTTTGCCGATACACATCGGTAAAATTGTGGAGTTTCAGCCTATACGTCGGCTGAGTTTCGTCGATCGGAGGAAAACTGAAAAATGTGTCGAAAAAGAGATTTTGACAAGTTTTCAGTGAGGATTGCAGGGGCCAAAAAGATGAAGAATGACAATGGATTTGTGCGCCAGATTGCGCGAAATCCAATGTTTTACAAAAAAAAACGAGGACGCTATCTTCGACCCGCTCCCTTGACCCCCATCGTCCCCCTAAGACAAGTCAGTTAAAGATGATAAAAAGATAAAGGAAGAAAAAGAAATGTGCAAGGACATTTCTATAGAGCAGAATCAAGGTTGTATTCTGATGAAGAGGAAGTCACATTGGAAAAAGAAATTATGAAAGCAGAACATCATTATGTTATGAATGAAGGAACACCATATGAAGATGGTATTGAAGCACATTTAGATGGTGTATCCATGCAGGTTGTGAAGCATAGGATGGATGCTTGAGAAAAGATAGAATTGGGTCATTGACAAGGGATTTTGTTCACTGTTGTGAAGCTGAAACTGTGGGTCAGGAAGCAGGGATCATTCCTAAAATTTGTGCAGTAGACCCCATGTAGGTCATAACTCAACTATGGTGGAAATTGAGGGTGAGATTGCTAGGCAAATTGTTATGTTCTGATCAACCCGCTATAGCACCCCTACACTTGTGAGATGTGCACTTTGAAGAAGTCAAAGTATAAAGGATCATGGTTAGTCCAACTTGCCACTGGAACCCGGAGGAAAGTCATTGAGGTGGTAAGAAATGTCCATTGGTCATGGATGGGTTAGTCACTTGGGAAAATATGAATGTTCTGCCACTTGGATCCTATGACATACTCATTGGAATGGATTGGTCAAAAGCACATAGAGAAAAGCTTGATTGTTACAACAAGACTTTTGAGGGCTTGGATGAAGAAGACAACTTAAGGGTTGTGAAATCATTTCCAAAAAGTGATCTCTAGAAGGCAGTGTTCAACAATACAATTGAAGAAGTTCTGTGGGAAATGTTGCATAGTGTATGCAACTCGTGTTTTGGAGGCAACAAAAAATGATACTCCTAGGTTGGAGGGATGTCATGTGTTGTAGGAATTCAGGGATGTTTTTCCTGATAAAGTTCCAGGGCTTCCTCCAAAGAGAGACATTAATTTTACCTTTGAGCTTGTGCCAGGTAAAGCATCAGTGTCCAAGACACCCTACAGGGTGAGTACACTAGAAATGCTAGAGCTGAAAATGCAGCTGCAAGCATTGTGGGAAAAGAAGTATTTCAAGCCAAGTGTGTCCCCATGGAGAGCACCAGGTTGGTTTGAGAAAGAGAAAAATGATACACTCTGATTGTGTATTGGTTTAGATAGTTGAACAAAGTCACTGTGAAAAACAAGTATCATTTGGCTGTGATCGATGACCTATGTTTCCAGTAAGTATCTGGACAGGTTTGTTCTTGTTTTCCTTGATGGCATTCTTATTTATTCTAAGAATGAGGAAGAACATGTGGAACATTTGAGGCTGACTTTGAAATTGCTCAGGAAGCATAAGTTGTATGCAGGTTTGAGAAAATGTGACTTCTATAAAGATAGAATTCATCATTTGGGTCACATTATCTCAAATAGAGGAATATATGTAGACCCTGAAAAGATTGAGGCCGTGATGATTTAGCCTGCTCCAAGAAAGTTAACATATGTAAGATCTTTGTGGGACTTGCAGGGTATTGCAGGAAGTTTACTGAAGAAGATTTTGTAGGAAAAATTGAGTCTATGTATAGGCTGAGGAAGCCTGCATGTGAACTTGTAGTTCCATGAGGAAATGGCCCTTGTGTGTATGGACTTCCTGAAGACTCAGGTAAAATGACCTGAGCAAAGCAATATGGTTGTGCCTAATGAAACCTAGGGCAGGAAGTTGCCATGTGCCATGAGAAGGATCTCATGACTGAGAACAGGTTTTGAAACTTCAGATTGCAAGTTTTTTTGTTGATTATGGGAGACTGTGATCTCCTGTGATGGTTTTGAATCATGATAACCATGGATATGCTTGTCTTGCATTGCTTGATGATTGAAGTTTCCTGTTGACTAATTGTGATTGTTTGGCTGACTAAAAATTGTGTCAGGATGACATGTTGTATGTGGATGTCCAGGTTTTGGGTAGCATGCATAAGTAAGGGATGAGTACTCCCCACTTGCAAAAGTCAAACAACATGAGGATGGCCTCATGGTTGCAAAAATATGATTTTCTGCACGAAGCAGAATTGTGAACTCGGATTTTTATTTGAATATCAATGTTATTGATCGTTTGATATTTGGGAAATCATGTATGCATGAAATAGATTTGAAAATCTATGATTAAAATTATATGATGACATCTCATGTGAACTACATACTTGCATGTAACGCAGGTGAGATGATGGAAATACGCCCTTGGAGTACATAGTAGAAGGATGTGTTTGGGATACATAACTCCTCAGAATGATGTACTGGGTGTACATAGCTTCTCAGAGGAATATCTTGGAGTAGGTTTGGAAACCTGAGATTGCAATTATTTTTATGATGACATCTCATATAAATTCCATGTTTGTATGTAACGCAGGTGAGATGATGAAAATATGTATTGAATTTACATGGATCCTCGGAAGGATGTACTTGGATACATAGCTTCTCAGAGGGATGTGTTTGGAACAGGTTTGAAAACCTATGATTTGCAATTATTTTTATGATGGCATCTCATATAAATTGCATGCTTGTATGTAACGCGGGTGAAATGATGAAATAATGTACTGGATGTACATGGCTCCTCGAAGGGATGTATGGGGTGTACATGGCTTCTCGAAGGGATGTGTTGGGAATAGGTTTGGAAACCTATGATTGAAATTTTATAATGACATCTAATGTAAACTGCATGTCTATATGTAACGCAGGTGAGACAATGAAAACATGTACAGAGAGTACATGGCTCCTCTGGAAGGATGTACGTGGGTACATAGCTTCACCCCTCTGCCAGCTAGGCACTGGTATGCATTACTAGGGACGCCCAGGGTGTAAGACATCCGGTTAGATTTATTTCCGCACACATTCACGTCGTAAGGGGACTGTCACGAGAGTGGGGGCTTCGTGAAGAGAATAACCCCTAGGTATTATGATGTCTGGAAAGGAAGCACCTGAGCATTAGTAAGCACTTGGAGGAGGTGTTGGGCCCTTAAGCTAGAGTTGTTATTGAGCACCTAAAGAGGTGTTAGGCTCTGAAGCAGGGTTGATCGGATCTCGGTTGAGAGATGCTATATAGATAAGTATTGGATTACTTGGCAAATCCTGGTTGATTTTCTGTAATTACGCATGTACATAATGATTCAGCTAAGATTTTGAAAATCTTGTTAAAAAAACAAATCCTGCGAAAATGAATCTGACATGTGAATTAATCTGTTATGGCGCCTAAAAAGGAAGCGCCTGAGCACTGGTAAGCACTTGGAAGATGTGTTAGGCCCATAAACTAAAGCTGCCATTGAGCACCCAAAGAGGTGTTAGGCTCTGAAGCGGGGTTGACCAGATCTCGATTGAGAGAGGTTATACAGATAAGTTTTTGGTTTACTTATCAAAGTTTTGTTGTTATTGATTTTCTTTAAATGTACATGAGCATATGATGCAGCCATGGTTTTGAAAATCTTGTTGTAGATTGCATCCTATAGGAATGAATATGGAAAATGAATTAAATTCATTGTGGTGTTCGGAAGGGAAGCACCTGAGCTTGGTAAGCACCTAGAGGAGGTGCAGGCTCTTGAACAGAACTGCTATTGAAGCACCTGAAGAGGTGTTGGGCTCAAGAACGAAGCTGTCAGACCTCAGTTGAGAGGTATTTTCAGGTGATTTGAGGCTTGCAGAAATTTGGCTACCCTTTAATGCACACCCAGGTGTGGGGTGGGGCAGGGTTGTGAGCGCCATGGTTGTATAAAGCCCAGTCGGACACTTGTGGAACCAAAAGAGATACTTATGCAGATGAGTATTTGGTTCACTTGGCAACTTTTTGTTGATTTTATATCAATATACATATGCATGTGATTCATCTATGATTTTGGAAAATCTTGTGAATACTGACATGAGAATTGACTCATTGCTTGGGGTTTGAGCATAGGTATTGTTGGTTGCCAAAGACACTGGAAATGTTCCAAGCTGAGGAGAAGTCTCCAAGACCAGAAAAAGATCATGTGGTGTGTGCTTATGCATGCAAGCAAGGACTTGGAAGAGTTCCATATCGTGCCATTGGACAGATAAAGGTGCAGAGGAAGCACTGCGGTCCTAAAGAGGCTACATGGGAGCTAGAGGATGCCATGCGATTGGCACATCCATTTTTTGTTCAATTTTGCGAAGCACTGAGGGCGATGCCAGTGTAGCATTTTGTTAAATTTTTGTAAAGCACCAAAGACAGTGCTATTGAAGGGGGAGGGGAATGTAACACCCCGGTTTTGACCCCATGGTATTAAATTACATATGATGTAAATATTGTATTTAAATTGTGGTGTGGAGTTAAAGGTGAATGCCCCACCATGGATTTAGTGTTTTATGTTTCAACAATTAAAATCGATGCCGATGGTTTCTGTGCTAGCCAGGCACAATATCTTAAGACCTCATGTAAAATGCAAGTTAATAAAAATACCACAACTAGCTATGTACCACAACATTAAAGAGATGGGGGCATAATTTCAAAAGGAATAGCGGGGGAGAATAATCAAACCCTTGAGCCAATGGGGAAAACCCATCAAATTGTCAACCACCTATTTTGTCATTTTATGCTCAGTCATTAGAAGTGGTTGGGAAAGTTATTTCCTTGGAATGGAAAAGGTATGGAGGTCAAATTCGAATTTGGGAAGCCATCCATTTTTTGAAAACGTGTTTTTGACTTGTGGGGCAAGTAAATGCTTGGAAATGCATGCCCAGGCCATTATTCATCCATGACTTTCATTTTCACCCATCCTCATGGAGTTTTGGCTCCCTCACGCAGCCGGAAGAGACTGAGCTCTCTCCTCCACGGGTTGGTTGCCGTTTCCTTCCCTTCTCCATACCCAGAATGTGTTTTGGGTGTTGCTGGGGTGAATGGGAAGGAAGGGGCCACGATTTTGGGGTTTGAGGAGGCCAATTTTTCCCTTGTGAGTAAGCTGGGAGTTCTCCTCCACGTTTCTGCAGTTCACCCATTTTTCTCCATGGATGGAAAGTCGTTTTTTGGGTTGCCGAGTGTATGTGCAGCTGGAAAAACCCGTTTTTGGTGTGGCTAAGTGAAAACGCAGCAGAGATTTGCGTTTTGGGGGTTTTGAGAGGGTGTTTTCTCATTCCTCACGCGGTCAAGGTTTGCTTAGCGTTTCCCTCACAAATTTCTGCGTTTTCCTCATTGTTCTCCAAGCTGGAAGCTCATTTGTGTAGCGTTCAGTGGCTGAAAAAGTAGACCCGCGTTTTGGGTGCGAATAGAGGTTGTTTTTACCTCTGTGAAGTCTAAGGACGTTCCTTGAAACGATTTGCTCTCCTGGGTTGTTTTTCCCCACCTGCCAGTTCTGTTTTATCAAACGTTTTCCTTCATGCCCAACAATGGTATTTTGTTGTGAAGGGCATCCATGTGAAGGTTGGTTTCGCTGAGTAAGTGCAAGGAACCCTTGTGTTGTTAGCTTGTTGCCTTAGCAGCCTGTAAAACCCAAATTCTTATTGGCTTCGCTGGACAGTCTATGAAACCCAACTGTGTGTTGGCTTCACTATGGATGTATGGTGGTCGTGTGTAAGCATGTTGTTCCCTAGTGACTTGTGGAAGCATGCCCAACTCAGGGTGGCAATGATGCTGAGAGATTGATGAGCACACTGGCCTATGGTTGGGTGGAACGTTGCAGCGACGTAGCTAGTTGCGAGCCAGCTTCTTTCAAGATAAGTATTCTTGTGCTTAATCTCTGCAAACTATTGGTTTTATGAATTAATATGAACATGTTGAATGTTTGAATGTTTGAATGAATGAATTTTTCTTCCACTGTAGAATGCATTATGCATATGTGTATATATTTATGTTCAATGCATTTTATTTATTATGTTTTTATGTTCAGGAGGCTATTTTCCCTGCTTGATAGCAGCAGCGTGTTGGTCGCGTTCTCTCCATCGTCGGTATGAGGGGTAGGGACGTGACAATAATGGTCACCGGTCATTTTGGTGTCGAGATAAATACAAACAACTTGAATATACGTCCATTAAGAGGATGAGTTATTTGTAGTACAGCGAAACAAGTAACCCAATATCAAGATTGTATACATCATTATCGATACTTAGTAGAGCATGAAAAAACAGTTCAATTTATTTCCATGGTGGTTTGACCAAGGCTAAAAGAGAAAATGATGAATTGCTTGTTATTGTTAATCAGTTCGATAAAATGTGGTTTTTAATCCCATGTAAGATTACCATTTGAAATCAAATCAAAATCAAAATGAACATGACATAAATTACGACATGATTTAACCCAAAAAGTAAAAGAAATCCAATCGAAAGACGTTTAAGTGCAAAAACTAGTACTAAAGACACAAACATCCACTGAGAGCAACATCCATTGAAATGGTTCCACAAAGACACCAAACCACAAGTTACAAGACAAGTTTAAAATTGTCATATCAACTCATTTCATTAATGAAATAGAGTGTGGTGTGGTGCTGCTATATGCTTGTGAAGTTGTTATTGGAAACCTTATCTAAGGAATTTTGATGCCATATTTTTAGACAAACAACAAGTTACAAGATAATGTAAAATTAAATTTGGCATATCAACTCATTTCATTAATGTAGTGTGTGATATAGCACCATTAGATATTTGAGAAGTTGTTTTCGGCAACCCTTATCTATGGTACTTTATTCGAATATTTCTCTTACTACTGCAAAAGTACAAATCTATTAAAGATATATAACCATTTCTAATCAATGCATATAATGCTAGATAAAAATAAAAAATAAAACATTCTAATTTCAACCAATGGAGCATAGAGATTCATAAATGCAAGTAAGAAATTTGTAATGATGATTATCAAACAAAAAGATAATCAAGCTAAATAACCAAAACCTACCAACCACTACTAACAAAATTGAAAAGGCAAGTTTATGATTTATTAATACAATATAAAAAAAAATTCCAATAACCAAAAAGATAATCAAGCTAAATAACCGAATCCTACCAACCATCACTAACAAAATTGAAGAGGCAAATTTATGATTTATTAATACAATATAAAAGAAATTTCCAATAACCAAAGGGTTTGCATCTAAAGAAAGGTGGAACACAAAATTCCATAGTACCCTTAATATTCTTTACCCAACTTGTGCTTATGCAAAGCTTTATCATGTTTGTTTGAAGAAATTAAAAAAAGGAGTAACATTTATTCCTTAAGCAACTTGTGCTTGTGCAAAGCTTTATCATGTTAGTTTGAAGAAATGAAAAAAAGAGTTACATGCAATAAGATCAAGTTCACCTCCAGACGTATCACCCATTATTGGTAACAAGGAAGGATGTGTTTTGAAGAATGTGCATGGATTATCCAGCATTAAACAAGATCACCAAAAAAAAGGTACCCCTTATGTAGAATTGATGACATGGTAGACCCACTGCAACTTGTTAAGTACTTCCAAAGGCCAAAGGTTAATTTTGAAGAATGTGGATTATCAAGCATTAAACAAAATTATTTTTGCAACTTGCTATATACTTCCCAAGGCTAAAGATGGATTTTGAAGAATGTTGGATTATCAAGCATTAAACAAAATTACCTTAAAAATAGGTACACATAATATAGAGTTGATGGCATGCCAGACCAATTGCAACATGCTAACTACTTTGGAAGGCTAAATCTAAAAGTGTCGCATCACCAAGTAAACAAGGCTTGTCTGAATGGTTGGTTCTACTTGTGCAATGAATGATGTACATATGCATATACCTTTCATTGACTTTTTCCATATTGTATACTTTGATATATTAATAATCAGCAATTTATGGGAGGAACAAACAGTCTGTAGCAAGTTTTAGAGACTATTGGGAAGAATACACTATCACTCAACTTAGAGGTACGGGCATTTGCAAAACAATTTTTTTTACTAAATTTCTAGTTTATAGTTAAAGAAAAATGAGAATTCATCCACGAAGGATTCATGTCAAGGTAAAATTATCAAGTAATACGCTCAAAGCGTGGAGTTCCATATTTATAGTTAAAGAAGAAATGAGAATGCATCTAGTAAATATTCAAGTCAACACGAAAAGATCAAGACTAAGCAATGCCACGAAAGTGCCGAGTTTCATAAGACAGGTGCATTATTAGAGAAAATTCACTGCCCATTTCTCATATACTACAGCCCATGTACATGCTCTTACAACAGGAAATAAGAAGATTTGTGAAGAACCAATCTCAACTCTACCCAACTTGCAAAAACTATTAGAATCTGAAACAACTGCATTAGGTAATGCCATGGAAGCAGTCCTGATGCAAGAGAGTAAACTAGTTGATTATCATTTTGTGTCATTCACAAGAGCAGTTCTTAACTACCCAACATATGACAAAAGAATGGTATCCATTGGTATATGCCATGAAGAAATGGAAGCACCATTTTATTGGGCAAGTAACCATGATTCATATTTATCATAAACCACTGCAGAACCTCGAAACCCAAAGGAAGTTGCGATCATCCAAGCACTTCAATGGATGCAGTTTCTACATTAATCAAATTAGTTGATTAAGTATAAAATAGGTATACTGGTAAGAATTTGATTTATTGTCAAAACATCCAATACAATAGATTAATGTTGCAAGTGCAAATATTCAACTAGAGCCATTTACTTATGCAGAGATCACAACACGGTGTACAAATGGTGCTTAGTTTCTAGTTGATTACTCTTGAAATGGACTCGTGTAGAAATTGAAAAATTTATGCATTCCTTTTGAAAACATCAAATTTTGACTCATCAGATAAGCACACATCTTAATGGTTGTTGGTCATCATGGAAACATCAAAAGTTGACTCATCAAAGAAGCACACGTCTTAATGGTCGCTGGTCATTTCGGAATCAGGAAAACTACAAACAACTTGAAGGTATGTCCATTAAGAGGACGTGTTCTTTGTAGAAAAAATAACCTAAAACTGGGATTATATATGCCATTACCAATACATAGTAGAGCATGGAAAAGTATTTATATGAATTTCCATGGTGATTTGACCAAGACTCAAAGAAAATATGATCAATTGCTTTTTATCTGGAATTTATACATTCTTTTGTAACCTTTGAACACTGCTTTGAGAAAAAGATATGTAAGGTTGAAGAGGTTTACAACATCCCATCCACAAGGTTGAAGAGTTCAACAACATTCCATCCACAAAACTATGCACAAAACGAAGTTGTGAATGGAACGATCGTACAAACTCTAGGATCTATAATCTGAAAAAACTAAAAAGGTGGGATGCACTCCTGCCTTATATTCAACATTGTTAGAAATTACAATAGCACAATTCAGTGCTAAATCAATCAGTCCCAACATTGCTACAAATTACAATAGAGCAATTCATTGCTAAGCCAATCAGGGTCCTATTTTAAAACATGTAGGATTTCTAACCCAAACTCCTTCTGAGGTTCTTGAAAAAACTGTTGATGAAACAAAAAGTGCAGATGATGACTCGAGAAAAGCACTCAAATGCATTAAAAGAAAACAACAAATCCACAAAAAGCTACAACAAAAACTTTAGAAAGCTCAACTGAAGTATAAAACAAGGAACGATCAGAGTAAAACTGCTCATAGTTTATAGGTTGGAGATCTTGCGTTGCTGCGTTTAAGCAATGAGATTTTCGAAGGAGAAGAAAAGAGGCTGAAAGCTCTCTGGTATGGCGCTTTCAAGATCATACAACACACTGCAATTCGTTCAAGTTGAATCTACCATCATACATGAACATGAAGTTATTTGGACCATTAATGCTTGACAACAAACAAGAATACTTTTAGCAGTTGTGGATTTGGTACCTGAAATGCAAAATTTACTTGTATAGGATACAATATTGCAAATAAAGGTTCACACTTACAAGAAGTCGACAAAAGAATACTTGCAGATTGGTTTAAAAGGTGAAAATCTAAGTAAATTCAAGTGGTATTAATGGAGGAAGTGAGAAAAAACATATCCTTGTCTTCTTAAAACAATTTGTGGGACCAAAAACTTAGAAAACTAGGTCTGACATGCATGTATTCCTTACATATTCCCAGAGCAAACGAAAACTGGTGGACTTACCATTAGATGGCGGAATAACACTGAATAATAAAGTACAAAACTCTGTGTTATGTCAAAATACATATTAATCCCATGAGCAACAACGTGATAGTCATTATTACTGAAGTAACTGAATCTAATTAATTAGCCAACAAATTGGACAAGGGTAAAAGGAGACAACTCTTGGAAAGGAACAGGTGAGTTTCACAAATGAAAACAGTAAAGGAAACACATAAGGGGTAGACATGTTTTCTACTTTCCCCAGAAAAATATACATTGGACATTTCCTTTAGGACAAATGAGGAAAAATAATTCTAGGGAGTTCACAGATTTATGCTCTAAGAACAAAAAAACAATCTACAAAGTTGCAAACTGATTGTAGTCTCTTTTTGTTCCAAAACTTATTACATCATTAATATACTCTAATGTTCTCATTCATAAAGAGGGTTTTCTTCTGCTAAAAGTTATGTGTATAACCATTGGTGTCTATGCATTTGCTGTCATTGTAATGCTTGTAATTGGGTTTTTTAATACAAGTTTATGATATGGAAAACATAGCTCCATTTAAAATCGCCCAGAAAACACACTTAGTTTAGAAAGTACAAACGATTTAAATCAAACTAAGGAGACCAATTAATCTCTGTAAAACAATAATTTGTATAAGATTCAGTTTGAAGAATTAAGAGTTGTATTGTCACTCCAATTTCTGGAACATGTAAGGAAGCAGTTAGATCATCGTAAGCAGAAACATAATAAAGTCTGAATAAAATAGCTTGTTACTAACTTCGTAACATTTGTGGATAACCGAGATTCGACATAAATATGACAGCAAACTAATGACTTTCCTCTTATTACTATTTCTTTTTTCTCATTTTCATGTTTTGATGTTTGACTCCTATCCTCGGCTATTGCAACTAGATATGTCCCACACGCTGACTTCAAATAATACAGTTTGAAGGCATGTACAGCACCGTAGATTTTTTGAATTATCCCTATATTTAGCATAAATATTAAATTCATAACAGGTATCAGGCTTAAATGCGCTGCTAAAATTCAGATTATATCTATCACACCTTTAGGCAAAAATTATCTCTGCTAAAATTCAGAATATATCTATCACACCTTTAGGCAAAATCTTTCTGCATAATTTTAATTTTGAGACATCGAACTATGTAACTAAGTGCTGCATTGGAGATTTTGGGCATTAGAGTCTTGTTAGACGCTTTTAAATGTATTTGATTCATCTGATTTCAGCTGAAATGAAAATGGTAAACCATATCAATCAATTAATAATGCACAAAAATACTATAGATGTAATGTGTATCCCACTGAAATTCCATCCTTGTATTGCATGTTGAAATTCATTCTCTTGTTGTTCCTCTTAATCTAAGAGAAGCTACTCTATGGAAGAAGTGTAAGGCGATTCAAATGATGAAATCTGCTCATATATAGATGCAAAGAGTCCATGCTCACAACAATAACAATTGTTGTCATTTTCACAGTAACTCTAGGTGTAAAGGTTTGGCATGGAGTGTATATCCTTCATATGAAATAATTCCACTAACATAGCCCAACTAATAGAGAAAATAAAGTGGCACACCCACTATAGACGATAATGTTTTGAGACCTGGAAGCTTACCTCTTAAGCTCAGCACCTGGCCACAGCTTGGTTAGAAATGCATTGCCAGCAAACACACTTCCACAACATAATCTCTCATTGCCCTTCTTTCTATCACAGAGAGAAATCATCCACTCTGAACGAGCAAGGTTGTACAGGGTTGGCTCATATTTATGTGAACCTTGGCACTATCAAGGACTCGGTGTTATTTTCTAAGACTAGTCAATAAGTAGCTTTGACTCCTCTGTCTCCGTTATTTTTATACCTGATAAATCTGAAAGATTGTTCAGTAAGTAGCTTTGTCGAGTCGCCATGGCCTGCAATCCAAATACAATGTCTGTTTTTACATTTAAATAGATTTTGAGCAGATTTAGGGCACAACTGCTAATTCCCCATTTCACCCAAACTAGGTCTTGCATTGCACTAGATACCCATCTCCCAAAAGCCTTTATACCCAAAGCTCCTGTTATGCCTGATGCAATTCACACTATCTCCAAAGCTATCACTTTCCCAAGCATAATAGGGTCTTCCGGTCAAGGCTCAGTTAGATGATGAAGTCTTTCAAAATACAGATGCAAA
This sequence comes from Pseudotsuga menziesii, assembly GCA_001517045.1. Taxonomy (NCBI): domain Eukaryota; kingdom Viridiplantae; phylum Streptophyta; class Pinopsida; order Pinales; family Pinaceae; genus Pseudotsuga; species Pseudotsuga menziesii. The sequence goes on from LPNX010698596.1 coordinate 146,453, forward strand.
CAGCCATTCCAACTAACAATTAGCTTTAAAATCAATAGCTGCGCGATAAATCGGCTTCCCTAGCAACCCTTGAATGCATCCACTCATGGCAAAATTGCAGTCAAAACTGCTAAATTGCCTATGCAGCGGATCTCTTGATCAGCTGGTAAACTATCAGAATCTGTCACTGTTTCATTTGACGCAATATGTGCTAAAGCAATGCTAAATAGACATTTCAACCAGCCAACGAACTTTATCATCAACAAGAGCATCATCAATTGGTTTCCCAGACACTCCATCACAAAATGCATTCGTAGGGAGGATATTCTCAACCTGATAGACAAACTCGATCCATATGGGAGGATTTTCTCAACATGATAGGTCAACTCGATCCATATGGCGCACTGATTATATTTTTGACCTCCAAACAACAACTGTAAAGTTTCCCTTCAACTCCATTGCTGGATGAGAGCTCTATGTTGATTGAAAGGTAGACAAAGAAAATGGACAGCGAATATTCTCGTCCAACCCAGAAGAAGAACCGAATATATGCCCCATGAGGGCCCAAACCCTAATTGATTGAGGGTTTCATTCACTTGAAAGTGGTGAAAACACTAATTTTTTTTCATTAATCTAAAATTATGACAATAACAAAAAGTTTTGACATTTAGTAGGTGTTATGTACATGTTAACATTCTCCTTAGTGATGTATAGGTTTTGAATGTAGATGGAGATAGTCATAATATACTGCCCAAAATATTGTAAGTAGATTTGGTCATAGGTTTTGAATTTAGATGGGAATAGCCATAACATGTTATCTAAAAATACTGTAATTAAATCAAAATAAAGGCAACAAAAATATAAAACTGAATCAAAGATGGTAAGTAGTGAAAAATTGTACTTTAATGAATATGACTATATATAAAGTTGAACCATATAAGTTTAGTAGATGGTAAGTGGTGAAAATTTGTACTTGAATGAATATGAACCTAAAGTGGATAGAAAGTTGCCTCATTTCATTGTCATTTTCTTTAGGTAAAATATGAATGAGAGATTTTTATGGGATGGAAATGTGAAAATTTTGTAATTTATTATATGAATAAAAAATTTGAAGGAAGTTACTCATTCAGGATAAAGTGTGTGTATCTATTCATATGTGGATAGTGTTACTGCTATTATATATATGTAATTATGCATTTCCATTTCTGTATATTTACGCCGAAGGTGTTTTCCTTATGGAGACACAATCTCAAAAGATTCCTCATCTCCCTAGCCATTAACACTCTGACATGTGTCACATGGTGATTGGCGAGTTAAAATTTCCATGGTTAAACTTTCCGGTTAGTATATCCTGTGATCCGGCAAATACGGAAGAATGCGGCATGGAGTTAAAACGCTCAGGCTTTATTATGTACCATGGCATGTCCAATTGAACTATGTTCTGAAAACACTCAGACTTTATTCTGTTTGTTCGTATTCTTTCCGCTTAACTTCTTCAGATTTTGGCCTCTAAATTGGTAGGAATTGCAGGACGAAGAAAAATAACCGGAGAGACAATGCAGGCTATTGCAGGAAGCACGCCCATGGTTAAAATTTTTGATTAAAATTTCTTTTACACGGAACCTCTATCACTTTGCACGCCCCTCGTTAAAATTTTCGATTAAATTTTTTTTACAGAGTATTTATTTAAGAATTCCAAATTTCCCACAAAATTTCCAAATTCCAAATTTGAATTATTTACTTAAGCATTATGAATTGGGCTTTTCCATCAAGGAAATCAATGGTGTATGTTTTTATCTGAAATTTGAATCCACTTCTATAAAGACATATAATGATACTGATTCCAAAATTTGTATTAACTCTCTGTATTGTAGACAACCATTAATGAACACTATAAATTATTTAAAATGTTTAAATGAATATATATAAATGTATCCCTTATGTACAAAGATAAATACTGATACACAAGGATTAGGAATCCAATATTTATGAATATATATTTACTGTTGATGTTATTAGTTATGAATATATATTTACTGTATATACTTGGAGTGCCTCTGCTCATTGTTAACCTTCACATCGGCTAACAATTTGCACCGGCTGGCAGAAGCGCCAGCGACGGGTGGACGACGTCAGAGTTTGAAGCTGTGGATATAATATATGTTCCATGCTGCGTACGGTGGAATTGAAATTTGAATGGAGAATTTGGTGCCATTGATTTGGCAAAGGCTGAGATTATCGAACCTGAACCTGGTGAACATTATTCCCTTGAACATATGCGTTTAATGTAAATCTCTTTGCCTTTTTATTTTTTAAAGCATATATTTTCTAAGTACGACTTTAATTTAAATCTCTTAAAAACCAAAAGCGATATATATATCTTAGTTAACCGGAATGGCATTTTTATTTTTATTTTAACTTTTCCCTATTCATGGAAATTTCAAAGCAGGGATAATTTGTTGATCCATTGCAAAACGTTCTCCATCCCTGAACCCGGTTGCGCTCCTCTTCAGAGGTGAGAAAATTTTGCTTCCCACAATAGCCTGCATTTTTTCTCGGGTTCTTTTTCTTCTTGCTGCAAATCATACCGATTTAGAGGCCAAAATCTCTGTAAATGCTCTGTAATATTCTAAGCAACATAAACCCATTTGGGTATGAAATACGGTTTTTGTTTTCTTTTCATAAAAACACGGTTATTAGAGGAACCTAGACAAATCGAGAAAACAACTCCGGCCGGACATTTAAAATCTTGAAGCATGGGTTTTCTAAAGATGAAAAGAGCAAACTAAAATTAGTAGTTCCGAAAAACTAGGTCGAGTAGCCAACCCAAAAACAGATCGAAGCTCTGCATCCCACTTTCCGCACCACAGAAAACGAAAAGCAGATGAAAACAAACATTACAAGAAAAAATCAAAGTTCAGATTTCTGCATTCTGCATTGCGGAAAGCGCAAATCAAGAAATAAGATTAAAAAAATATGAGACAAACAGTTTTCCGATTTCCGCATTCCTCACTACGGAAAGCGGAAGTCGGAAATATAGAAATTTTTATTACTAACTTGTAACTTCCGATTTCCGTGTTCCGCACTGCGGAAAACGGAAGTCGGGAATCATGTTTAATTCGTAACTTTGTTTGCAATAATTTGGTTGTTTGCATGCCCCTGGTTAAATTTTCTGGTTAAATTTTTTTTTACAGAGTATTTATTTAAGAATTCTAAATTTCCCACAAAATTTCCAAATTCCAAATTTGAATTATTTACTTGAGCATTATAAATTGGTCTTTTCCATCAAGGAAATCAACAGCGTATGTTTTTATTTGAAATTTGAATCCACTTCTATAAAGACATATAATGATACTGATTCCAAAATTTGTATTAACTCTCTGTATTGTACACTGCCATTTATGAACACTATAAATTATTTAAAATGTTTAAATGAATATATATAAATGTATCCCTTATGTACAAAGATAAATACTGATACACAGGGATTAGGAATCCAATACTTATGAATATGTATTTTCTGTTGATGTTATTAGTTATGAATATGTATTTATTATATATACTTGGAGTGCCTCTGCTCATTGTTAACCTTCACATCGGCTAAGAATTTGCACCGGCTGGGATGAGAGGGATTTCCCTTTGCTTGGACCGGCTGACAGAAGCGTCATCGACGGGTGGACGGTGTCAGAGTTTGAAGCTGTGGATATAATATATGCTCCATGCTGCGTACGATGGAATTGAAATTTGAATGGAGAATTTGGTGCCATTGATTTGGCAAAGAATGAGATTATCGAACCTGAACCTAACGAACATTATTCCCGTGAACATATGCATTTAATGTAAATCTCTTTGCCTTTGTATTTTTTTAAAGCATATAATTTATAAGTACAACTTTAATTTAAATCTTTTAAAAACGAAAAGCGATATATATATATTTAGTTAACCAGAATGCCATTTTTTATTTTTTTTTAACTTTTCCCTATTCATGGAAATTTCAAGGCAAGGATAATTTGTTGATCCATTGCAAAACGTTCTCCATCCCTGAACCCAGTTGCGCTCCTCTTCAGAGGTGAGAAAATTTTGCTTCCTGCAATATTCTGCATTTTTTCTCAGGTTCTTTTTCTTCTTGCTGCAAATCGTATCGATTTAGAGGCCAAGATATCTATAAATGCTCTGTAATATTCTAAGCAACATAAAGCCATTTGGGTATGAAATACAATTTTTGTTTTCTTTTCATAACAACACGGTTATTAGAGGAACCTAGACAAATCCAGAAAACAACTCTGGTCAGACATTTAAAATCTTGAAGCATGGGTTTTCTAAAGATGAAAAGAGAAAACTAAAATTAGTAGTTCCGAAAAACTAGGTCAAGGACCCGACCCAAAAATAGATCGAAGTTCTGCATCTCACTTTCCGCGCTGCGGAAAATGGAAAGCGGATGAAAACAAACATTGCAAAAAAAAAATCAAAGTTCAGATTTCCACATTCCGCATTGCAAAAAGCAGAAATCGGGAAATAAGATAATAATAATAAATAAGAGACAAATTCTTTTTCGATTTCCGCATTCCTCACCGCGGAAGGCGGAAGTCGGAAATACAAAAAGTTTTATTACTAACTTGTAACTTCCGATTTCCGTGTTCTGCACTATGGAAAGCGGAAGTCGGGAATCATGTTTAATTCGTAACCTTGTTTGTAATAATTTGGTTGTTTGCACGCCCCTAGTTAAAATTTCCGGTTAAATTTTTTATTACAGAGTATTTATTTAAGAATTCTAAATTTCCCACAAATTTTCCAAATTCCAAATAGGAATTATTTACTTGAGCATTATGAATTGGTCTTTTCCATCAAGGAAATCAACAATGTATGTTTTTATCTGAAATTTGAATCCACTTCTATAAAGACATATAATGATACTGATTCCAAAATTTGTATTGACTGTCTGTATTGTAGACTGCCATTTATGAACACTATAAATTATTTAAAATGTTTAAATGAATATATATAAATATATCCCTTATGTACAAAGATAAATACTGATACACAGGGATTAGGAATCCAATATTTATGAATATGTATTTTTTGTTGATTTTATTAGTTATGAATATGTATTTACTGTATATACTTGGAGTGCCTCTACTCATTATTAACCTTCACATCGGCTAACAATTTGCACCGACTAGGATGAGAGGGATTTCCTTTTGCTTGGACCGACTGGCAGAAGCGTCAGCGACGGGTGGACGGCTCAGAGTTTGAAGTTGTGGATATAATATATGTTCCATGCTACGTACGATGGAATTGAAATTTGAATGGAGAATTTGGTGCCATTGATTTGGCAAAGACTGAGATTATCGAACCTGAACCTGGCGAACATTATTCCCGTGAGCATACGCGTTTAATGTAAATCTCTTTGCCTTTTTATTTTTTAAAGCATATATTTTCTAAGTACGACTTTAATCTTAAAAACCAAAAGCAATATATATATATCTTAGTTAACCGGAATGGAATTTTTTTTTTAACTTTTCCCTATTCATGGAAACTTCAAAGCAGGGATAATTTGTTGATCCATTGCAAAACGTTCTCCATCCCTGAATCCGGTTGCGCTCCTCTTCAGAGGTGAGAAAATTTTGCTTCCTGTAATATCCTGCATTTTTTCTCGGGTTCTTTTTCTTCTTGCTGCAAATCGTACCGATTTAGAGGCCAAAGTCTCTGTAAATGCTCTGTAATATTCTAAACAACATAAATCCATTTGGGTATGAAATATGGTTTTTCTTTTCTTTTCATAACAACACAGTTATTAGAGGAACCTGAACAAATCCAGAAAACAACTCCGGTCGGACATTTAAAATCTTGAAGCATGGGTTTTCTAAAGATGAAAAGAGCAAACTAAAATTAGTAGTTCCGAAAAACTAGGTCAAGGAGTCGACCCAAAAACAAATCGAAGTTCCACATCCCACTTTCCGCACTACGGAAAATGGAAAGCGGATGAAAACAAACATTGTGAAAAAAAATCAAAGTTCAGATTTCTGCATTCCGCATTGCGGAAAGTCGAATCAGGAAATAAGATAAAAAAATATGAGACAAATACTTTTTCGATTTCCGCATTCCACACTGCGGAAAGAGGAAGTCGAAAATACATAAAGTTTTATTACTAACTTGTAACTTCCGATTTTCATGTTCAGCATTGCGGAAAGCGGAAGTTGGGAATTATCTTTAATTCGTAACTTTGATTTCAATAATTCGGTTGTTTTTTTTCCATTTGGAGGATTTGGGTACAGATCTGGATAAATTGTGAGTAGTTTTTTGGTTTTCTTTCATTTCATATGGGCATCCTTGCTCATGTATTTTTTGTTTGGGTTCAAATAAGATCCCCCAAAACTATATTCATCCATAACAAGAATGAGCGATCCCTCTGAATAATGCTTTAGGATGAGCAAACCCTTAGAATTTGTACAAAACATTCAGGTTTGAATCCGACAGTAGACTGAAAGTATGAATACCTATGGCCAAACAAACTTGCTTATGACTTAAACCTTGGCTGTGAAAGGTTTCTATCAAGGTGCTTAAGACTCCAAAACGATATATATTTTCTTGTTTTCTTTTATTCAATTATCATTTGTCCCTTGTAGGCGTTAAGATTGAGGTATGTTCAGTCTCCAAGTAATGGATTTCATTTCAGGCAGAGCTTTTTGGAATTGCTGCTTTAGTGGAATGCTGGATCAAGTCAAGAAGGTGGGTGTCAATTCAAAAAGAAGGTGGGTGTTAAATTTGAATTAGGAGATATGTTATATTTGAATCAATAATCGATACTTCGAATTTAAATTTTTCACTAACTGAAATTAATTTATGACACAAAAATTATGGAGAACTAACATTATAATGGGGGATATTTTCTTACTCCAACAAGCACCTCTGGGTTCCATGTGAAGCTTCAAAACCTTCAATCACAAGGCACGACAGGGAAGTGCTTTAACACCTCTGCAACCTTTCTTTCATGTAAGAATTGAAGCATGTAATTATTGTGACCTTACTTAAGCGCTGACTGGATGGAAGAGTGATTTTAAATTAAATTATGGAGCGATTTGTTTATTTTAATTTTTGGATTTTACAGTGAGAGTACCATTATTCAAATTATGAAATTTTCATTACTATGATTTTGAGTTTTTTAAAGATTTCTAACAAATATAAATAAAAACTTAAAATATTATAAAAAATAATTTAATTTAAAAACATGAATTATATACCTAATGCAAATTTAAGTAATCAAACAAAGCCAAACAAAAAAAAACAAAATATCTATAACATAAAATGTACAAGACAAGAAACAAACACTCTATATTTATATATTGGGGAGCGTATTCCTCCCAGGATTGGATGGCCTCTAGAAATCGGCGTGTTCCTTGACTGCGAAGAGAAACATGGATCAATGAATGCAGGCCGTTGCAAGAGAAATTTAGGCGATAGTCGTGATTGCGATCAATTCCCAATCAATTAATTACTGTCCAAAGATGCAGATCTACTTTTCTATCTCTCTGTGTGATTGCCCTCTAGTTTGTTTCCTTTACAAACATACAAGGGGATATATATATTGTTAGGACTTAGAATGTACCCAGGTTGTGAAAGGTAAATCCCGAGGTAACATCAAAACCACTTTAGACTGTATTTCTAACCTAATACAGTCAGAGAGGGATCTCTCGCTATTTACAAGGTTTTCATACTCAAAATATTCAATCAAAGACAGTCAGAAGGTCATATTTCTTATTAGAACGAGTTTGTTTTTATAAAGTTTGGTGGGACAATCATGGAGGAGACCATTGGGCGATGGAGTCAACAATCAAGTCTGAAAGTAGGTTGCAGGAGGTAGGAAGTCTGAATGGTGTATGGACAGAGGCAAGATAAACAATGTTTCTTCAATCTGGAGGTATTAGCAGGTTGATCAGTGGATAGAAGGAGACAACCTGTCAAATAGAGCACCTAACTAAGGTGAATTCTGCAAGACTTTAGAAGAAAATGTTTAAAATGCTTGAACAATGGACCTAGAGCATGCGAGATGAATTCTGATCCATATACACTAATGCTCAAACATGAAAGCAAATACAAAATGGAGGGAAAACAGGATAAACAGTCGCATAAAGAAATCACTTATTGACGAAAAAGATGGCACAAGAATCTCTGCTATGAGAGGTTTAACGTTCCTCCTTTGCAATTTTATTCATCTCTGAAAGAACTGAAACCCATTACAATGCAGAGCCTCTTTGCTCTTGAAAACCAAACCCCTCTCCCCTCTGTGGGGATCCAATTTATAATGTCTCAGACCCCCGAGGCTAATCCATCGGAATAGGATCTGAAACAGTTTACAGTCATAATCAAAACTAACAACTAGAGCATGGTACTTCTGCCACGGTTTACATATATTTAAATAGACATCATGGAGCTAATGCGCGTGCTCGGTCTGGATGGCAGCACGACGTTTCAGGTTCTGAGCTTGTGGGTCGTGAAAACGACGTCTCAGGATGTTTCTGGTGGCTCATTTCTGACTGGGCTCAACCACCTGTCTGTCTGTCGAGTCAATAATGTGTCCTCCCCTTTGTGTTCGTTCCATGCTCAAAGGCACCTTTCTGCATAGTTTCAAATCTGGCAAAGGAGTTTATATCCTTTCCATGCTCAGCCTTCTTCATCGCTCCCTCCTCTTCGTGTAACACTGTTGTATGAGGGGACTTGAAGAAGGGACGCATTGCTTCTGGCAGAAACAAGCCTATGCAGTGGCTTTTCATTCTTGTACTCCTCACCTCCCTCGAGGTCAGCTCTCCTACAGGCAATACGGTGGGGTGCGCCTTCGACCTCCTCACCACCTCAGCTAAAGTTGGCAAGTGGAATTCACAAAGGCGGTGATGAAGACTTTGGACACCCACCCTTCCGGTACGAGCATTCTCTCCTACTAGTCGTTGTTAAACATGGTCACCATGTACCGAGGATTTGGAGGCAGTGATTGCATCCGAGGGTTCTGGAGGGACCCCCACATGACATGAAAACCCAGGCACTGCACAGCAGGAGGTATGGCTATCTGAAAATAGGTATATCTCTCAAAGTGCTTCACATCTGTCCCCCGATGGCTAGTGTTTTCTTGGTGTAAACACCTAGGATGATACATGAACGTAAAGGCATGTTCGCCAACCATCAACACTCTCTAACAGACGAGCTTCTCGAACCAAACAACCATTGCAATTTGCCAAAAAACTCAAGGCCTTATGCAAATTAACGCTCCGAATTTTCTCCTCAGTGCTCACTCATCTCCTGTTCTTCAGCAGTTCAGGAAGGTGGCATTTATATAGGGTGATGAAGATGGAAACGGAGATGACTGGTCAGCATTAATGTATACTCCTTAGTTAGTCATCATAATGGTTACACAAGTGGACACATGGGTGGGGATTTCCATTTGCTGTTGAGAATCCATTCATGCCGCCTCCTTTGATGTTGCTTTGCTGCCCATATGGATCAAGGCATTTGGGCCTGAAATTATTTTCCCTTTCACTTATGCTAATGGTGGTATTCATCACGATTTTGGCTAACCGCATCCCTCTGCTTCGTGTAAAGGCCAAATTCGCCGCTTCAAAAATCCAAGTTTCATGATCTCCCACTGCTTCTTGTGTAAGCCTCATGACGGATCTCTACAGTCGGGAGGGTTGGTGATGCCGTGGACATAATTTTCACCTAATGCATGTCACAAATGGCGTCAAGGGATATGATTATTTGTCAGACCGTATGTGAGGATATCCTTTATGTACCAGACCCGACCAGGACACGACCTTTACCAGGTTGAAAAGATTCTAGACCATTGATCTGAACCCATCCTGTATCCATCGTACATGTGTACATGGCCTCCTCTCGTTGCCATTTTCAGAAACAGTCAGAGGGTTCGAGAATGCCTACCTTGTCCATTCACGCACTATTTTGAGTATGTCAATGTTGGCCCTTCAGACATTCAGTCTAGTTATCGTCAGCTCCATAGCTCAGAAGGAATAAATCATTTCAACTCCATGTGGATCCTTTGCTTTGCATTCTGACCATTTGGTATGTACCATCCTCACACTAGATTTCAACATTAACCACCTGCACAGCTTGAGTGAGGAGAATCACCATCGACCATTGATCAATAAACTTCCTTCATCGAGACCATTCAACTTGGGAGACTTTAACACTTCGTCAATCTTCCCTCATTAAATCGATTGGGCACCTTCAGATCACAGAATTTACCACATCCATCGATCAACCCCGACCTCGTGTTGTGACCGTTGATCTATGTAGCCCCTACCACTTTTTGCGATTCGAAATCTTGACTTTATCCGTGCTAGTTCAGATCGCGGAATTGACTATGACCGCATATCTATCTCCACCTATATCTCAACCGTCTGATCCTTTCTCCTTTTAACACATTCCGCGTTTTGGAAAAGTTTCTTTCTCTACACATGTTTATCGAGCGGAATCATTTAGGGCCATAAATCTAGCTTTGTATCGATCTCGACCCTCCAACACTTCTCCCCATTAACCGACTTCACAAACCTCAAAATTAAATCCTTCCTCGCATCTCCGATTGGCGGAATGTCTTTCCATCGTTGATCTTCATCACCTTGCATCTGGACCGTCGATCTTATCGTTGTTTACCTCCTCTTCGCCACTGCACGCTCTGAAGATCTACTGCCGTAGATCAAACTCATTTTCATCATCCAACGGCCTACGACGAAGATCATGCTAACCTGTTAATTTTAAGGGTGCTTTCCAAACTCTATGAGTCCAAAATTCCAAAATTCAAACATAGTGCTAACAGTTGGCTCCATTAGGGATGCTATCCTCAGCGAGGTAGCAAACAACCCCGTAGACTAGGTGCCAGGTCCATTGGGCTGATTTTCAGGCTTTATCTGGAATTTTCCACCAACTCTGAGTTGGACCATAAACTGGACTATTCCGCAAGCAAATTCCTGTCAATCTGTAAACTGTCACCTGGAAATAGTCTGAAAACTGAAAATGACTGTAACCTTAGACTTTTAACCTATAACTAAATTGCACTTGAAACTGAAACTAAACTAAAAAATACTGAAAGAAATGCTCGCCATGTCGAGCTTAACTGAGCACAAATACCCAATCAAGTAAACTTTGATTTTCAATGAAGCCAATCAAGCAAACGATCCTATAAACTAACTCTCTCTTCATGTTTGATAAAAAACAGAGATGACAGACTTAATGGAAGAAGGTTATAACAAAGAAATTGATCTTTACAGTAGAGATATAACTAGTCATTACCATTACCCAGCCTCTCCATGTATTCTGCCACTAGATCATAGAAAACATGACAACTCTCAACATACTCTATCATTTGCTTGCCATAGGAAAGCTGTTCAAAATGTAACTCCTCTAACATACTGTCAAACTGATCTTCAAAAGAACTTTGAAAGGAACTCTCATGATTGATTTCAAATGAAATATCCACAATTTCATTTAAAATTTCTGAATTTAAAACTTCACCTTCCTTATATGCTTCAGCAGAAATATCATCCTTTTCTCCAATAGAATCAAGCAAACCCAATCCTTCTTTATGGGATGAAATTTCTGAATGTGAAAGATTAAAAGAAGCATGTATTCTCAGTATTGTGTGATTTTTTTTGTGTGTTCCCGCAACCTGCATCTCGCAATTGCGGGATGCGGGATGACAAAAGTACCGAAGTTTTATTCAATCTCCATAATTTGTCAAGTCGCCACATCCCGCGGGATGTGGGAAGAGATTTGTTTTGTGATTTTTGTTGCGTGTTCCCGCAACCTGCAATTTGCGGGATGCGGGTTGTGGGAAGTGATTTATTGTGTGATTTGTGTTGCGTGTTCCCGCAATTGCGGGATGCGGGATGACAAAAATACCGAAGTTTTATTCAATCTCCATATTTTGTCAAGTTATTCATCTCGCAACCTGCATCCCGCAAATTGCGGGTTGCAGGAACACGCAACAAAAATCACAAAATAAATCACTTCCCGTAACCCGCAAATTGTGGGATGCGAAGATATTTTGTGTGTGTGAGTCAGACATCCCGCAATTGCGGGATGCGGGTTGCGAGAAGTGATTTATTTTGAATTTTTTTTTGCGTATTCTTGCAACCCACGCAAAAATTTCCTTCATGTAACATTGGGGTTCTCTTAGGGTTTCTCCTTCGGTTTTGAGGTCTATAAATGAACAATGCCAACACAAAAAGTTTATTGCAAATAATTTGTTGCGGTAAAGATTCAATATTTTTACCCTCTCGACGTTCCTTTACACCTCCTAGTGCAAATGCTAGTCTTTATTCTTTATGGGAAAAAAAGAAGAAGCACAGTATGTCTATCTGTCCGTTTCTACTATTTATGGAAAGAACTATTGAATGCAACAAATAGAGTGGAGAGACCTCACGTTCAACTAACCATAATATATACTTTAACTTGTCCATTTTGGGATTCAAAAAATTATGCAAACATTGAGCCCTATCCAAAAGGCTTAGTACTTGCATGAAAAGTCACGCAATAAGACTTGCAACTCGACGGATAAAGTAAATTAAATTGAACTTAATTCTTAATCAAAATATGATTTAAAGAAAATTAAGAAAGTGATTCCAATCTTTTTTTTTTATAATATAATTAAAATAATAAATGTTTTTCTTTATAATATAATTAAAATAATATATTTTTCTTTATAATATAATTAAAATAATAAAACAAGTTTGTATGGCTAAAGTAAATTGAATTTGATTCTTAGGTATATGATGTTAAGTTGTAAAATATGATTGTAAGGTTGATATAAACCTAATAATATTGTTTTCATTTATAATATTGATTAGGGGAAAACAGCATTGTATCAATATTTATTTAAATAATTTTGTGAATTATCATGTTAAGTTGGATAAGTGGAGAGAATATAATTGTAAGGTGGCTTAAAAAAATGGAGAGAACCAGATTATATACTTTTATTTATAATAATAAAAAAGAATATTCTGTTAAGTTAAACAAATGGAGAGAATATGATGATAAGGTGGTTAAAGAAAGTGGAGAGACTAAGATTTTTTGTTTTTTAATTATTATTGCGGTTAAAAAAAAATGGAGAGAACAATATTATATACTTTCATTTATAATAATAAAAAGAACATTGTGTTAAGTTAAATAAATGGAGAAAATATGATGATAAGGTGGCTAAAGAAAGTGGAGAGAATAAGATTCTTTGTTTTTTTTTCAACGACTGTAGATCCAAATCTTAGACTCTATCAAGCACCAAGAGAGATCAAATCTCTCAATTCCTTCTTATGTTAGGTTACATCATCATATTAATATAAATATAAATATTATATTTAATATAAATATTTCAAATAATAAAAAGGATCTATCATTTCAAATATTGAAAGATTTGATCTCTAATCCATATAAATATTATATTTATATTTAATATAAATATTAATTTAAATATAAATTTCAATATAAATTTCAATTTTTTTTAAAGTAAAATTAAAATTATATTAAATTAAATTTATTTAATATATTTCAATATATATATAGTTTTTAATATATATATATATATATATATATATATATATATATATNTGAATCATTTCAATTCATTATTTTAATGGATTGTTAATTAGAATGCATGCACGAGGGTTTAGACTTGATTCTATTGTTGTCTTGTCCACTCACATTTGTCTGCTCTCAATTCTATAATAGGCTGGCTAAGAGATAGCTACGTGAGCCTGCCGACTGATAGAGCACGCAGAGGAGATTGCACTTGACACATGATGTCCAAATATTTCTAAAGTATATTTTCTTTTGTCAATTATTCAATAAGTATTTCCTGACTACAGTATTATCGAAGTAAAAAGGATGTGAATAGCATGTTGAACATTTCCATAAATTTTGCTTAGTGCCTGAAAAAAAGAAAATGCTTCCAACAAAACCAACTCCATTTCTTTTTATTTGTGATGGATTCGTTGCTCTTTGAAAACATCTATTGCAAATTTTTTCCTTGAAAGAGATATTGATATGAATACTATATATATTGAAATATATATTTTTAATATATATAATTTAATATATAGTTGGCTGGGAGATGGCTGCGTGAGCTTGCCGATTGATAGAGCACGAGCAGGAGATCACCAGATGAAGGACACGCTGGTACGAGGAAGTCACAGGGCTATGGCTGCACTAGAGGTGGGGTTGAGGAGATATTAAGTATTGCATCAAGGGTTGAGATATAATTGTTTTTATTTTTAATTTTTAATTTTTTTTCTTTTTATAGCCAACTTAATGTCCGCAACTTAAACTTTCATGGTTAAGTTGGAGATTTGATCCCTCTAGGCTTTACATCAGGTTACAAGATCTCTCCCATAATATTCACTATCACTATTATTTTTTGCCTACATGTTACAAACGTTACTAACATTACATCACTTTACAAGATCTCTCCCATAATATTCACTATCACTATTATTTTTTGTCAACATGTTACAAACGTTACTAATGTTACATCACGTTACAAGATCTCCCCCATACTGGGCTGTAGAGCGCCTCTTAGTGCAATAATAATAATTTGAATGGGTGACAAGCATGGGGTGGAGGTGGGGGGCCTTAAATGAAGTCAAGAAAATTCATTCGACAAAACCACAAATAATCAGGGTGAAGCCCTAGCCCTTTAAAAAGGAATCTTGATCATGAAGAGGAAAGGCATAAAAAACAAGACAGTGGTAGGTGATTTGATGATCATCATATGTCATGTGGTCCATAAAACTCCACCCACAGAATCACACATGAATAGTTTGTTTGTCACATACAAAAAATGATAGAAGGTTTCGAAAATGTCAAGTTTTACCACTCCTTGAGAAAGCTAAACTCAAGGGCGGATGCAATGGCCAATAAGACATGTAGCTTATCACTAGGAAGCCTTTGGAAAATGGGGGTGGGTGAGGTCTTTACCAACCTCCCCTTAGTTTAACTTCCACTTGGAATTTCTTTATGATCTCATTAATTCACCAAAACAAGTGGTGAAGTGATCTGGATTTATGTGAGAGAGAAATGAAAAAGCATGAATATATTCACATACATAACTATATTGTAAGAAACCCAAAGATATAGTAAACTTAGATTCTAGTAAAATGAATGAAACCAAGCATACTATAAAATAAAAGTAGCTAGAATGGTGGTAGTTATATCTCTACGAAGAGATGTGGCGGCTACACTCTTTCATTACAAGTTGAATATAAAAAGAGGCTAAAGGGGCCTATTTATCATAAGCATGAGGGAAAGAACCTTAAACATCGAAAAACCTAACCCTAACAGATGAATCGTCATAAATTTTGTGGCCCCAAGGTGGTTAGTTGAACAATCAACTTCTCGGGGCCATAATTTTTGCATATGATCTTCGTTTGGGGTGCTCGATAGACTGTTGGAAAGGTCTATCTGAGCATGGGCAGATTCCTCTCGTGTGGATGCAATGGACATAAATACATCAATAGGGGTTAGTAGTTGGAACCCCAGGAACACCTGAAAAGGATTGTGGCTAGTGGAGCTATGAAGGGATTTGTCATAGCTATGTTGAACATATGGAAGGCTATCATCCCATGTGCATGTATGTTTAGAATTGTATGTTCTCAGAATATGCACAATCAACTGATTGTCTACCTCTATTTGTCCATTGGTCTACGGGTGGAAGGTAGTAGAGTTGGTGAGCTTGGTATCCATCAATGACCATAAGCTAGACCAGAAGGTGCTTAGGAACCTATTGTCCCTATCTAAAATGATAGCGTGTGGTAGCCCAAAATGAACCCAAATGCGCTCGAAGAATATATTAGCAGCGGATTCAGCTGAGATGCTCTTCTTACAAGCTACTAGAATGGCCATCTTAGAGAAGTGATCCATGACCACAAACACATAGTCATTTCCATGCTTTGTTGAAGATAGTCCTGACATGTAATCCATGGAGATGGATTCCCATGGCCTACTGGGAGTAGGAGGTGTAGGATCTGATATATCGACTAACATCTTATCAAAGCTTGGGCCAATAAAAACACTTATGCAATATCGCCACTGTCTTTTTTGTGCCAAAGTGCTTGACCACCTATCACATCCCCTCCCGCCCCGGAGGAGAGAATGCGACCCAAACTCTTCTACTTGAGTTACCCATCTCTGATTCTGCATTCGTATGATGATTCCCGATCCTTTTTTTTCTTTAAAGATCTACACAAGCAATAATTCCTCCTGCTAACATTCTGAACCAGACCGTTTATAAAATCTAAGTCTTCCCCAACCATTGAGAGATCAAACGGCTGAGAAGAATCGCAGTGGAAATCAACGGTCACAGTCCGTTCCGCATCCGGAGTCAGATCAACGGCCGAGAATCATCCCACAGAAAATCAACGGTGTGGAGAGTTTCACTTGCAAAATCAGAGACATATCAAAATTTCACTCTCGCACCCCGCATGCCGCATTCTGCATCCCGCATGCAGAATGGTCGTTGCGGAGATCAAAGTTGCAGAAAGTGATATTTTCCATAGTTGTAATGTCCCCGGTTTTGACCCCGTTTGCATGATGTATATATTGTAATTAATCATGGTGAGGAGCTCAAGGCAAAAGCCCCACCATCGATTTGGTGGTGAATGTTTCGGCAATAGGGATAGTTGCCGATGGTATGTTGTGCTATCCGGCACATTATAATTCGGCATCATGTAAACACACACATCAAATAAAATAACCCACAACCAACTACGACAGTGCAACGTTGAATGAAAAGGGCATGGTTCCAAAGGATAAGGGGTGGGGGATGTCAACCTTGGTCTATGGGGGGAAAACCCATATGTTGCCACCTTGTTTAAATTGCCATCTTCCCTTGTCAACCTATTTATTGCTTTGTTTTGTTAGTTGAGGGAGTTAATGTTTTGGGGAGTGGGTGTGGCAGGACTGTCAGTCCTTGCCTACACGCACACTCCACTTCTCCACGATTCTTCCATTCTGATCTGCTCATCCTCACCTTCATGAGTGTGGTCTGTTGGTTCCACGCGATGGTCTGTGGATTCGCGCGCAAGCTGGGATCCTCACACACAGAGGCGTTCTGTCTTCCTTGCGCACCAGTCGGGTTCTTCTTTGTCTATGTACCCACGATTTGGGTTGCTGTTGTTATTCCATGATTTCAGATGACTGTTGGGAGTCCGTCCTTCTTCCATTTCGGACTGCTATTTCCCACACTTGCTGGCCGCATCCTTTCTCCTCGCGCGCAGGGATTTTGCTTTGGATTTGCTCATGTAGGGAGCAAGAGAAATCGTGGCTGTCACTTGGGAATTTCGGGTGCAGGAGCCATTTCGTGCTCAGGGACTGTGTGTAAGTTTCCTTACTGATTTGTGGCCATGGATATGTTTTCCTCTGTGTTTTGGGGTCTGGTGCAAGTTGCTCTCACGCACAGATCATTGGAGTCATTTTCCATGTTGTGAGCCATGCTCACTGATTTCGTTTTGGGACCGTTGTCTTCCCTGTGTTTTGTTGGCTGTGGTGCTCAAATTCGCTTTGGGCCACTGTGGATTTCTAATCTGTTGGTTGAGTTTCCCTATTTTGGGACTGGGGATTGCGGCTATAATTCGTTGTGATTTTGCGGCTGCTGAAGTACCTTGGTTTGGGTCGTAGCTGAGTTGTTTTGGCCACGATAGGGCCAAGAACAACTCCGTGTTGCCTTGTGGACTTGAGCTTTGCTTCTCTTCTATTTGGGATTATCCCTGGTTGCCTTTGCCTTCTTCACAGGGCTGGGAAGGGTTGCTTTGTTGCTGGTATGCAGTGGTTGGTCTTCGGACTGTGCTGGCTTGGCCGATCTGTAGATGGCCTGATAAACCCAGCGGTGTTGGTTCGGCTGATTATGTCCCCTGGCTATGTGTAAGCCTGCATTGTCCCTTATCCTTGGAGGAATCATGCCCAGCTCGGGGGTGGCAGCATTGCTAAGAGATTGATGAGCAAGCTGGCCTATGGTTGGGGGGAACGTTGCAGCGACATAGCTGGTTGCAGGTGAAGTTTTCATCAAATAGGTGCTACTGCTGCTCCACCTCTGCAAATTATATTGATGTTTAATGAATTAGGATGAACATGTTGAATGCTGGTTTATGAATACGTTTGCTTCCGCTAAATGATTGGGAAATTATGCATCTTGGTATGATGAATCATGCATCCTGCTGTGTATGTTTAAGAAATTTAATATCAGCATTTGTATTCCTTATGCTCATGGGGCTATTTGCCCATATGCTTGGTGTTCGTCGTCCTCTTCGCCGGTCTGAGGGATGGGGACGTGACAATCGTCATTTCCAAATCCCACATCCCACAAGTTGCGGAAAGGGAATTGCAGAAGGGAAAGTGTGGAATCCAACTTGTGCAAGGCGCATTTCTGCATCCCGCGTCCCGCAAGTTGTGGAAAGGGAATTGTGGAAAGCAGATTTCGTCAAACGACATTTTCGCATCCCGTGAGTTGCGGAAGGGAAAAATCTACAAAAATTCAATCTGTTCATGAAAATTTCTAAGTATAAAACTGATTTCTAACATCCAGGCCATCACCAATCCGACCGATCTAACTTCATAACAACTTAGAAAATTCATTGAAGTAGTTACACACATAGATGCATCATTCATGAAATATACAGCTGAAACACAACACATTTCATTCAAGCATTCATCATTTCATATTAATTTATATACAAGTACAGTTGCAGGGATTGAAACACAAGAGATACTCATCTTTATCATAAGCTTGTCCCCCAACCAGCTATGTCGCTGCAACGTTCCACCCAACCATAGGCCAGTGTGCTCATCAATCTCTCAGCAACACTGCCACCCCCAAGTTGGGCATGATTTCCCCAAGGAATAAGGAACACTAGCAGACTTCCCCATAGCCAAGGATACAATAAAACTCAGTCAATCCAACACAGTTGGGCTTATCATACTTACATAGGCAGTGATTTACACATAGCCAAAGTTTATACAAGTCACAGTCAAGCCAACGGATGGGTTTATCAGGATACCAGCCAAACCATCCTTCCAGTTGGGTTTATCAGACTTACATAGGCAGTGATTTACACTTAGCCAAAACTCACATGAGACATAGCCAAGCCAACCGAGTTGGGTTTATCAGGCTGCCAGGGAGGTGGAAAGACTGAATGTTAAGCTAGTGAGCTCAATCCCATAGCTATGGACACTTACATCAGATCTATCCTGGCTTCTAAACATTTAAACACCCAACACAAAGAAGCATCCCCTTCTTTGCTACACAGTCCCTCAGGCCATGCCTTCCCTTCCAGTGCTATTCAGGGCATGCAAAGAAGAAAACCAGACCTCTAGATTGGTCTGTGAGGTTCCTTCACACACTAGGTTTATCAAGAAAGTCCAGACTCCATTTCCATTCTCCAAATCAGTTCAGATCTCAAACGAGGATGTACACACAACAATCTCAGTTCTAGGATTAACAAAACGTAACAGAAGCCAAGGAATACACACACACAACAATTACAAATTTCTGAGCATTGTCTGAGGTTTGTCTTCAGTTTATGCCTTCAACCGTCACCGATTAGGCACCCTCACGGCCGATCCGAACCTCTGTTGCATTAGTGTCTGCCCCCGAGCTCTATCCAGCTCTACTTTTTCCAAAATTTTCATGTTCGGTGCGAGTCGCACTTATATGGCCGGAAGTCGCAACCCAATCACTACTTTTTGCCCGATAAGCACGACCTGGGTCGCAAATTTAGCCTCAATATGCGTGATCTAGATCAAATAGCCAGATCACACTTGTCTCGGCTTCTGAAGCGACCCCACTCGCCACTGTGACCCTGTTCCGAGCGACTCAGTCGTGTCTTACCCTCTGTTTTGCGTGACTTGACTATTTTCTTCCAAGATCGCATCTGCCTCTCTGTTATGTGTGACCCAGATCATGCCTGTTTCGCCGACAGGTGTGACTGTCAGTTTTCAGTCTGTGTTTCGTGCCTATTTTAGACCCCTGTTTGTCCCAAACTCTCTCCCAACCTATTTTTATTTCCAGGCCTGATCTTTTACAACCCCTTGGTGTGTTTAAGGTCTCCCTTTCTTAGTTGATGAGTTTCCATAGTTGAATCCCCATGCTTGTTTCATGCAAAAAGTTCCTTATTACTCATTTATTTCAAGTATAATTTCATTATTGGAAGAAAATAATTTACATACAGTTGCACACAATTCACACCACTAAGTGAACACGCTCGATTCATGACCCTGAGTAGAGCCTTAAAATAAATTAATTATCTTAATAACATTCAGATCAGGATATAAACCCCATCTGCTTAACTATGGGAAGTACTTGGGCATAGCCCTAAAACGCATTGTGAGGAGTACCAAAGGAACCCCAAAGTAACTGGACATTGAGAGGACCTACCAAGTGAAAAGGGAAACAACCCCTATCTGATTGATTAGTTCCCACCCATGAGGTAAACCAAGAGTTGTTGTTTGTGGAAAAGCGGTTATCAGTTTTACCTAAGTCATGGAGTGAGGGGTACTACCCCAATACGCAAGTTGTTAGACATCATTGGTGGCCAAGTGACTCCCTTGAACCATTAGGAAGCCGATCAAACCTGAGGTCCATATTCATGTTAGATTTTTATCATTCAAGCTAGAATTATCTTAGGATCTTTAACTGAGACAATAACAAGCACATCAATCAAACATAATAGACAATGAACAAAAAGTTTTTCCTCGGGGAAACCATAAAGGATAAAACCCCACAACTTCTTCAGATATAGAATCAGCACCAAAAGCAAAACCCCAAAACAGTAAGATGATCTCCCAACAGCAGTAGTCTCTCTCTCTCTTATCCCATCAACTTCTTCTCTCTTAGTTATGTGCTACAATTGAGTGTGAGTGAATGTGTGGTAAATAAAGAGGCTCACTCTCTATTTATACTAATTCCTGACTTGACAATAACTCACTAGGGCCGACTTCTCTAGGAGAGTCTAATAACCCTATGGCCCCACAACTGCGGGAACTTTAACCCTTGATCAATAGGATGGTTACAAAAAATGACTTTACATGACTTGTTTACATTATTGAATCTCCCGATAGGAACATAGGGGCATGACATGACTCAAATACATTACAGACACTTCCCGGAATAAACATCGGGGTACAATACATAATATATACAAGTGAATACATTCCAAAGTTACAAATACATCAACAATTCATTCCCAATCCCTCAACAAGTCATCATAGCTCCACCACGCTACTCGCATAGACTTAGGGGCCACACGCCCCAGTTCGGTTCTTTGAACCGTCACCGTCAAACCCATCTTCAACGTCACTCACCACTTCAGAGCCACACACGGCCTCTGAGTCCGATTCGTATTCTTATCAATACGAACCCATTTTATTCACTGCTCCATCTAGCCCCATGGCTAGTGCACATCTAGATCCTTTCTTTAGAGGGATAGTTGATGGCAAACGTGTGTCTTTTCCACTCGTCAATGCAGGTATCCCTTCTACCAGACCGGTTGGTCAAGGTTCTACTGGGCCCATCGCCACTGCACACACTACTGCTGGTACACTACCCATTAGTGGCTTCACCACACCAGCTACCGTGGTTCCTACCATACCACATTTTATACCTGGGGGCAGTGGCCCTTCCATGTCCATTCCAACTATTCCAGTCATGCATGCGAACTACGTTCCTACAGCCACCAGCACCATTGTTGGTCCCCCCTGAGCCAACCTCGGCTCTAGACTACCTTTTATGGCTAGTATCAACCTGCCAGATTTGGAAAGGTTAACAAATGACCCCATTATTCATCAACCACATTGGCCTCCCATGCCTACAAAACTTCCCTCAAACATCCCTAAGTTTGACGGCAAGGTAGACGAGGACCCTCAGAACCGCATCATGTCTTTCCACTTGTGGTGTTCATCGAACAACATTGTGGATGACTCTGTTAGATTGAGTTTGTTCCAGCACACACTTACGGGTGTTGCAGCCAAGTGGTACATCGAGTTTCCCCATGCTACTTACCCTGACTTCTCCTCACTCACTTCAATGTTCCTTCAATACTTTTAACTACCCATCCATTATGATGAGGGAGTGGAGATCCTTTTATCTGGTTGCCAAACCATTGCTACCCACATCATGGACCATATCCATGAGTGGCAACGTCGACGTAGTTTGTGCAATATCTAATTGGACGATAGGATCTTCCTTGACTGGTTTCTCAAAACCTTACTTCCCCCCGTAGCCAAGGATGTCACATCTGAGCAACCTCAAACTTAGGAGGAGGCCATCTTTAAGGCTCAGTAGTTCGATTTGATTTATGCTCAGTCTAGTTACTTATACACCATCATACTTGATGCTCCCCGAGCCGGCACCTCTCGTTGTGATACACCGTGGGCATCTCACACTGTTGATGGAGTCATCAGCTCTATTATCCAACACCCCCTAGTTTTATATAGCCTCTCCCATGATGCCACCACACCCAGGTACCACCCATCATGTTTCCCAACCTAGTTATGTCCCCGATTACTCACGTGTGACGGGTCAGTATGGATCCACCTCATCCTACATGTCTCCCGCACCAACTCCTCATGTTCATGGACCGACTTGTTCGGCACATTCGTGTTCTGGCTAGACGACCAGATTTGCAACCCCTCCATCTCCTCCGGTCCATTATGCACCACCTATGCAACCCACTCTGGCTCCGGTCCTGACTTCTCTAGTTTCTACAGGACAGGTTTATGCTGAGCAAAACCTTCCTAATCAACCTGCCCCCAATAACCAACAAGGGCAGGGAAAGAACAAGAGAGGAAGAAACCGAGGCAATAACAAGCCCCAAGGAGGAGGCCAACAGGCCAACCCTTCAAACAACAACGACGTTGACCCTCCTGCACAGAATCCCCAGCGTCAAAATCGACCTGGAAAGAACACACAGTTACGTACTAACCATCTGTGTGTTATCTGCAACACCTACGGTCATTACACTCATCAGTGTCCTCACATGGATTGCGTCCAACAATTCCTTCAAAATGATCATATATGTGATCCGAACGTGGTTGCTCCAGCTCATCCCAACCCTGCACCACCAGGTCCTTCGCCTATGGTGATCCAAAACCCCCTACCACACCAAGGGATGGTTGTAACCTAACCCTTGGCCCCACCTTGTCCCACAACTCTTGTTGCGGCCCCAACTACTGAGGCTGTTGTCCATCACCTCATGACGTTGTTTTTTGAATTCAACCTCCAGACTCAACACAACCAGTATGGCTCCACCACAGAAAATGTTGACCCATTAGTGGCATCTACCTCTACCAGTTTTGACATGTCTCTCCATTTATCGAGACCCACCGAAGATGGGGTTTCCAGAGTCCCCCGGTTTCCTACGCATCGTGTCGCAAACAACGCTACTTTCATAGTTTCCCTCAACTACAACATAGTTGACGACTTGACCCAATCTCCTACAGCCATGTCCACTTTAGAAGTGCTTAAAAATTTCCCATCATAGCGCAAAGAGTTGTTGTCTGCACTAGGTGTTGTTGATCCCTCTGATTCCAGGTCGATCACTTTTGACCAAGATCAAGGAGAGCCTAGGATGTCGTCTACCGTCGCCTTCCAAGTTCCAGTCTAAATTTAGAATTTGGTAGTACATCGATGCATTATTGATGAAGGGGCATTCACCTGCGTCGTGTCAACTTTCGTTTGGAAGAAGCTCAGGTCCCTACCCTTCAACCTTCCACCACCGCTCTCTGTGCCTATGATGGTCGATCTACTCAACCACAAAGGATTCTCACAAACGTTCCTATTGAATTAGCTGGTAAAATGGAATTGATTGACATTGAGGTTGTCTATTCCCAACTTGATTACAAACTCCTCCTAGGACGTAGTTATATGTATGGCATGCGAGTCGTGGCCTCTACCGTCTTTCGACTCTTAATGTTCCTTCATGATGGAAATATCATGACTATCGACCAGTTGACATACTATGATCCTAAGGGGCCGACCACACCGGAACACATCCTTCTTACTATCGATACTGCCATTGAAAACACATCCATCCCATCCTTATCTGTTGTTGGCTCGGGCATGTTCGTCAACACTCCTATGACGAACACCTTTTTGTCCTTACCACCTCCACATTCTCTGACTAACATATCAGACTTGTGCACCATCACATCCTGTACCATCCCTACCACATTGCACCCTCAGTCGCAACCCCAACCACAGTCATCCGGGAATTATTGGGGTTCATTCCTGATCCACATGATTCCCTTCCTTTTTCCACCATCTGGAATTGTGAGAAATCTTGTCATGGCTACTCTCAACTTACCTAATTTTACCCTGGGAATTCCTGTGTGGTACCTTGATTCACCCACCCAACCCCCGGTTCCCCTTGTTGTGTTGACTCTCGTCAAACCCATTGAGACGATGTCTCGCCCACCTCTTGGTTCGTCAAAGACTACTCCTATATCCACGTTTGCCCCCTGTCCTCCCAAGAAGGTTGGGGGCAAGGCTGCCAAATCAACGACTGAACCTTGTCTGACTCCCACTTACACATTGTGCGATATTCAAGGTCATGAGTTGTCCATAGTTACCTCTCCTTCACACCCACATGGACGCGATAGATGAGTCCGATGGTGCTCCAGTAGACACCATCCCAAATCTTCCAACGATTAAGAACAAGTCATTGCAAACCAACTATCGTTGTGCAATTTGTGGCTTGTATGGTCATTACTCTCACCAAAATAAATGTCGGCAAAAAAAATCTAATATGGGGGAGATGTTGTAATCGTCCTACCTAACAAAACAATAAAAAAGTAAAAATTTAATTATCCATAAAAAAAATGTGGGTCGCTAAAAAAACACAATATGGGGGAGATGTTGTAATGTTTCTACATAACAAAATAATAAAAAATAACAAATTGAATTATCCTCAAAATAATGTTGGCCTTGCACATGGTTTTAAAACCATGTGCAACCCATGGTTTTATTGTACATGGTTTAGGAGGGCCTTGCACTTAAAACCATGTGCAAGGCCTCCTAAACAACCCATGGTTTTATTGTACATGGTTTAGGAGGGCCTTGCAAATGGTTTTAAGACCATGTGCAAAGCCTCCTAAACAACCCATGGTTTTATTGTACATGGTTTAGGAGGGCCTTGCAAATGGTTTTAAGACCATGTGCAAAGCCTCCTAAACAACCCATGGTTGTAGAAAGGCCTTGCATGTGGTTTTAAAACCATGTATGGAGAAATGTTGTAATGTTTGTTCTTAACAAAATAAAAAATAATAAAAAATATTATATGTCGGCCATAAATAATATTAAATATTAATAATAAAAATATTATATGTCGGCCATAAATAATATTAAATATTAATAATAAAAATATTATATGTGGACCTTAAATAAAAAGATGTGTCTTTTGGTTTGAATCAAATCAATGGATACCTTTTGATCCATGTCGGAGTTTGATAGAGCCTAGGATTTAGATCTACGTTGGTTTAGAGTATTTTGCGATGAGTCTTCCTTGGATCCCCTGGATATCACTAGTCCAGTTACTTCCCTCAGTGTTTCCCATTTGTAGTTATCTTCCCGGTATTATAGCTATGATCCCTCTCCCATCAGTCAGTTTCATTTGCTGCTAGGTTAACCCTGTCGCAATACTCTGAACAAAGGAAGTTTGAGTCCCCTGTACTCCCCTGCCCCTATTCCCCGATTCAGTGTGTCAGTCCCTATATTGTTCCACATCTTTGCTTATCCCCCTCGTGCTTCTCGTCAAGGACACATCATTGCCTTGATTAGTTACAAGTCTCCCTCTGTTGAAATCAACACATCTATTCCAGAGGATAGACCTAAAGGTCCCTGTATCCTGGTTTCATCCACCTCATTGATGAGTTCCTTGGACCACTTGAGAGGAGTCATTAGTTCCTCTCGGGATGGTTTTGTCTCACGTGCTCAACTTCAGCTACATCATCGCATCGTTGAGATTCGTATAGGGTGTTGGTCCATTCATTATTTGTTCGAAGACCCCGATTGTCACCATACTCTAGCACATTGGTAAGCCTACTATGAGACCCACACAGTTTCATGTCCCTTGTGTTTTACGGGCTACGTTGGTGACATTGTTCGAAATCCCCAGTGTTTTGCTTCCAGGATTCTCCAGTATTTGATGCTGCACATTGTACCATAGAGATTTTGACTCTTAGTCATTGAGTCCATATATATGTACATCTCCAGATTCAGCAGAGCATCAGTTGTGATGATATTGCATTCCATGAGAATTCCATTGTTCCTATATATCAGTTCTTCATATCAACATTTTATTCAGCCTCCCATTAAGGCCACCATTATGTATCATCATTTGTATATGTATTGATCGACTCCCATGTTTTGAGCCTTGATCTCATTATTTATTCTTTTCGCATTGTTATGAGCATGGGTATGCCCGCCTCATCCATATACATGTCACATATTATATGTATCTCATCCATTTTTGAGAACCCATAATAAAAAACCAAAATCCACCATAGTTCAAACGAGGAAGATCCACTTCTCTACGGGTCTCTCCAGTCTCTCCACTGTTGTCACCATTATTCCCATGATCCTATGATGTACATCGTCCATATGATGAGCTCCTGCCCTCACACATCAGGGGGAAATATGTTAACACAAAAAAGTGTTCACCTATCTCTACATGGTCTAAACCATATACATACATCATATGCCTACCATATTTCCCTTACTTTTGACCTTCGCAATTGTATTCCCACAAAAAATGGTCCAAAACATTATTATTTACTATGGTTTACCCTCACTCTCTCCCAAAAAAGGGTCAAAAACCCTAAAAAAGAGAAAGGGTCAGAAAACCACAAGAAAATACCACGGGTCAAAAAATACCATGGGTCACCACCTTGGGTCAAAAAACCATAGGACAATACTATAAATACATTGTGAAGGGCTCTCCCAAAATACCTTTTTTCCTCATTTTCATTTGTGAGTACGCTGTAACACTCTTGCTATCAGGTATTCGCACACCCCTTTGTCACCATTCTTGTCGCCATACCATTCCCACGGTGTACATCAAGACATTCTCCATACCAATAGTGGATCCATTCCCTGTTTGACAACTTTCCGTGGAGACCATTGGAGAACCAACTCGTGGAGCTGCGGAACCATTTCCGAGGACGGCTATGATGGCCCACTTTACAGGAAAGGAGGTATATCTTTATTTATTTGCATTTGTTTATTTTTGTCGATGTATGTTAAAAAAGGTTAAAAAATATTTTCTTTATGTTACTAATCTAGTTTGTTGTTTTATTTTCCATCGAACTCTTCCTTACGATCACACCGATCTAAGGTTGGTGCTTTTACACGTAATAGGGGAGAAATCCCCGTTACAGTCCATATAAGTATTGCATCTTATTGAAATTTCCTTTTTCATATTGGTATAGATACATCATACATAGTGATGCCATTCCATAGTTTTAGTAGTTCGTCAATAAGAGGCTCGATATATACATTCATATATTTAACTTGGTACTTACATAATTGATTTGAACATATAAAATATATAATTATTCAACCATTAAGATATATAAATAATACACAATGGTAAAAGACAAAAAAATATGACATTATACAACAAAATACGACAAGTGAAATGCCACTATATTAAAAAAAAATTGTTGTACACACATACCTGGAATAATCATTGCCAACATTATGTGCTCCTTCTTTATTGACTACCATGGAGGAATGTTATTGTTGATAACAAAAATATGCCATGCCGAGTAAATAGATCTCTTCTACGCATATGGATTGACACTGTCTGTTGCCAAAGAAATTCTAACATTACAAGGTTCTTCTTTAAAGCGTGTCCATTTTTCCTCATTATCTCTAAATGCAGAACCATCTGCAGGCATTTGAAGAATGTCATTTTGACTTCTATTATGTGCATGGTAATCCATAAATTGTGCTATGTTTTTGCACCTAAAAATTCGTTGCAAATGTGGAATAATGAGAATATAATGAAGAACCTTGCGAGGAACCTTTTTTGTTACTTGATCTATTTGATATCTACTGATATGACATTCTGGACATTCTGTTTCAAATTCTTGTTGTTTACAATATATGATATGGTCATCAGGGCATGCATCAATTGCTTCATAATGCATTCCATTTTCTTTCATGATGACAAATAAGTCTCAATATGTGCAAGGTAAAATATTTGGCGATGGTAACAAAGATTCACCTATCAAGCTACAACAAATTAAAGTAAAAAACTAGTTAATATAATATATAAATAATATTAATGAAACATGTTTCATCCGTATTAATTTTACTTATGAATTAACAATGAAATTATCAGAGGATCAAAGATAACCTTTATCATGATCATATGTATGTGATGGGATATATCACATACCTTAACATCAGTGTGAATGGTTTGTTTAAAATACCATTCATAACCATCAAGTTCATTATCAACAATATATCAGAGATAATATTTGTGTTGGAGCCTTCATAAATGGGTCCATACGCCTTCTCAAGAAGAGGTAAATCATGAACATCATCATTTTCATGATCATCATCGTCATCGTCCATTCTAACATTAAATGTATCATGGATCAATGTATTTGTACTATCATCTTCAACTATGTCATCAGTATGATCATCTTCTTCAATATGATCATTAACTTGTTCTTCATTATTCATAGCTCCATAGTCCATTGGTGCTTGTTCTGAAAGCACATCCTTTGGGCAATAAATCATTGGATTTCTTTCCGTTATAATTACATGAAAGCATCAAGAGATATTAGTTAATATAAGAAATATTAAAATGATACATACATTTACAAAACCAATCAATATAAAGACATATATAATGAAAAACTTACAAATGAACGATAGTCATGTCCTCCCTCAGCATTTCCATATTCCCTATAATATCTTTTGGTTGTTGCAATATTTATTCTTCTCCTTTTAAAGCCCCTACATTGACTACATGGACAATAGAATTTCCCATCACCCCTTATTTTTCAGTCCATCCCACTAACAAGTAGTTCATGATTTTGATCGTTTGGATCAGGAATATTGTTATTTTCTAACATTTTTTATACCAATCTTGAATGATGATTATCGATTTAAAAAAATCAAGGTCCACACTTCACTATTTTTAATCACAGTAACAATTGAAATAATTGTGCATTTTTGTATGTAAAACAGTCCGTGCGCAGATTATAACTTCCCCAAACCGTCGTTTGTATAGAAAACATGTCAGAATATCCCTATTATATAGTTTCTAAAAATAAATTCTCGTCAGTAATCCGAAAAAATTAAGATTTTTACCATTGTAATTTTGTCGTCGGATATACGATCACTGTTGTCGGATTACTGACAACCATTGAATATCCAACATAAACTGGAAAAAAATTAAAACAATTTTTTTTTTTAATTACCCAAGTGAAATTCGATGATAGGGTCAATTTCGTCGGATGGTGTCAAATTTTCTCATCGAATTTCGGGTTCAAATCTTGTTGTGATTCTAGTCTTGTTTGTCGACTCAAAAAGTCATTGTATGGTTTGAAACAAGAACCTCATGCTTGGTATGATAATATTGATTGTTTCTTTATTAAACTTGGCTTCAAAAGTTGTGAATATGATCACAGTATTTATGTATTACATGTTCATGGTGATACTTTGAGTGTGGCATTATATGTTGATGATTTAGTCATAACAAGAAATAATGTCAATTTGATTTTAAGTTTGAAGAAACAAATTTCATATACCTTTGAAATGATTGATGTTGGTCTGTTAAATTTATTTGTAGGCATTCAAATTTTGCAATTGGATGATGGCATATTTCCTTCACAACCAATATATGCTTTGGATCTCTTAAAATAATTAAAAATGGAGGATTGTAAGTCTTGTGATACACCTTATCAATCAGGCATAAAGTTGTCTAAATTATATGACTCTCTATGAGTCAATGCCACTCTTTATCAACAATTGGTCAAAATCTTGATTTACTTAACTCATAGTCGAGTGGATCTCTTTTTTTTTTATTAACGTGGTCTCTCAATTCATGCATGATCCTTGAGAAACTGACTGGAAATCTACAAAGAGAATTGTTTGCTATATTTAAGGAACTTATAAGTATGGTATCAAATATTGTCGTAGTACAGAACCACTAGTCTGGTTCACTGATTTCAACTATGGAGGTGAAATTGACAACCAAAAATCCACTTTTTTCTATGTGCTTTGACTGAGTTTTGGACCCTTGGTTTGGTTGTGTAAGAAACATAAGGTAGTCTCTCTTTTGACTATGAAATAAAAATATCATGGTGTTGTCAATGCAGGTACATAGGAAATTTGGACCTGAAAACCTTTAGAAGAGCTTGGTTTTCATTTTCATGTCTTGATTGTTATCCATTGTGACAATTAGAGTACAATATAGGTTGTTAATAATCTTGTTACTCATATAAAAATTAAGCATTTTGAAATCTTTCTTCACTATTTGAGAAAGTTGATACCAGATAATGTTATCTCACTTGTTTATTACATGACAGATGGTCATATTGCTAATGTCTCTATGAAGCCTCTACCAGAAGCTAAGTATGTCAAACTTTAGGCTATGCTTGGGATTCGGGAAGCTACAATTATGGGGGCATCTTCAGAGAATGCAATTACATATCCTGAATCTCCATAGAGTTTTGTTGATGGGGTGTGTTGGAACCTATGGTTATGCATTTTAATCACACCTTTGGATATTATGGATATAACCAGTTGAAGGACGTCAGCCGACTAGTAGAGCAGTAGATCAAAGGATTGAATGAGTGGTTGGATATATGGTCGATTGAAAGGTCGATTATTCTATGGTTGGTGAGTGAATAGAACAAGTGTTTAAACTATGGGACATTGTGTATTTTGTAGAAATGGTTAGAATCAATGACCCTATTTGTGGACCAAGTTCTCCTCACTTCAAGGAATTTTGTTAGTTTTGAGGACTATAAAAGGATGACCCTATTGGTTGTGTTGAAATTATTGATATGTTTGATAATGCATTGTGATTTTATGATCACAATGTCTTGTGCTTAAGTAATGTAGCAGTGCCTTTAGACACCACCTCTTTTCTTGGAATACAATTCCCTTCTGGTATTTTATTTTTCGTTCTATGGTTCATATGAAGAGGTTCATCAATAGGGCTTATAGTGCATTCCCCCAGCTTTGTTGCTACTCAAGTTATGCATTTGTATTACATAGTGATATGACATTGGTATTTGTTGGGAGAAATAACTTCTAATTGTATCCATTCTCATAAATTCTCCAATTGTATATTAATATATAGATCCATGTTGTATATGTCCATGGCCATGTTTTTTCATTCTACATGGATCCATAATGTACATGATTTGGAACCCATACTTGTGTTACACCCAAGCATAGGTATTCCATCCTTGGGGAAGAGACTAATCTAATACTTTGGTTTTTGTTCATAAATACCTTTTCTTATCGAGTTTTTGGTGCACTTTGTCTAGGTCCACTTACCAAAGTTCCATTCATTTTTATAGACTATGGAGAACATCAATATATCTTTTGAACTCATTCCCTAGGGGTCATATAGTATAGCATTATCATGTACACCACTACCTAAATCATGCCATCAGCCCCACATGTTTCCTTAAAGAAACATGCAAGGGAATTTGAAAAAATGTAAAATATACAATACAAGCTCATTAATTATGTGTTATTGAGCAGGTTTAGCATGGTTTGTACACATGGACATAGTTAGGGCCCATACCAATTGCCTAAACCACCTTCTACAAGTATAAAAGGAGGCATTGTTGGAGAAGGGGCACCACATTGAGATTGTAACCTCATGCTTGAGGAATTAAGTGATGAATGCTTGTGATTTTTACATTTCCATTCCCATCAAAAACCCTTATTTATAGTCATTTTTCTTTTCAAGCTTGAGTTGGAACCTTAATTTTCCATAGTTGTCCCTTCCTTTTGAGATTGAGAAATGACAATGGGTTGATGGTCTGTTAGTGGCCTAGAAAAGTGATCCATATTTATGTGAGAATGAAATGAAAGAGCATATATATATTGACATACACAGATATATGGTAAGAAACACAATGATACAATAAACTCAGATTCTATTAAATGAATGAAACAGAACAAACTATAAAATAAAAGCAGCTAGAATAGTAGTAGCTATATCTCTGAGAAGAGATGTGGTTTCTATGCTCATTCGTGACAAGCTAAATAAAAAAAGAGTTTGAAGGTCCTTTTATCATAAACCCTTGGAGAGGAAGAAACCCTAAACCTAACCCTAGGATATGAACCATCATAAATTTTACATCCCTAAGGTGGTTAGTTGAACAATCAACTTCCTAGGGTCATAAGTTTTTGCATACGATATATGTTTTGGTCCACTGGAAAGGTCTATTTGAGATTTACAGCTTCCTCCTAGGGAAAATGTATGCATTTGGAAACCATTGCACACCCACCCTCACCCCCCCCCCCCCCCCCCCCCCCCCCCC